>PVKB01002124.1:198149-270649 GCA_004027205.1 Ctenodactylus gundi
TAGGTTTGAATGCCAGCTTTTTTACTGACAACTGTAATTTAGAGAAAGTTGCTTTCTCCCAAGTTAATATCCCAAAGGGGAAGGGAAAAATAACTAATTCATAAATGGCTGCATAGATTAAACAAAGTGATATATAAGGAAATGCCTGGAGCTGGAGGAATGGCACAGCAGTTAAAGCACTTGCCTAGCAAGAACAAGGCCCTGAGTTCAATTCCCCAACACCACATAACACTGGGCATGTTGGTACATACCTGTAATCCCAGCACTCAGGAGCCTGAGGCAGGTAGATTGTCCTGAGCCCCAGGGCTAGCCTGGGCTACACCAGTGAGTTCAGGACCAGCCAGCCAGGGCTACAGAGTGAGACTGTGTCTAAAAAAATTAATAATAATAATAATAATAATAATAATAATTCAAGTCAAGAGAGGAACTTGGAAACGTGGAATACATTGGCAGACAATATTCATTGTCTCAAAATTTCTCATTTCAGAAAGACCAGGTACATAGGACTAATTAAAAACCTATTGAGTAAATCCTAGAGGACTCCTTGGAATTGAGCAGGTTATCTGAGAACAGGCTGGCTAATAATATATATATATATATATATATATATATATATATATATATATATATATATATAATCTTTTTAACCTTATGCCTGGACTCACCTGGGAAGAGTTGGCGGGGTGGAGGTACTGGCTCGGCCTCCTCGCCAGCCCTCCCACCCTGTGGTAATCCCAAGGTGGCAGAGATTCCCCCATTAGCACTCGGGAATTCATCTGTCCAGCTCCTTATCTGTCCTCTCCCATTGCATCTTCCCTGGTTTCCCTTCTGATCTTTCTATCCTTTGTGTAGTGTGAAAATTTAACAAGTGATGTTAAAGATAATAAATCCCACAACTGCAATGTCTGTTTGAAAACCGTGACACAGCGTGGTGAAAGCGCCTCGTAGTCTGGGGTTTGCTCTTGTTTGCAGGGCTTTTTCTTCGCATATTTTACTGTCAGTTTCTTGACATTTTTGTCAGCTTAGGACTGGAGGGCATCCATGCTGGCGGCAGGTCTGACCGCATTCTTATTCTCCACTGCATTTTCAGAGACGATGAAAAATAAAATAGAATAAAACCGGGGGTGGGGAAGGAGGACAGAGGAGGAAGGTAGAAAGAGACGTGATTGTGTCAAAGGCAGGGCGGCACAGGGGCTGAGGCTATGAAAGTCAGATGTGCAGCCTTTGCCGGCACAGCTGGCTCCCTGGAAGGTGCTCACCCCACATTCGAGACAGAAACCTGGAGAAATTTACCATGAAAGGCTTTTCATGTTTTGCATTTCCTCATTAAGCAAGGCAGACAGAAGGCAAATATTGGAATAAGTTTGCAGATTTTCTTCTCTCTCTCTCTCTCTCTCTCTCTCTCTCTCTCTCTCTCTTTCTTTCTTTCTTTCTTCTTCCAGGATAAACTGTGCATTTCCAGGCTGAGGAGAAGGTGTGGGAACAAAACACCTATTGTTTACCTTGAAACACCACCTCTGGCTCTAATCTACTCTTCTAATCTCCTGCCCTTTACAAGTGGGAACTTTTGTCATCCATAGAAAAAAAAGGACAGAGGCACAGGTAACCTGGCCTTCAAGAAGTGCTACTGTTGGCGACACCTCTCCTCCTCCCTGCCTCCTGAATTTTGCAAACAAAAGAAGACAGTCGAACAAAATAAAAATGAATACAGTACTATGAGCATCTTTTCAGTTTTGGTCACAGCACTTCAATGGCATAATGGCCACTGCAGCAATAATAACGAGGCTAGCGTCCTGTGGAAATGTCTTACTTGAGAACCCTGGGTACAATTAACTTTAATTTTTCTAAAATTGTATTTCCCAAATTTCAGGAAGTTAAAAAAGTTATCTTCTTAAGTAAATTATGATAATGCACTTTCCCAAACTTAATCTAAGATGGAACTTTTTCAAAACATTAGAACATTTACTGTAGAAGGAAGAACAGCACAAGTAACTGTCATGCATAGTTTGAGAAACAGCTCCAGCAACAAGCTTGCATTTCTACCTTTTAGCATATTAATTGCTTTGTTAAGTAGCTGTTTATTATTACAGGTTTTAATTTCTTGTGTCTGGTTATTTGCTTTCATAGTCCAGGAAGTTCAAAGATTTGACAGTTTGAGATAAAACCAATATTTACTTTTCAAAATATTCCCAGAGTTTTCTGTTGTTCTCTTTGATGGGTAGAGCAAAACAAAGATCATATTAGGGCTTCTGAAAAGAGGAAGAAAAAGTTTTAAAAAATGAGTAAGATAACTTTTCATATCTGGAATGGACCAAAAAAGATGCAAATGTGGTAGAAGAATCAAAGACAAGAAAATTTTGAAGAGCGTGTGCCTGTGCATCTGCAGAGTGGACTTCCGACAGCAAAGGTATTGAGTTAAGTATTACATGTGATACATGCCATGAAATGACTCGTGAGCAGAACATGTGATTTATTTTTCTCCAAAAAAGATTTCATATTGTGCAAAGTGATTTGTCATTTGGCCCATTTCATATTTCTTTCTTCTTTTTAATGGACAAATATGATTGTATCTCTGGGGTACAAGATAAGAGCAAATCCTTGCATACAATACAGAGAAAGTCAATCAGGCCAATCAAGCACCCATCACTTCATCAATCTATAACTTTTGTTTTCGGGTGAGAACTTTTAAATATTCAGCAAGTTTGAAATATAAAAATTATTATTATCAATTGTGTTTACCATGTGGGAGATTAAGTTGTGATTTGCCCTTTAACAATCTTTCTCCACTGAGCTCTTGGCATCTCACTAGGCTTTAGTTGATATCTTAAAAGGTACATGTCAAATATCACATCCATAATATATACATGTTTTCTTTATATACTAAGTTGTAGCTTTATTTAATAATATTTTACCAGTGTATTAGTTTGGGTTCTACAAAAGGCAGAATTAATATAAGAAAAAAGGGATCTATTTGGAAGACTTACAATTCTGAGGACAGAGATAGTCCAAGATGGCGGCCTGCATGTATGAGAGCTGGAGTGTCCTATGGCTGCTCAGCCGCGAAATAGAACATCTATCAAGGACTGCAGTATGGCCAGTGTGAGTCTGCGGCAGATCTCAGTTGTTTAAAGAATGATGGGAAAGAACAGAGACTGAAGATCTGTGACTGAGATTGGCTACGAGTAGACTAGTGCAAGTTGAGACTAGAGCAAAACTGTGAAGATCTGCAGTATGTAGCAAATCAGCTCTATAAACAATTGCGAAGGTGAGAGCTTTTCCACAGGAAAACAGCTATAACAATCTTTCTTCTTCCTTTTTTTTATACAGTTTAAGCTCCGAGTTGGGCCTCCCCATCTGGGTGGGTATTCTTCCTTCATTCATTGGCCCACAAATCACTCACACTCTAATCTAGACATGGTTCTAATGCAGGCTTGGCTCCTATTTGTCTCAAGTAGACATGATCTCTTCAACAGTCACCAACCAGCGTCGCTTATTTCTATTTTATTAGATTAAATTTTAATACAATATTGATGTGGAATGTAGTCAAACATTTTTCTATATTCATTGAGATATACGTATAAAATGGTCTTTTTTGATTTTTTGGATAGTTTCAAATTTTAAGAAGAAACTTCTTATTTTGAATTACTCAAGGTAAATCTCATGTATTTAGAATATTTTATTCTTCCTATGCATAGATTAATTTTATTTGCTAGTACTTTGTTATTATTTCATATCAATATTAAAGGTAAATATATCTATATTTTTCTACTGTTGTGATTTTTGACTTATGACATTAATATAAGGATGGGTCTACAAAAATAATTTGTACATTTTCTTGTTATTCTATGCTCCTGATTAGTTAAGAGCATAATGCTTATTCTTTCTAGAATGTTTAAAATATGTACCTTGTATCCACTTGGATTCTGAGGTTCACACAGAAATATTACTTTAATTCCTCCAATTAACTGCCTGTATTTGTAATAAATAAAGCATTTCTGTGTTTTTAGGGAGAAAAATAATAGCTTATATTTTTAGTAAAAATATCTATTTTATTTAATCTCTAAAATTTTTGTCTATAAAGTAGAAAATTAAGACAAAAATGCTTATCAGAGTTTAAAGTTTTAAAAAGTCTTATTTCTATACAGCTTTGATGTTATTATATGATGTGCTTCAGAAAAAATAAGGATGCCTATCAAAAACAACAGGCCTTGTGACAAAGAAATAATGAAGAAATTGCAGGAGAATTTGATCCATATACCTTCTTACATCATAGCAGCCTAACAAATGCAATTGGCCAACAACGATGACAACAAAACCCAAAATAACAATTCAATGGATTTCTGGGAAAGAGAACAAGTAATAGACACAATAATATAAACAGATGGAATTTATAAATAAGATAACAAAATTGTCTTTTAAAAATAAAAAAATAATTAGGTACTTAAAAAATTAAAAATACAACATGCAAAGACAATCTATAGAGAACCCCACAAATGGCCGTGGTTGTTACCATGTTGCAGGATAAGTTTAAGCAAAGAGAGTATGTTCAATCTAGACTTCTTCTGCACAGGCATCCTGAGAGTGAATCAGTAGACAGGAGAATAATCCTTCCTTGGATTTCAAATGCTGGCCAACAAGTAGCATTCTGTTACTTCTAAAATGGACAATAGTTCTATAGTCCTAATGTGTGCTCAGATAAAACTCAGAACAATTAAATATAGACTGGAAATGTTTAATCTGTGTTGGCAAATTAAAGGGAAGAGGTGCTGTGAGGCTGTAGAGGGAAAGTGGGAGGTTTCAATATTCCCATCCTATGCAGCAGGCATAAAGAGATGCTTTAACAGACAGCAAAATAAGATATAGACATTTTAGAGTACCATTTAAAATTTAAAAATAACCAACAAAACAACTGAAAATAGTCGTTCAATGTACCTCTCAAAAGTGGATGAGGTGGGGAAGTAGAATATTTTAAGTAGATTGTGTTCCTTTTGCTAAGGGGACTGAGTAGTGGTTGATGTTTAAAATTCACATTCCAAGAACCTCCTTAGAACTGTGGGGGATAGATTCAGAACCAGGAGATCAGGTGAAGGTAAGAATACTTCCTCCCTAGGAGGAAAAAGACTGGAAGTGATAGAAATTACTTTGGAAAGTGGGACTTGGCTTGCCTTTCTATTGTGTTCATGTTTTCCCAATAGTTACAGTGTGTGTAGTTATAATAATTATGTTTTTTTTCCATATAGTTGATCTTTTACATTTTTTTTCCAAGAACAAGATATCCAAAGATGGAGAAAGATCTTTTCAATCTAAAATATATGTCTAGATTATCCTGAAGATAAAAATAAAAACCAAAAGTAAACAAAAAGGGTACACTGTCGTAGAGCTTTTGAAAACCCATTGCTCTTACATTTGCAAAATTATTTTTTCCTCATTGCTATCTTAATTCACTTAATTTCCTTGAAAAGATCTGAAGGCATATTTCATGAAATTCACCCGACTGAAGATAGTATGGAATATATACTCTCCTATAAATAACACTTTGAGCTGCGTGACAAGACATGAATGAATCCTCATAAAGAATATCTAACTGTTGGGAAATCCTCTTCTCTGGAAGAATTGATGTAACATTCTTTATAAGAAAATGAAACTAATCATTTAGTCCGGGCCTGTATTGCAGGAACAGATTTTATATTACACAGTACACTGGGTACCCTTCGAAAGATTCTGGTTGAGCAAGTTTGGAGGGAAACCAGGGTAACTCATTACTTAAAAATATTCTGACAGACTAAGTCACATCCAGGATGAGAATCATTAACTCTTCAGTTTTTGTTTACTTTTTACTGGCCAATTAGGAACTCTGAGCCAAACAAACTATTCAACTTCAAACAATTTGTGACCCGACAACTCCTATAGTTTTTCCCTTTGACCTTAGTTTCTTTTTTTTTTAATTTCACTTGAACATATACAGATCTCGATTTAAAAAATAAGTTCATAACATTTATGTATTTTTAAATAGGGGGTTTAGATGGCACTTCTTTCATGCATTTGAAACCCAAGGAAATTTTCTCTGCTGAGATCCATTGCTGGGGAAGGAGCGGGGGGGGGGCCCTGAAAGGACCGCGGTGGTGTGCACACATGATAAGTGATGTCCTCCCCAGTCGCGAGCATGAGTAGTCCTCCGAACGTGCACCTGGCAGTGTGCGCGCCTCGTGAAGGACAGAGCTCTGAAAGAACACGGGAGCGAGAGAATGTTCCCCTAACAAGAGCCCTAGTGAGAAGTTCATTGTGGGTAAGAAGAAAGAAAACTGAGTCTTTGGTTAGGATGGGGTCCAGCTGGAGACAAAAGTTATACTTGTGACTTTTCTCTGACAGCTCTCTGTGGTGCTTGCTCTTGATACTGGGAGCATTTTTTTCAGATGTTGATGTTGAGATGTTTTGTGCCATGGGGTTCTCACTTCAGTGAGTCTGAGAAGCAAGTTAAAAAAAAAAGAGCAGGAAGTGACCGGGAAGGGTTATGCCTGGAAGGCGGGCTCTGGCTTTCTCTCTTGATCTTCAGAAACAACAAGCTCCTTTTAATTAACATGTTTACAAGGCATAAGGGAGAACAGAGCTGGTTATCACGAATTCACCTTGATGTAGGATTGTCTAACCTACAAGGGTCATTCTTTTTCGCTATCTTAAAAGGCTTTGGAAGCAGGAGGCAGCACGGGGTGATGAGGACACTTTCAAGTTCCGAAAAAAAAAAAAATACTGTGCGGTAGGCTGACTAGAACAATATGAGCTATTCTGAAATCACTGATCTTGGACTGGACATCAGATGAGGGCTGCTGCATTTGAATGATGACGCAAGCCTCCTACACCCCATTAGCCCCAAGACCCCCTGGCAGGTGTCTTCTGAAGTATGGAGAGAAAATTAAGCATGAAGAGTTTGCTGTGTGCCTTGTTTGTGCTGTGGTCCTCGCTGAGACAAAGTCAGTTTTGTGGAGTCCTACTCTCCCCTAGTGAGCTTGGAACTAGATATTAAAGGAAAAAAAACAAAGAGATATTTGTCTTAAAGCCTAGAGTGCTAAACAAAAGAGAGTGTGGGAGAGTATGACCATGCTCACGAGTTCCAGGAGAGTTGTCACTTTATTTTTTATATATACAAACATACTTGTAGAAAATAGAAAACATTAGATTCATTGGAGAATATTGAATTTATACATATATGATATTCAGTAGGGTTTCAGGAGGAAAAACGTATGTTCTGGCTACTTCAATAAAAAAGCTTTTTTTCTGTATATACTTAGGAAACAAGGTTAAGATTGAAATAAGTAATGCCATGTCTTATAATATCATTTAAGCAGTATTTATTTCTCACTGTACTTAGGGTAGGGGAAAGAAAAGGTAGAAAAACTGTATCTGACTAAATTGTATAATCACCGAGAGAAGAAAGCGGAGGGTTCTTGGAAAACTTATTCATTAAGGAATAATATCTACCATTTTTTAAAGCTTTGAGTTTATGTAAGAAATAGCTTATAATGCAAATAAACTCATACTTCACCAAAATCCCCTCATTTCACTACCACTCTTTCCTATATGTGCCAAGAAAGGATAAAGGAACAGAAACCAGTTTGTAATGTTTGAAATGTTAGAAGCTATGAAAGTCAGAGAGAATTCAGAGAAGTAGATATTTCTTCCTTCATTTCTAAGATCTGTAGAATTACAAGGCAGGGTCATGTGTGAAACACACTCCAGACCCTCCTCATCTTTATGCACTTGTGGGAACCAGCATTTTCAGAAACCAATAACCCTTACAAAAGAATAAAAAGCAGGGTGAGTGAGGAGAGGTTTATTGTCTTTTTCACATCTGTGGGCAAAAACAGCCTCAAAAAAAGTGCAATCTCGTGGTCTTGAATTGCCCTAGGTGGAAATCACCTTTTTTCCCCCAAGGAGAAATGTTTAGCCACTTGTCGACTGCAAAAAATGACAGTTTTTCTCTCACTGTAATTTTTTTCCCCACTCCTCACTTTAAAAGCCCAAAGCTTGTGTATTTCTAGAAATGTTCTTTCTCTTTCTCACTCCAAGAGATTGCTGTCTCTCATCCTATTTAACCATGAGAATGTTACAGACGATTGTAGGAAGTTTGTATCTGATGACAAGATATTATATTTCTTCCCCATTGTCCAGCATGGTCTTCTTGTGCTTTCATCTATCATGCCTTTAGGGCACGAGACAAGATTGAAGTGGGACACTTTTCCAAATGATAGCTGACATTCCTCTATCGTTTTGTTCCTCTACTTTCTAAATGAGGGGAAGTTCAAGGTTGTGATAAATGAACTTCCACTGCATGTGATCTGCAGACTTCAGTAGTTGTTAAAACAGTTTGATTATTCTTCATCAAATGAATTAAGAACAGAGGTTACCTGACACTAGTGTCGTGTGACAGTTCTAATTTGTTTGGCCTATGACCGATAACAAGGTCTTGACTCAGTAACGAGAACTTCCGTCATTGGGTGGCCATTTCCTTGCACGAGGCACTCACTGTCCTGCATCTTTCTTGAAATCGTCTCAACAATGTATAAAGCAAGATGGTCATCCACTCTCTATAATTATGAGCCAATAACTCTGCGTGCATTTGCAGCAGCAACGTTGAGTTGCAATGTGTGTGAAACGAGTATTATGTGTCTATCGATGTGTTACAAACTACCTCAACTCTGGTGATGTAAAACTATCTTCCTGTGTTACCTTAATTCTGCAAATCAGAAATCCGGCCAGGACTCGGCTGGGCTCTCTCTTTTACATCAATCAAGGCTGAAATCAACTCTTCCTCCAGAGTTGGTCCTCACCTGGAGCCAAAGGTCTTCTTTCTGTCTCAAAGAAGATTGTTGGAAAGATTCAATTCATTGAGAATATTGGATTCACAGCCACTTTTTTTTTTTAGATCAGCAGGAGAGTATCTTTGTTGATATTTCTTGTTCCATGAAGACAGATTCAATTAAATCAAGCCTACCCATAATGATCTCTACTTTTAGGAATATAAAGGCAGTGATTAGAGACCTAAATTTCACCTGCAAAGTATTTTACTTCCTAAGGTAACATCATCAATGCAATGATATCCCACAATCTTCATGAAGTCTGCTCATTGCCACTAAGGAGATTAAAGAGATTATAATGGGCATATATAACAGGAGTAAGAATTTTGGAGGTTATTTTTGAATTTTGTCTCTCTAAAGAATGTTACTTCCTCTTTCTTACTGGTAACAATGTGGATACAGACTGAAAGAATTGTTGTTTTATTTTACAAAACTAGTTCATACAATGTAATTGAATTTTAAAAATGAGGATGTGAAATTTTATCTTATTAAAAATATTTATTATATGTCAGTATCCATGTATTATATTTGTATCTTGCTTTTTGATTTTGTATATTTTATTTTAAAGATTGTAGAAAAAAGTATATATGAAAAATAATCCTAGTATTATTTTTATATTTTGTTAATTTATACTTGTTGGGAAAGGCAGCCCAATAGACCCTAAATGTCTTTGCATAACTTTGTGAACTACATCAAACTGTAACTTTCATCACCCTGAGCTGCCTGTGTAGTTAGTCATTCAGATCACCATGCAAAGAGGTTAGGGTGACTACAATATTATCACAGATGATTTGTCACTTTTCAGAAGTATTATCTGGGAATCTGAGCAGTTTTTCACACATTATTTCCCATTAGAATATCTATCAAAGCAATGAAAATCAAAGGCCTGATGACTCTAATATAAAGAAAATCAATGCCTTGAAGTGTCACTTAAGAAGAGAGCCCTGATCCCATTGATGAACCTGTGGCTGAGGGACCTGTTTGCATAGTGTAAAAAAAAAAAAAAAAAAAAAAAAACAAGAAAACTAACTTCCCTGTGCAAATGTCACTCATTTTTGTTCTAGCATAATGTAGATAAAGAGTTTCGTTCTGATGAGCTGATGCTGTCCTGGTTTGGATCTGGAGTGTCACTCAAAAGCCTCATGTTCCTATGGATATTGTGTAGGTTGGGGAGGTGGGACCTGGCTGGACAGGGGCAGATACAAAGGGCGACCTGGAGGGTCGTGTGCGGGTTCTGCCTTTCCTCCAGTCTCTCTTCTGTACCATTCTGTTGTGAGAATATCTGCCATTGAAGCTCCGGCTCTGGCCCTGCCCCCACTCCGGACCTGCTGTGATTTTGCATCAATTTCCAGCTGGCCACCAGTGGATGGTCTGTGACCTTCTGAAATGTAAGCTAAAATAAATCTTTCCACCCTAAGTTATGGATGTCGGCTATTGAGTCACAGTGATGAAACAGTAACTAAGATAGAAAATGGTATCTAGTCAAGTTCCAATCTTCTAAGGGCTTGTGAAGTTCATTGATGGAAACGGTGAATGTGGAAATGACAGAGACCTTGAAGATGCACCACTTGTGCTATCAACTAGATTGTTTTAGAAAACAGATGCAACATTGGCTTTTAGAAAGTATATACCAAGATCACTTCATTTATTTTATTTTCTGCTAACTTGATGAAATAACTGGATCCAATTTTAAATATGAAATTATCAGCATAAAGAAAAGGAGAAAAAGAACATGAAAATATGAGTTTAGTAGTAGAGTTCCAAGTAACAAATTGAAGCAGTAATAAATAAATAATCAAGCAAAAATATATAAAACTAGCCATAAACTTGATTTTTTCCCTCTGATCCGTCAAGAATTTAATTACTTTTCCAATATACATCCTACATATGTTTGTTTTTTATGACAGCAGCCTTCCCTGAATAATAAGACATTGGTGACTTTCATGTCTGATTGCCAAACATGTTCGCAGTAATGTATGCAAATCACAAATTAAGGACTATAATGCAAAGTCAATTACAATTGAAAAATTTCACTTCTCAAACTTCTGTACACACATGTACAATTGCCACGGGGTTAAATCCTTTCCCACAAAAACAGACACCCTTTCAATTTCTCTTTCCCAATCAAGTTAAGAAACAAAACCCTCTTGGGTAAATCACTGCAATGCTAATGAAATCCAGATAGGCAACTTGAAACTTGAACCAGAAAAAACCAAATTATCCAATGAAAATCATTCATTAGGGGTCTCTGGTTCATTGAAACTAACAAAATGTGGAATAAACATGACCTGAATGTGTCACAGATGATAATGATCTTGTGCCTGTGCCCTGCCATATAGATACCAAATACCTTCTGTGCTTCCCAGAGGTGGGAAGTAGGCATAGCCATTACTACAAATTAATAACCTCTAGAATACACAACAGCATAAACTAACGACTATGATAAAATCAAAACAGCAAGCTTCTCCTTTTGTGTTGCCAAACCAAAGCACTAGAGGAATTCTTGATTGTGATTTCCTGTCTGCCAGGTAAGCATACTAGAAAAATTGAGTGGGTAAATTCCTTTGCTCAACCTTCCATGCTCCAACTAAAGCTAACTCTTACTTGTAGAATCTATAACAAACAAGAATTAAGAATCCCTTTATCTTTCATACGGAGGATGAAGCTTTCTATTGTTATTCAATGTCTTTCAGAAACCCAGACCACAACTATCTCTTGAAACTTAAAACAAAAAACAAAGTGAACCAGCTGGGTAAGGTGGGGAGGGGTGGAGGGGTGGGTAGGGGGCGGGACAAAAGAAGAGTGGGGAAGTCCTTGTCACCTTGACAAGATAGTATGTGCACAAAATGCTCAACTTCATTGTAAACCTTAAATTTTGAGCTTATACATATTAATAAAATGGGAGAAAAAATATCAATCAAATGTCCAACCACCCTAGAGTGAATTAAGCAAGTTATAATAATCCTGTATATTTTTCCATCTAAAATAAATGTTGACCTAGGGTTGCTTCTGCCTTTCCAGCACGCACACAGTATATCCTACAATTCAGCTCTGCCAAAGGGATAAACTTTGAGAAGTTACTAAAATAAACACATTCTAACCTCCAATGAGAAAGAGGGAAAAGCAAGGATTAGCTGTGGAATAGGAAGGAGTGACCGTTCCTCGGTGACCACTGCACGGTGGACTCTTTCATGCTGATATCTATGCTTACTTAGCATCCACCCCCCGTCATTATTTTTTGGAAAATATGTACCAAATGCTTTCTGAAAGACAGTTTAGATGGGTCTGGTAAGGCAGTGTTAACACCTCTGTTCCGTTTTAGGAAATGGCAGGTACACTTTCCTCTTGGAATTGGAGCTGTGAGGGGGAAAAAGACTGAAAATATTTGAGGTCCTTTATTTGAGTTGATACACAGGCAAGACTGCTGAGTTCCTGGTATGAATGCTTCTGGTGACACCTGTCTGCTGCTTCCTCACCATGGTCCATAAGTTTTCCTTCGATTCTCTAAAATTCTCCATGCAATTTTAATAACTATCTTACTGACTTAAAGTTTTCAATGTTAGTTTATGCTGCTTCCAATCAAAAACTAATCCAGTTTCCGAGTTCTATCTCTGTCACTTACAGAAATACAGCTGAAAATTTCACTTCTGTCTTCTACTCCAAAGACATTTGTTTTAGGAAGAACTTTTAATACAGGTATGTGCACAGAAATTGCACAAATCATAAACATAGTTTGATGGGATTTTTACAAATAAACCTGTATATTCACCGTTCACAAGAACATATCAATCTTTATTACTCAGTGTGTGATTCACTTACCAGCTGTCCTGGTATTACTTAGTAGCCTGTAAGAAATGTATAGAGTTAAGTTTCATCAGAACTAGTGAATCGAAATCTATATTTCAACATTTGCAGAGATATTAACTTTGAGAATCATAATATATAAATATATATATATGTATAAATAAGTTATATTTACTATATTTATATATAAATATTAAATATTTATATATATGACATGAAAAATACTCTACAAATCTTCTATTCACTTTTCAATCTTTTTCTTTGTTTCTATACTTTCCACATTGTTCCCATAATGATGGCCAATACACCTCTGTCTTAGTTACTGTTTCATCACTATGAATCAAGATCTGACATCCAGAAATTAAGGGAGGAAAAGTTAATTTTAGCTCACAGTTTCAAAAGGTCACAGTTCATTCAGGGGCGTCCGGCAGCAGTGGAAGTACATAGCAGGGGCAGAGCTGGAGGCAGCTACTCACAGCATTGCTACAGGAAGCCAAGTCAAGGCAAGTCAGGTCAACTCACTTAAAAAAAAAAGGCAGGAAGTGGTTTATATGTCCTTGCAGGCCCACCCCGGTGATCTGCCCCTGGGTCAGCCTCCTCAGTGTTTCACCACTTAGAGGTGTGATAAACCCCACCACACACCTGTAATCCAATCTATATACCTACAGTTCATCCCTTGAGATCAGGCCCCAATCTCCCAACAGTACATGGTTCCATCGACAATGCAGAATATCCACATACATGAGACTTTTGGGGGACATTTGAACCACAATAAACTCCAAACTACTTTTTCTTTTGTAGTGAAAGATAGATAAAATCTGACAGTTTTTTTTTCAAGTTAGGAAGTTGACATGTTTAGATAAAAAGTGCTGAAACGGATATTGTGCGCAGGAGAAATAAGTTACTTTTGTCATAATCTCTACTGACAAAGTGAGAATTTCTTTTCAGATCTCTTTAGTCAAAACAAGTAATGCAGAGTCAACCAGTCTAAATTATGGAGGTATAAGTCAAATGTAGTACAATTATAGAATAAATAAATGGCTTACCAAACCTACTGTTACAAGTTCAGAATGACCCTGCTCAGTTGAGGCAAAATATTTGCATTTATAGATTTATTTTTTTAAATCAGGAGTTATCTTCCATTCCTAAAATAGTTTAAAAATAATATTGAACCATCGCTGATGCAAAAATAGTCTTAGGTAGTTTTGTGTGTCAAGAATTCTTAGGACAATTGCCAGATAATCTAAGCAAATGCACAACATCACTTACATTTTCTGAATAACCACTCATGCTATCAAAACTTTATTATGAACCACAGTGCAGCAGATATGGGAAAACTTACTGTAGCCCAAATGGTATCAGAAGGGAATCCATGGTAGAGAGAAAGGAACATTGTTTCCCTGTTGAACCAGCAGAAGGGGTGCTGAAAATGGTTAATATACCCGTGACAGTCCCATGTTGCATAAGAAAAGCCTAACGGTGGCATTATTTCTACTTCTCAATGTGTATTAATTTAGAAAAGACATTTCACTTTGGCCAGTAGTATAGAAAATAACTACTCATTAAACATCTTTTCATAAAAAACATTTTTATATTTTACTTTATTTGGCATCAAAACTGATGGGTTGTGCATATCTTGATTTACAAATGACGTAACTGGGATTCAGAGAATAGTACACAAACAGTATGGCCCAAGTCATATGGCTAATAAGAGATTTCCCCTGACTTGAAGGTTATAAACTTTTTGTTTCATTACACTTTCTCTTCTAGTTGAAATATTTGCTGTGCGTATATGCTTGTCCAAACCACCACCAATGCATCACTTTTGATTCAGAATAGTTATAATGTGGCCCAACTCAAATGTGTAATATATCTTTAAACATTGTAAAATCTGCACATATGCATGTGTATAATTTTGTCAAACTCAACTGCACTATGTTAGATATATCTACATGTGGCTCAAGATGATTGCTCTTCACGGGATGCAATCGAAGCAAACCAAAGGTTAGAGGTTGAGACCTCTACCCTGGAGGCTGGACTGTTCTCTCATCTGTAACCCCTCCCTTAGCAAAGCATTTATATCAGGCCACGCCCCACAGCCATTGAAGAACACATAGAAGAGCCAAGAGACACCAGAATTGGTATCATTTCTGATGGGAATAAAAATCTGCAAAGAAAGTCTGATGATGCAGCGTTCTAATCCTTCACGCAGTTGTGTGTGGGGCTTGTGTGTGTGTATGAATATGTTTTACTTTTTTTTAACTCCATCTTTTCATCTTTAAAGTTTTAGCTTAATTTTCAGTTTCATCTTTAGGTTTGCTAATAGGAATCTTCCTTTCCCTTTTTCATTGGGTTCACTCAATTGGAGTCTCCAGGACAAAACATCTTTTGTTCAATAAATAATTAAGTGAAGTCTGTAAGAACTTTTAAACTTCAGCAAGTCCTGGAACATTGGTTTTAATAATTATGTCTCATGTGAATAATGAACACACCTGGACTATAGCATACCACATTTTATAAAGGGTTCTATTGTAGTTTTCACTGTAAAAAAAAAAGCCATAATATAGAGAATGGAATGGTGAGAGGAGGGGACTGTGGTAGAAACAGCATGGATTTTGCCATCAGCTCACTGTCCATAGGTCAGGCTTTCTCTTACTTCTGGAAATCTCAGGCAAATCTTTCAAGAGATTTGAGTCTTAGTTTCTGTCTCACTGCCTTGTGAGTGATACCACAAGAACATGAAATACACACTGAAAACGGTGAGGATGTAACAATGGCAATTCTCCTCATTAATCAACCCAGAATTCTTTAGATGCGTAATCATCATGTTAGGACAATATATATAAGAGTGCTGCCTCTTCTCCAAGAGTTTTATTATCTCTCCAGGTAAGAATCAGAAAAAATTAGCAGCACAGAATTCCCAGTAGGTGCATGAAAAATAGGTCAGAGGAACATGAGATGAACTACAAGTCCAAGACCAGGCAGAGTTAATCTACTGTTGCAGCATTGTGATACTTTAGATTTTAGACATTTTCTAAAGTTCCATGTATTAAGAGCTTTTATTCCCCTAGAATGCTACTATTGGGAAATCTTGAAAACCTTTTGGGCCTAATACAATGTTGTCAGTCACAGGAACCCATCTCAAAGGATGTTGTGGGACTCCAGTCTACTCCCTTTCCTTGCTTCTTTATACCCCAACCGTGAGGTGATCCAATTTGCTTCAGCACATGCACCGACCATGGTGTGCTTCTTTGTCAGAGACACAGTAACAAGACCAAGCAACCATGGAGTGTAACATCTGAAACTGTGAGTCAGAATAAAAGATTTTCTCTTTGTAAGTTGATTACTTCCTGTGTTTGTTACAATAACACAAAGATGACTATTATAAACATGAATTTCTATTAGTTGCATAAGAGGATGAAAAGTATGAATCAAAGTCAAAACCAGGAGCTAGAACCAAATCAAAAAGCTTTGTTGATGCTAGAATCTTGAGCAATGAACTCTGGCTTAGGCGGAGACCCTTGTAGAAATGCAATGAAAATGGAAGAATTTTGGAACCAAAAACTCAACTTTCAGAAGCATCTTCCCAGATAATTCAATATTGGTATACAGCTGCTTGTAAGTGTTCGCTGTAGTTTTGTTTAGAGAAGCTTGGCATAAGATGAAAATACTGTAAATCAAAAATACACCAAGTACATTTAGCCTATTGAATGCTACGGCTCGGCATCACAGTATATCACACGCATCTATGGGTTCCCTGCATGAATATGTGCTGATTCGTATTTGTGACTTGATGCTATTGCCCTGAATCCTGACCAAGTGTCATACCATATATTGCTAACCCAAGAAAAGAACAAAATTCAAAAGTTGAAGTATAGTTTCTATGAATACATAATTGCCTTTGTGCCATTCTGAAGTCGAAAAAAATGTGAACTGAACCTTTGTCAGTCAAGAAACGCCTGTATTTCTTTTCATATGAATTTTAAGAAACCTGTTGTAGTTCACTAGGCAGTGCATTTCAGGTTTCTTTAACCTTGACCTCTTTTAATGGGTTTTGAATGACCACGATTGTGACATTCCTCTGGACAAGTCATGATTGATCAATCATTTTTAAGTGAAGAGATATGAAAACCAAGCCATTCTGCTGTTTCTGGAGGCTGTACTCAATGAAATACAAAATTATTTTGGCAAGTGAGCCATTTTGGTTCTTAAGATCTGTCCTGCCCACCCCCATCTGTATTAACCTATTCCTCTGGCCTGCATTGGTACTCTGGATTATCTGTGGATTTTAATGTCGGACTTCTCATCTCTATCGGTAAGGCATTGCCTAAAATATTTTGAAAGGTCTTCCTATAAAAAGCCAAAAACCATTACCTGGTATCAATAATTCTCATGTCTAATCCTTACAGTCAGGTTTCCAGGTTTTAGAGGAGCCTATTAATTTACTTAATTATTAGATTTTTGAAATAATTGAACCCTAAATTTAAAAAGCCTTGAGGCATAACCCAATAAAAACTTGCATTAAAATATCAATGAGCAGCTGCAATAATAACAAAAATAAAACCTATCTGCATAAAACTGCATACTTTGCCCTCTACTTCATCTGGACAGACCAGTTTATAAGAAAAAGTCCAGCCTCCTGGTATAGAATTAATTTGTCAGAGCTCCCTTAGGCGTCGCATGCATATGTGTAATAGGCACCATTTTCTGTTTTCTTGTGTTGCCTTTACTGTCTGAAAGTAGAAATTAGAAAAATGCAAGGCTTCTACGAGAAGCATTGGTTTAGACACTGCGCACGTTAACTTAATCCCAGCAATATCACAAGTCTTTGGATAGGCCACAGAATTTATCGGAGCCATAATGTTCAAACTTTAAGCTAACATGATTAGCTTACATGCTTCCAGCTCAATTATACCTATGTGAGGAAAGACACCAATGAGTTAACAACAGTCTTAACTACCCAGAGGTTGTTGATATCTTCTATCTTGGATATTATTCACTGTAGCTAGTTGCTCAATTTGTTTTCCCAAACTTTAGAATCATGTCGCCATTAGCAGTTCATATTCATTTAGAATCCATGGGCCCAAAGTGATTTATGAAAGTTTATGAAATGTAGAAAAGATGTGATCCTTGCCCTTGATGTACTTAGAGCAGAACTTTTGTTTCACAGTACACTCAATTATAATAACACACTCCTTTTCCTTATGCAGAAATATCTCCCAGAAATAATTAGCTGCAGACACAAAACAATTAGGTGGTTGCAACCTCATAAAATGTGGCTGTTGGTTAATTGGCTCATATTCCATTATGATATTTGCATCTACCACCTTCCCACCTGCAAAATTTTAGCTCTCAAAAAAATAGAAGTGGGGTTTTAAAATTACAGCTTGGCAAGTGCAGTCTAAATCATCAGTGTGACCTGTATTTTCTATGGATATCTCTAATAACATTCAAAAATGCTCAAGCACACAGAAACAACAAAAACTCTCTAATTTCTGCACCATAAATTCTATATAGGGATAATAATGCATAGTAGGGGTACAGAGGAAACATAGATCCCAGCTCAATTTTCTGTCCAAATCCATTTTCTTATGTGGATTCATAGTCTCAGTCTTCTTCCATCTGAACACATCATGCTGTATTTTCTTTTTTTGACATATAAAAAACCCCTTCTCTTTTCGTAAAGCCAGAGCATAAATAAATCATATTTTCTTTGAGTGGACTCTCTTCCCTTCCTTCATGATTGAACTGAATTGTTTATTTTCCCTCAAAAGTTCTCCCTAGTTGTCAACTATCTATTTGCCATGCCTAAGTTAAGAAGCTAAACACATTTTTCCCTTTATCTAATCTGTAGTGAAAATTGTGAACCCAGAATTCTAGCAATTCTAATTGACTACCTTAAACAGATCAGCCCCTTGACATACACAGTTCGGTATCAGAGGACACATGATGTCTAATAGGCTAAATGAGTTCCAACAGGGATGTCTTGGCCAAGAGTCGTGACTAGCGTGTCTGAGTCACATTGGAATTTAGAGTTTCTTAACCATACATCCAGAATCTCAAGCAGCCAGCTATGGACGTGCTCATAGCAGAGGTAGGGGAAAAGCAAAGGCAAAACCAACCAACCAAGCAGAAAACCCTACACATGTCTAGAGGTTCTCAGGGTCCGAGTCAGCTTCTGCTGAAGATAAAACTTTGAGTTTTTAAACAACAAGGGTTGTTCATAGCACTTTTCCTAGGACTTTCTTTTGTGCAAACTTGCTGTTTTTGCCCCCAAACTCTTTTGACTTGTTGAATAAACTGCCGAGAACCCCCATGTGCCTATATGTCCAGCCAGTCTTTGAATGGTAGCCATCACTTTATGATAGTCCTGGTAGCAACAGGTTACAGCTGTGCCAGGTTGGGAAACGAAGCTGTTGAGCAGGTTTCTGGGAAGTGTGGAGAAGTACATTTTAAAGAAAATAGAGGTGGAAAACAGGTGGTAGGAAGAAAAGAGAGGAAGAGGAAGTTAAAAGAATAGACAGGGAAGACAGAAGGAAAAAGAGGAGGGGGGAGAAGAAAGAATGTGAGTCACAAAGGACACTGAGGTAGAGAACAGACACATGCCGGGGACTGAGTAGTAGGTCACCTGCTATGTCAGCAAGAGTAGAGGTCTCCTTCTCCTTCTCTTTCTCTTTCTCCCTCTCTTTCTTTTTCTCCTTCTTCATTTCTTCTTCCTCCTCGTCCATCTCTTCTTCTTCACTTTCTTATTTGTAAAAGGAGTTCACAGTCTGTCACTCTGGATCCCTTATCTGGTTCTCGCTTAGTGATGTGTTGGATGATGTGAAGACCAAAATGAGGAAAAAAAGAATTGAAGGAAAAATAAAACCTTTGTATGTCAGAAAATGAACAGAGCCAGATGCGGGGGAGCAGATGAAAAACCAGCTCAGAGCTATATTCCGCAGCTCAGGTCAAAAATGAATTAACAGGAGGTGACCTGGGCAGCTGTTCTGGAACTCCAATGCGAAGTTCTGCTTACCCTTTCCTCCTCATGGGCCGTACTCCATTAACACAGATTGAGGCTGCTCTGAAGGATTAGCAGGCATTCCACGCTCCTTTCTCCGTTACAAAGTCAAGATCCTTTAAACATTTTGTGGAATAGGTTTAAATTGGATACACTCAGAGATTATAGTTAAAGTAGCTTTTGGAAAACAGAGGGAAAGGGTTAACATACGTGTGCAAAGTTAAATGAGAAAAACATTAAAATCATTTCTCTTAATTACCATTTCTACAAAATAAAATGGCAGGAGCATCTTAGCCAAATGGAAAGAATCAAGGTAAAAACAACCACACTTCTCAAGAAATGAGATTTGGTATTTGTTTTCTTTATTTTCAGCAATAATTTTGTAACTTTTTATAGAAAAGTAATAATTGGGAAAATTCAAAATGATAGGTTTGTCAAATGAACATTGAATTTCAGATCAAGATAGATTTTGTGTCTCTGTGTGTGCGTTCCTCTTTTTCAAACATTCAATAAGGCAGAATAAGGAATAAAATACATACCAGGCTACAAAATTCTTCATCATCGAAGAACTAGAAATGCATTTATCAGGTTTTTATTACTGGGACCAAATGCCCAACATACACAACTTAAGGAGAAAGGGTTTGTTTTGGGTCCTGGTTTCAGTCCACAGTAAGCTAGGTCCAAGAGGATAATCTTACAGTCGAAGATGCGGTAGAACAGAAACACCCAGCTCACAGCGACTGGGAAACAGAATGCAGGAGACATAAACCACCGGAAAGCCCACATTTCCCCTGTGACCAACTTCCAGTGGCCCCACCTGCTAATGGCATGTTCAGCGCGCCTGATGAATATAGCGCCCCCTGCCCCACGATCCAGTCCTTAGGTTGCAGGGGACAGTAATTTTGTCCCAGTGATGGGAAAGTGACTAACACAAATAGTATCAGGAGGGAAGAATAGATCAAGTGAAGAGGGAGGAAGTCATAGAATCAACGGAGGAGGACATTGACCACACTGAAGAAAGACATTTTCAAAAAAGAGTAGGTCAAAACAATGGCAACTGCAAAATCTAGACACATACACGTGAAACAATGAGACACAAGGACATAAAAGGTCTTAAAAGTGTTCAGGGGGGGAAACTGGTAATCTGAGAATATAGAAGAGAATGTAAGACAAAGAGAAGGAGGAAGAGGGTACGAGCAGAGAAGTATTCTTCTGTTGTTATCATTCTGGATTAAATGTTACAGTCGCGACAGCAGAGGCAGAGAATGCAAGGCACATTTGCGTATTATTCCCAGGCCTCACTTGCAACCGTGAGAATTGCTGAAAATCGATTTCATAAATATCATTGTAAAATGGTATATATCATAATAAGTGGCTATGTTGTGAAAATGATTTTTTTCTAATTTGACTAAAAACCGTGTAACAGAATTGTGAGTAAAATTAAAGATTCAAAAGCTATCTGTATCTGAGTAATTGAAAGGAAACTATAGATGATTCTAGAAATAGTTCTTGAAGGCTTCATATGTGTCTCTCAAAAGGACAGTGCTGTATGCGAAGTCTTGGAGAAAATGTTCCACCGAGGAAGGACATTTAAATAAAAATCTAAATTATTACTACACCCATATTATATGCTTGAATACATTATTCTGTGACAAAATTACTAAATTAAATACATATTAGCCGTCTGTGACTAAAAGAAGTATCTCAAATCATCACGTTACAAAGAGAAAAGATTTAGTTGGATCACAGTTTTGGAGGAACCGTCTATATTTGGCTTAATGAATTGTGTAAAGATATTTTTAATACACGAGCCAGGCGAGGTAGGTCTAGGAAACGCAACGTCTGGTCTTTGATACCCCAGGACTACATATTAGTGCATAGTGGCACACACCTGTATTCCCAGCACTCTGGAGGCTGAGGCAGGAGGATTGCCATGAATTCAGGCCTGCTTGGGCTACACAGCGACTTCAGGACTAGGCTGGACCACAGAGAGAGATTTTCAAAAGAAAAAAGGAAAGGAAAGACGTAAGTTCTGTTGATCTAAATAGGGGCTAAATGAGGGAATGGGCAGAGACAAGGACACATCGCTGCCATTTAGAACACCGTTCAACATCAAAGTTTTGGAAAACCAAGGGCATTCTCACGCCAATATTCTGTATTTAGGTAAAAGAAACCGTTCATTTATGCAAAGGCCCCTTTGCCTACATAAAATGGTGTGCTGTTCTTCCCCTCTTTTTCCTTCCTTCTTTCCTTCCTTCCTTCCTTCCTTCCTTCCTTCCTTCCTTTTTTTCCTTTCTTCATTTCTTTTTTCCTTCTTTTTCAAAACCTTCTTTCAGCATTCTTTTGAAGTTTCTCTAATCTCACTGGGAGTTTTTAAGGTCGTAAGCTTGAGACTCTGAGGCTGAAACAAATGCCCATTCTATACTGCCACTACCATACATGCTGGTATTTCATATCTTTGTAATATTTTCAATTATAAAAAAGCTGATCTACCTTGATCTTTCTTCCAAGAAGAATTTATGACATATTCTTACTGAAATTAAAATATATATTAAACCTGTAAGCTTATCACAATGAGTTTATTCTTTTTTTAACTTTGTAGCAAAAGCACCCATGTAGTGGCAGCATTGGACATAGATAATGACTTGTGCATTTCAGGGGAATGCTATTTCCTGCTCATACTTAACTCACCAGAAGTGGTTCAGTTTCAGAGTTGCAGCTACATTGTTTCAGGTCACAGGTGGAAAATAAATTTTCTGGATTATTTTTTTCCTCTAGAAATATTTAGAATTCAGATTATCTGAATTTATTAAGCTGTACTTGTTACATGATGAGACCAACAGGAAACTTTCATTCTAAAAAAATTAAGTGTTGAATTTATTCTTTCTTTCTTTTCTTTCTTTCTTTCTTTCTTTCTTTCTTTCTTTCTTTCTTTCTTCCTTCCTTCCTTTCTTTCTTTTGAGACAGGGTCTTGCTCTGTAGCCCAGACTGGTCCTGAACTTCATTATGTAGCCCATTCTGGCCTTGGACTCACAATTTTCCTGCCCCAGTCTCTCAAGTGCCGGGATTACAGATGTGTGACAACACACCAGCTGGTGCTGGAGAATCAAGCTCAGGGCCTTGGACTTGCAAGGCAAGTGATTTAACTACTGTGCCATTCCTACAGTCCAAACTTATTTTTATAAAACACTTCAAAACTTAATTAAAATTATCTTGGTTTGAATCTCAGGCACAGTAACACAAACTGCTAGTGATGCGAGTGTATTTATCATTAACATTAACTGTGACTAAAATTAAGTGTTCCATTTAACTGTAATCTTAATCAACAGCTTAAATTTGCTTCTTAAAATTTGTTTCTATGAAAATGTTCTGTTATTTCATTGACTATAATATTAATGTTTCAGGCCACAATGCTGAATATCTGAAAACTCTTTTGTACTTGTAATATTTACAGAGTGCTTTCTTATAACACCAGCCTTCCCACATCACATAAGCCAAAACAAATAAACAACAACAACAAAAAAATTCTGTGGGCTAATAGTTTGGAAAATGCAGTTTTTGTAAGATCTGCCCCACTTTACTTACTTTACTTACTCATTTCACACACTTATTCATGATGTGTTTCTTTCCATGTATCTCTTACTAGTATTATCAGGAAACATGCACTTAAATATCAAATACTCAAGTATCTGGCAAAATCTTGATGAAAAGATCCTAATAGTTGATCCAAAGATTCTTTATTGGAAGGCTGCCAAATCTTTAAATAAAACCAACCTGTTAGTTTATAATGACAAGAGAATGTAGTAAAAAATATGGGAAAAGATATAAAATGACTTTTTATTAAGGATCCTTCAATTGGAAAGAGACTAACTTAGTGATGGTGGAAATGTTCAAGATTATGTTTAAAGTGATGTACCTTGAGCAGTTTTTGAGTAAAGCTTTGAAATTTCGGGGGGGGGGGGGGGCTTCTTGTCCTGACATTTATGTGTAGAGTTAGAAACTTGGAAGATAATAGAGAAAAAGGAAACAGGGCCCAACCTGCTCACTTGGTTCCTTGGCCTTCTATCAGTCCTTGTCACTGTCTCTTCTATCTGAATTCAGGTCACCTTATTACAGACACAACTTAGTTTTCTGGGAACCTACATGGGCTGGAAATGTTTTAATAGTTGGAATAACACATCATTCGTGCACATTTGGGATTGGTGAGAGTTTGGGTGAGAATACAGCCTAGGCATTCCTGGGATTTACCAGATGCCTTGAGAAGTCGAGAGGATAAAAGCATGGATTGTACTGAGGAAAGGCCAGCATATTGATTCATCAATTAACAATCAGAGGGTCAGAATATTCTAACTAGCTACTATTTTTCATAACAAATATGTCTCAGGGGACCACTAGAAGCAAAAGTCAACCAGAAAGGGAGAATAAAGAAAAAAAGTTCTGAAAAGGAGGGTAGTGGAAGGCACCCAGCAGAGGTTGAGTTGAGCACTCTCGTGAAGAAGGAAGGTCAACTGTCTTCACATTTGTGAGGAGAAAGGCAAGGGAGAGGACACTCTGAGAGGTATTGGCAGGGCTCACTCACTTTGTGCGTGATTTGCCAATGACTTTACTTAGTATTCATTTTTGTGCTCATTTTACATGGGAATTGGAGCCCTCAGCATCAACTCACTCTGCCTATATTTCATATGTACTCAGTGAATCGGCAATCAGGCTCTATGACCCAAATGCCCTCACTAGTTCTGTTATACTCTTCAACAAGGAGGAACCAGAACATCTGGCCACTAGTGGCTCTACGTATCCCAGCACAAGGCCACTCATTGAAGTTCAAGGGCCCTTTGGCAAGAGTATCTGTACTTCCATTTGACTGTAAAAGCCTCCACATTGTTGGACTTTATTGATACATAGTACACCATTGTGTATAAATACCACAGTTTGTGTATCCACTGGTCTGTTGACGGGTATTTTGGTGACTTCCGTATTATGCTCAGTGAAGTGAGTCAGATGCAGAAGGTGAAACATCGAATCTTCTCTCTGATATGGGAGTCCCAGAGCACAACTCCTGTGGAACTTTAAACAACAACAACAAAAATAGTGAACCAGGGGGGTCGGGTAGGGAAGGAGGGAGGGATGAGAGGGTAGGGGTGGGACAAAAGGAGAGCTGGGAAAGCCCTTGTCACCTTGACAAGATACCTATGTGCATAAAAGTCTCAACTCCATTGTAAACCTTAAATTTTGCACGTATACATATCAATAAAATGGGGAAAAAATGAGTATCTGTACTGAAATGACTCCTAGGTCTAGCCATATGCTGTTTCCAAGGGAGTCAATAAATACATTAAGTGGCTTTACAATGGAGAGTGGAGAAGAGCTAGATTATTAATAAACAGAATTGCAGATGAAAACATTAAACAGACTTTACATATTCAGAATATAGGTGATTCTTTGCACTTAAAAATGGCATATTCTTTGATAATTTCAGGTAAGATATATATTTATACACACACACACACACACACACACACACACACACACACGCACACGTTTTGTCCTGCAAATATTATACCATATTTTCCATGGATAACTGACAATAGAATTACCAGTAATAAAGACACTCTTTTTCTACTAATGCTGTTTGTTTACAGAGTTTGGAGCCCCCCATCCACCCACAGTTTTTCTGCCATGAAATGCCTCTGCAGAACAAGAGAGTCTGTGAGAAGCAATGATCACCTGTTGCTGTCTTCTCCTTCACCTTATGTGCTTAATGCACAGGACCAAGTTTTCTGAAACATTATGAAAGCAAGGCTTATTTTACCTGTAATAGAAAAGGGGGGAGTGAAAAAAGGAAAGAAAAAAGGAGTGAAGGAGGGAGAGGGAAGGGGAAAAGGGAGAGAGGGAAGGAAAGAGAAACAGGATGGAAAGGAAGAAGTGCAAGAAAAGATAGAAAAAGTAGGCATGCATACACTTTTACGAATTTTGTTATAATAACTGGTGTTGGGGGAGGATTGGAGAGTGTCCACGTCAGTGTCTGCAATGAGGAGCGGAGCATTGGGAACACTACGTAGAAGCCGCAGAGGGGTCTATTATTTGCCTTCTTGGAATCTGTAGCCTCAAGTAAGTCTATAACCTACTACGCACTTCCTTTTCCAACTCGAGAATCACGGTCTAAAGAAAAGAGTGTGCTGATATCTCCCATGAATGAGAGAGTGTGGGCATCCGAAAAGGGCCTGAAACAGTTAAAGATACAGCTGGGCATGGGAAAGGCTGACTGGGGCCACATGCTTTCCCGGCCTGTGACCCGCAGGCAGACACCTGGGCTCGGTCAGGTTACAGCCCCTTCGCTCCTTCCCGCCCTCAGGTCAGGTCCCATTCGATGATAGACCCAAGACACTCCTTAATGAAGCATACCAATCACCTAAAGCAACAGGAGGCTGTTAGGGAATATTGAGTGTCACTCAGTCTCTTTTAGATTTCCTTTCCCTTTAATTATTTCAAAAGAAAAACACTAACTGTTATTTTTTAGGTGAAAAATAACAAAAGCGAAGTCCCTTAAAGGAATAGATGTCCATAAAGATGAGGGCTGGGCTGTGTGGAATTTTAACTGCCCTGCAATGGTGGTTAAATGTGAGGTGAGCTGAGTTGAGGCGGTGCTGTTTGTCTACTCCCACTGGCTTGCCCCAAAATGTCACTGATCAGTCACCATCTGCTTATGTGAAGATAGTGTTTGTGAATTCTTGATTCTTTCTTTGCTTAAAATTAGCCATTTTTGTTTTTGCTGCTGCTTCTGTTTAAACTTAAGGAGCAAGTGGACATTGGACAATATGAAGTCTGATTTCCAAATGAAAGTGAAATTTGCTTCAGAAATGTCCTTGAATCACCCATGCTTTGGAGAATGCACCCTACCGTGCCAAAGGGAGGGGGCGGGTGATTCCATCTACATAGCCAAGGTGCAAGTGTGGCTGGGCTCCCCCCCCCACCCCCCGGGGAAAAATTTGATGATCCAAGTACACGTTTCTAATTTACTGCTTGCAAAATATATCTTAAGACTTAAACAGAATGATTTATTTTTCTTTCCCCTAAAGTGTAAAATAAAATTCAAACAGAGATTTAGTAGAATGTGATTTTGGAAAAAAGAAAACCTTTTAGTTGTCATCAATAATATATGACTTTTTTTTTGAGACAGAGTCTCACCTGGCGGGTTTAGGTTGGTCTTGAATTTGCCATGTAGCCCAGGTTGGTCTTGAACTCACAATAATCCTCCTGCCTCAGTCTTCTGAGTGCTGCGATTGCAGGAACCTGCCACCAGAGCTGGTGTATGTGGTGCTAGCCAATGGAGCTCAGGACCTTACGCTTGCTAGGCAATCACTCTACCCATCGCACTACTTTTCTAAACCCTCTACAATTTTCTTTGCCCAACTCTCTCTTGTTTCTTTTCATAGAGATTTCATCAAAATATTACTGAGTTGTGTCTATAATATTAGTCCTAGCACCTTACGTATTGCTTGGTTCATTTGACTTTCCCACAACCCCTTAATACTGGAATTACTACTACCACCCCCAAGAGGAACAAAAGTGGGAGGAGTTATGACTTGCTTAAATGACAAAGTGAGAGCCACTCAACTCTCCACTGGAAGCAGCTCCTTTTCTTGTGAGTACAGCCCTCAGTAGGGAAGCCTGTGCTCAGTAACTTGATCTCTTAGGTAGCTGCCCTCCTCTGCAGTTGTGTTCTAGGCGTCTAGTGACATTCTATTTCCCAAGTCACTCTCAGCGCCCTTGGCTAAAACCACAACCTCTCAATTTCTAAGACCTCTCATCATTCTTGACAGTTCTGTTCTCATTCACCTGTTCTTCCTGTCTTCTCAAGATGATGGTTATCTAATCTAAAAATAAAACCAAACTACACTTATACTACTGTGGGAGAAAGTCACACTTACCTACTTTTATTTTTTTTCAATTCAACATAATTCTAAATAAAAATTTTAAACCAAGGAACTTAAATGGAATGACAATTAGAGCAACAGAAAGCTAACAAGAAAAAACTGTTAGTTCAGCAACTTACAAACAAGTAATTCGGGAAGCTGTCTCAGCCGATATTTAACTATGAGGAAGAACATATTGGTCAAATTTTTCTATAAGTAAAAATAATTACAACTATTTGTATCTTCATAAAAATTATATGCAATAATGAATGAAATCGGATATTGGTTGCTATGATCGGAGATAACGGAATTTATTGAAAAATATTCAATTTTCAAATGTCAGAAAAACAAAATTTGAATCTTAGTTCACTTAGTTATAACATGACCTGAGTGTAATGTTTAATTTTTTGTATCTCTGGTTCCTAATCAAAAAATAAATAATAACATATAGTAATGTTATAGTTTTAAAGTATTCTGTAAAATCCAAAGTTCAGTACCTACCACATATTACAATTTTGAAATATGAATTCAAAACTATAAAAATGCAACTGTTTACAAGGTTTCTGTGCTTCATATCCTTCAAATGGAGAATAAATTTGAATTTAAAAATCACTTACCAGAAGACAGCAAGTTCAGAAATCCCAGGCTAAACATTTTCTAGAAGATGTGGGTTTTCCTTAGAGCAAACTATGTTATAGACAGGAATGACAAACAGCCAACCAATCGCATAACAGAGGTAGTGATTATTGCCTCAGATATGAATACCGTAACTTCAAATGACGCTTACTACAAGCAAAGATAACCTGACTTTAAATCGCCCTTAGTTTTGATATTAAAGGGTACACTTGGGGTGAATGAGCTCTTTCTATTAAACGCTAAACCTCACTGGCATAATTAAGACTCATTTAGTGCAGAATTAACTTTGACATATGGCTGGAGTTAATGCCTGTTCTTTATTATCTCATAACCTTGGATGAGTTGAGAGTGCTCTTTAACGGACTGAGGAAACCGGGTGATTTTTACTCATTGTACTAGTCTGTTTTCTGCTACTATAATAGATAACTGAGACTGGATAATTTATAAGCAATGAATGTTCACTTGGCTCATAGTTTTCAAGCTGGAAAATCCAAAATTATGTTGTCAGCATCCTTATGATGCATCATTCCATAGCAAAAGGATGAAAAGTAAGTGAGATAGACACTGAGCAAAAACTCAGGTCAAATCCATTCTTTTCTCCCTTTCTTTCTTTCTTTCTTTCTTTCTTTCTTTCTTTCTTTCTTTCTTTCTTTCTCTCCTTCTTCAAGAACCCACTCTGGAGATAATTCATCCACTCCTACAATGACAATATTAATTCATGAGGCTCTGCCCCCATGACCTCATAAAGGTCTCTTTTCTTCATACTGTCACAATAGCAATTACATTTCAGCATGAGGTGCATTCAGAGCAGAGTGACCACTTTATAAGTTTCCTGTCCTGGGCTATAATCTTCTAGCCCCCATATCATCCTTGAATCCACTGAGTCACCAATGCACTCATTAGGGCTTGGATCTGCAAGGTCCCTCAAAAGTCTCATGTGTTTGGAAGGTGTGGCTGAATTATGAGAGTTAGCTGAATTAGGACATGAATCCATGATGACCTCATGTGCTGGTAAGAAATGGGGCCTGGTAGGATGGAGTGGGGCTGGGGAGGGGTCACTGCAGGCAGGGCCTGGAAGGCAAGGCTTTTGACACTCCTCTTTTGCCTGGACTCTCGGCTTCCTTTCCATCATGTGGTGATGCAACTTTTCGTGCGCCAGCACTTTCTGCACATAACACCTACCATGCATGGATTGAGACCTTCTAAAACTGCAAGCTGAAATAAACCTCTCCTCTGTTGGGTTGTGGGTGTTGGGAGTCATGTCCCAGCAATGAGAAAGTCAGTAAGGCATATTCTATGCCTTTGTCTTGTTATTTTACAGACCTGATCAGCTACAGCATTGGATGGAGAAACTGTGGAGCACAATTTCCACAAGCACACTTTTCTTTGCATCCACAGCCAACCTGTCTAGAGGAGAAATGGGAATATTAATATAAATATATTTCACCAAGCAACAGGTGACACTCCATGTAGGCAGCTGCTTGTAGTTCTGCCTCATTCCTGTGAAAATATCAGAAATTACTTATACATTAGATAAAAAATAAACCCTGCTCGTAATAGTAGCAGTAGGGTCAATGGGAAATCATTTTCTATAGGAAAAAGAAAAGTAAGTTTAAGTTAACTGTATCTTTTTTGGCTGAGTGCAAACTGAATGGTGTCTGTCTAATAAAAATGCAACTAATTATTTGATGTTTTATTTACAAAGCAAATAAATGTCTTTGGATTAATGGAGTTTTATGCTATAGGAGCCTTTTTATGCCCGTTTGTTTGCTTTTAAAATTCTTCATAACTCTCTCTTGATTATAGAAATGGTATATGTAATTTAGAAAGTCTTGAAAATGCTGGAGGAAACAAAAATTACTCATTTTCCTTCTAGTCACTGACAGTTAAGTTCCATTAGTATTTTGGATTGTTTTTCTTACCTTCCTCAAAGCTATTTGTAGAGGTGTGTTGATTCTTCAGAAATGGGATATATATGTCACATTTTGAATTAGTTTCTTTCTCATTGGTGTAGCAAAGTACTTGAAACACGTTGGTTTATAAAGAAAAAAGGTTTACCTTACTCCTGGGTCCAGAGGCCCAAGGCTAAACGGTTACATTTTGTGATGCCTTCTTGTTAGTAGAGTCCCAAGACGCCTCAGAGCAACTCAAAGCAGGGGAGGGGCACAGATGATGTGTCTGCTCAGATTTCTCTCCTTCTCCGAATAAAGCCACCAGGACTCCGTCACAGGGACTACGCTGTAGTGACCTTACCTAAACGAATCACGTCCCAGATGAAAGAAAGCCACACTTCTAAGCCAACGGTCAAAGTTGGGAATTACATTCCACCTTTCATTAGTGTCACCTATAAAATTATCCAGAAAGTGTGTGTGAGTGTGAATATATGAAAAGTGAAAAGTCAGAGCCAACAAGCCACCCTGAGTTTACGTATCTGTGTCTGTGGACATATATATAGATAGATAGATAGATAGATAGATAGATAGATAGATAGATATATAGATATATAGATATATAGATATATGGTGTCTATATAAAGATATCATTATCTAATAATTACTAAAATTCTTAAGTGGAATCAGCAATGTCAATGATAACGAAAACTCAACCTTATGTTGTCCGTTGACACTCTTCTTTCTTTCTTTGAAGTTATTATTATGTCTGGAAGCAGAGACCCAGTCACAAATATTTTCTATGAATATTTATTGAGCTATTATTTGTTTTACAGAAAAACAGGAACCAATGTGCTCTCGTTATGATATAGCTCTTCCTACTGTATTTAACTTTGTTTTGAAAGCACATTTTTCATTATTGCATACAATGCAATTACAATAATAAAGAAATACTAAAAACAATAATAAAGAAAAGTTGTTTTAAACGTATACTGCATCTTAGGAATTTAAAAAATCATATACTTTCTAACTTTAAATTGCTTGATGAACAGCAGACAGGTGGAGAGAGTGTGTTCTTATAAAAGTCACAAAAGATTTTTTTAAATTTCCATGATAAATAAGATTTCTCAGTATTAAGGGGCACAGACTATAGGCAAGGAACTCAGCTGGATACCAGTTGAAAATATCAGGGCTGAATTTTCAACAAAGAAAAGTTAAAATATATGCTTTTGCTCAAAATAGAAATGGTAAATTTTAGCAAGGGTTAGTCAATGCTGGCACTTTTGAAAATATCTTGCTCTGTAGAACCAAATAGGTGTGATAGTGGGAGGTAGCGGGGACGGAGAGTGTGCAAGAGGCCAAAGGTGAGGAGGGGGAAGGATTGTGATGTTGATGCGATATATATGGGGAAAAAGAAAATGCTACGATGATTATGCAAAGATCTTTCACTCATTGCTTGTAACTGAAATCTCTACCCTGCTCTGGTTTATTTGAGGGGACTCATTTCCTCTGGATCCACTGCCTGGAAACAAAATGAAAAGCTCCCTTTGTAAGTCACCCTATAAGGAACTGGGAAGAGATTTTACATATCCAATAAGATATGACATTCCCAAATTTGCTTCTTACTCTGACCTCTTACTCAGTGTCTCAATTGGATCTGTGATTTACAGTCCCAAATAAAATTTTGTATCAAAGTGAAGAGAGCAGGATTCATTAATTTGTCAGGGTTGAATTGAAAAGAAAACAATTTTGATTCAATAGATTCACATATTTATAATTCCCAAATTATGCATTTGTGGAGACAGCCCTTTCCATAGGCCATTGTCAGAGGCCAAAAGGTACCAAGTGAGTGGAATGCCAATGGTACTGGAAGACTCATAAGGTATATACTTCATTCTTTCCTTAGTTCATCCACTTGCTAGTTTCTTCTGAAAAGATTGTAACAAAAATTGGAAATTCCAACTCTTTAGACCTTTCGAAATAATTTGGGATCATAAACATATCTGCTATAACCAATTAGCACTAGATCAACAGAAAGTAGTAAGCCTCTTTAGACTAAGGGCTGACTCTGCTCTTGTTATTGGATAGAATTATTGCAATTAGGAAACAGGATGTGGGCTGCATTTCTGTCTATTTTATGCAAATCAAGAGTCAAGGCCCTATGAAACGGCCCTACTGTCTTAAACATATAAGCCAATGAGAGTTCGCTTGAGCCAAAACCACGCTTCCTTTCTTTTGATTAATTTTGAGGAAAAGTGGGATTTGAGCATCAGGCTTGGGTTCCCTGCTTTAAGCAGCGTCAGCAAAAAGAATCTTTCCTTTATTTGGAATTAACTACAAATTCAATTAGAATAAAAACCTTGGATCACTCCGTGGAAGCGATTTTACACGTAGAAAAGCAGATGCTCCAACAGCATTGAGAGCACTTTGCCAAGCAGTCTACAGAATTTTCCATCTTGGGAACCCAATCAGTGGTGAAAGATACACAGAGGCAGCTTTACCAACTCACAAAACAGCTTCCATTTCCTGTGCTTTTTTAATTAGATTTACTTCTTTAAACAAAGTAACTTTGGGCTGAAAGAATGAAGGGGGAGTCTGATTAATATTGGGTAAGAGTAGAGAAGGTGGAAAGGTCTATTTAGGGGGTTCTTTCACAGATCATGCTTTTCCTTTATGCACGGTGAGCTTGTGCTTGAACCAAAAAAATAAAAAAATAAAAAGTAACAAAATGAATCATTAAAGGTTGGGTTGAGATCACACCTTAGTTCTATTTCTGGCTTTGAACAAATTACAGGACAATTGAGAATAAATGGAAATTAGAAGGGATTTAGAACAGTCATTATGCAGCACTTTTTCAAGTGGGAACAACAAATACATGGAATCGCCCACAAGGCAAGGTTATGAATGAGGAGCCACTAGACCACACGTGGGAAATGAACAGGGCGCAGAACCGAAGCTACATCGGTGGGCTGTAGTGATCTCTGTGCGTTCCAGGAAAAGCCTGACCTTAGCTGTTTTCAAGCCTACTTTGCTTCATATTTGTTTAGTCAGAATGGAGAGGGAATCTCCAAGAAGAAGGTGAAATTTGTATTCTTTGCTTTGCCAGAGAATAAAGGAGAAGTATGACAAATTTAAGTAAAAGTGGCCTTTCACACTTCGTAGCTATGCCTGTGGCTTATTAAAACAAACTCACATGGTGCTCACTTCCCATTTCTTTCCATATTGTGGGGTTGGAATGTGACATATCTTGGTTCAGATTCTTTTTCTCTATCCTTACGAGGATACTCAAATGGGTGTTTTTATTTGTATGCTCTGTAACTCATTTTTAAAATGTATAGCTTCCAGAATCCTTCAAGATTGAATTTCCTAACACTGTAAATCCTGTGGTAAAAGTCTCCCGTATAAAATGGCATGGCTTCTCAACTTACAGAAAACATTCTTAGTTTTTATTTTGTTTTATTTTTCTGAGGCTTCCTCTTTTCTGTGTTATTTTCTATGACTTGTCTCCTCTCAATACATTTTCCTTAAGTACATTAAGCTCTTTTTTAAACCAACGTCATCCTTTGAAGTTGCTTCAAAATGTATTTATTTAATGCCTCCTTTGTATCAGGTGTCTTTATAGACTCTGAGGATGAAGAAACAAGCAAACAAAAGCGAAATCCAGTAAGCCCCTTCTAGAAGAGGACCGTGATCTATACACCCAGCATGCCAACACCTGCAAGTGCAGACTGTGAAGGGAGCCGTGGAAGAAAGCAAAGGTGTGAAGGGAGATGCAAGAGTTGTGTTTGGACAGGAGAGTCAACAAAGATCTCCTTGCAGATGTGGCTGACCAAAGGCAATGGCACTGTGAGGATATCTGCAGCAGGGGAACATTTGATATCCCAAACTTGTGACACACACCTGTAGGCTATGAACCAACCACGGATATTAAGAAAAAGAAAAAAAAAGAAAAGAAAAGGAGAAAAAGAAAAATTCTTCCTGAAGAGAGGTTCAGCTAAAAAGTGTGTGTTTGTGTGTGCATGTGTGTGCGCACGCGTGTGTGTATGTTTAATCAAAATAAGGTAATAAGGTCTGGGCTGGAGGAATAGCACACGGGTGGTTGGAGTACTTCCCTAGGAAACACAAGGCTCTGAGTTTGATTCCCCAGTACCACATAAGCCGGGCATGATGCTGCCGGCCTATAATGTGAGGACTTGGGAGACTGAGGCAGGAAGATTATCATGAGTTTGAGGCCAGCCTGGACTGCAGAATGAGACCCTGTCAAAAGGAGAGAGAAGGTGTGCTAAGTAGGAAGCCATCACAGGAGATGTCATGAGGAGAGATTAGGGATGCTGGACTTGGAAGGAAGATTTTATGGAACACGGTGACAAACTGCTAGTGGTGAACTGAACGTTGAAGATGGATCCCACAGATCATCATAATCACTATGGTTTAGACCTAAAAGGTTTCCCAGAATCTCACATTTGAGGTAAGGTCTGGTCAGGATGGGAAAGTCTGCTGCCTCATGGTGATCTGAAAGGGCACGCTTTCATCGTGTCTCTTCCCCTTTCCTCTGCTTCCTTTATGTCATACCGGGATCTGATTTCCACCACGCCAGGTTCTTCCACCATTGCTGGCTGTCCAAGCCTAGCCCGGGATATCAGGGACAGGAGCTCGAAGAGATCTCTCCTCCTCAAGTTGTGCATGTTGGGTATTGTGTCACAGTGACAGAAAAGTGACTGAGAGAATTGCACACAATGCTCCCTGTAACGAGAACGCATACGTGTATTGAAGATCTACTTCTGGGCACTTGTTTGGAGACACCAGCTCCTTGTACTCCCCACCACAGAAGACTGAGAAAGCCTGATGCCACAGCCATCTGGGCTTACCTCCCTCTTCAGTACCCTGGTGGCTCCACAGCTAAGTGCTCCTGCTCTGGTCCTGCGGCACCTCAAGTCTTGTTGTGGCAAGACTTGCGTTTCTGTCATTATTGTTTCCACATGTATCTCTCTGGACTGCATCTTATTTTCTTCACCTCCCCAAGATCTACCACATTCCCTTGTTCCAATATAATTACTGGGTGCTAGTTATTGTTGGATAAATGCTGCATTGAGCAGGTGAATGACTTCACAAATAATCAAATAAATGGATAAAGTTCAAGGCAGAAACCAAAGAAGAGAAAAGTTTTCTCTTAAAATAGAAAATGTAGAAAATATTTGAAGCAAGAAACAAATTCTGGTCCCACTTGTCTCAAAAGAAAACAAGCAACATAACCATGCTTTTGATAATTAAATATTTCCTAAGTATCCTAAATTAATAGAGCTTTATATGATCAGTGGTTTGCTTGCTAACATTTTCTGAACCCCAAAATGATCAGCATACCAGAAAACTTATATACATATACACACATATATATATTTATCTTTTATCTTAGAAGTACAGTATTAAGGAAGTGATAAGAAGAGAGAAAAGAGGAAGCCTTGTACATAAGTTCTCCACCAGGAAGCAGAAAATTGATGAAAAGAAGAACTGAACCACGGGGAGGCTGTAGGTGGGGGACAGCTCCTTTTGTTCAGTCATGTGCAGCAATAAAGGGAAAGGAAGGTGCAGATGAAGATGGAAGATGTCATTTAGCCTCTTTATGGAAAGGAATGAGAAGCTGCTTGGAATTTCAGGTCAAGGATTTTGATGAGAGTTGCTATAGACCCTGAACTTGGAAACTTCTTGAACACCTGAGAAAGTTCTGAAAAAAAAAAAAACATGAAGATTTCCATCCAGTGAGCCATGAAGTGCTAAACAAGCTACCATTCAGGTACAGAAGTCCTGCCTTTAAATTTTTTTGTACAAAATCTGGCCATGCAGATATAAGTAGGGAAGCACAGTTCAACTCTGAGATTGTCACACAATGTTTACCAAAGGTTAGTTCATTTTCTGGTGGTACTTGTAGATTGAAGCATGAGTGTTTCGCTGGCATTTCTTCCTGGCTACAGCTGGAGACACAAGCAAGGTAGGGGTCATCACATCCATTTAACTGGAAGTAGGCTCCCAGTGGCTCAACACTTGGCCAAGTTTGCCTAAAGATCCAAGTTACATCGTCAAAATTTTTGATCCCAACTCTAGAGTAGTATAGCCATTAAATTACAAGGCTTGAAGAACTTGTAAAGTTAATTTTATTTTCACATAATTATGAATTTTGATGTAGTTGTCAGAAATAATATGGAATGATTTGTGTTTTACATGTTTCTGTCAATACTAACATCTTGCAAAATTATAGCATAACACAATAAATTGCATAACGAAAATTGATACAATCCAGGGAAAGATATTTCTTTCCTGTCACCCCAAGGATCCTTCTTGCTGCCCCCACCCAGTTCTGTTTCTTTCTTGGCCCCTGATTTGTTCTCCATCTCTAGGATGTTGCCCCTTCAAACACATTATAAAAATGGAGCTATATGAAATGTAGGAGTTCGAAATTAGCTCTCGTTACTCTCTATAATTCTCCACGGATTCGCCCACGTTGTTAAATGCATCAACAGTTACTTGGTTACACTGGCATGTATGTATTACAACTTGCTTGGCTGTTACTACTCTTCCAAGTGCGTCTAGGACGAGTTGCTTTGCTGGTTTTCATCTTCTGTTCTCAAGAGTATGACTATGATATATGCGTTGTTTGGGGCATATGTGAATTGCTTTGGGTTTGTCTTGTTTGAGGTTCGCCCTTTTTCTTAAATTTGATATATCTTTTGCCAAATCTTGGAAAAAATTAGCAATAACTTAGGACATTTTTTATCAAACTTGCCCTCTTTTTTCCCCCTAGGATCTTGGTAGTATGAATGTGGCATCCTCCCAGGTTCTTGTTCTCGTCATCTTTCTCCCGTCTGTACAGATAAGCGATTTCTAATGCTTTATCTTTTGGTTCACTGATGCTTTCTCTCCTCACTCTCCTTTGGAGCCCAGGCCTTCTTTGTTTGTTTGTTATTTGTTTCTACGTCGGTTATTGCATTTTTGAGTTCAAAAATTTGCCCTAGGATTCATTCTCATATCTTCTAATTCTTGTCGTTATTGTTGTTGTTGTCACCCCCTGGTTTTTGTCTGGAGGCTATATATTTTTTTCCTATTAATTTTAAGAATGTAATTGCTGCTTGGAGCAATTGTTTGTTGGCTGCTTCAAAATCTTTGCCAGATAATTTTTTTGTCAGATAGATGTTGAAATTTATTTACTGTCTTGTTTTATTCAGCTTGAGATTGTCTCATTCTTGGTACCAAACCTAAGTTGTTTCCTGTTCTTCGTACTGAAATCTGAACATTTGAATATTATATTGGCATGAAGACTTATTTAGACCTTCTGGTTTACTTGACTTCCACTGGTACCACTCTGGTAGAAGAAGACGGATACCAGCTCATGATTGCAAGGTAGAAGTAGCACTCAGACTTCCACAAATGCTTCCCTCTGGGGAGGGATAGGACTGTCTTGCTACTGTTTCTCAGATAGCCTCCAGGTACTCCCCAAGGATAGGAGGCTCTTGAACACTTATGAAGGCTGAAGGTGTCAGTCTTACCTGGCACTATGGAGTCAGTTTTGTGATGTTTGGCTGAGTCGTTATTCTGTTCTCAGGTTGTCCCTTTCCTGGTCCTTTGCTAGAGGCAGAGAGAAGGCAAGAGCGCTCTCTGGGGGGCTTTGTTGCATATATCCATTCTAATTATCTTCGTATTGTCCCCTTGGTGCCTTGAGCTCTAGGACTGGTGTAGAAGAGTAAAAGTTGAAACTCCTCAAAGTTTATCCTTGTATCCTCAGATTCCTGCTGAGTCTGCCTTCTTCGCATCACATTTAGACTTCATGCGTGTGTTTTATGCACATTGTCTTCATTTCAACGGGACACGGAAAGAGGAAATGAAGAAAAGCATGTAAACCCCATTTTAGCAAAATGGGGTTTTATAAAAGATTATTTGTAAAAACAGAGACATCAATCATAAAATTATTTAGTAAGAAGACAATATGAATATCTTTTGGTCACCACTGATCTTTAAGAAAAAGTTATTTTTCCATTACTAATAGGGAGGCCTCAACAAAATCAGCATTCTATTTTAAAAAAACACAAGTGTCTAAGCTATGGCAAAACTAAAAATTTATTTTAAATCCCTAAAGTTAAATTCTTTGAACCTTCCTTTGTAAGTCATTGTCACAGCCAGCCCCTCCGAAGACTACACTAAAACTTGGAGAACAGGTAAATCATGCACTTCCCCCTTTGGATGACCTCAGGACAGTGAGGTTAGTTCAAAAGTTGCTAAGGCTAATTTACATCTCACTAGTTTTATTCTCTTAAGTATGGAAAGGGAATTTATTTTACTCACAATATAATCAATGAAGACATGGACTCTCCCTAAGAATGCTTTCCTTGATGAATGTAATCATACAAATCAAGCTTTTGTTTTTGCTTCCATTATTTACTCCTCCAAATCTGTAATGTTTTCTCCTCATGCAGAATAGGAGAAACTTTCAATTCCAGTTGAGTACAGAACATCTCAACATATAACGAAACAAATGGTCAACCAATAGGTAGGTATGTCATCATGGTACCAATGAAATATTGTAAAGAACTTTCTACAATAATCTTTCCATATAGTTCATGGATAAAGATCATTGATATCAGCAATCAACTAGCTAGAGTTTGGCTGGTGAGATAATTTACAAAGCTGATAATTAGAACTTTGAGGGTTTTTTTATAAACCATGTACCTTATGTTTAAAGGAAATATTCTTGGAGCGCCATGGAGCCAGACTGATAGTGGACTAGTTTTATATCATCACAACAGACAAACTGTCATATTTTCACTTGTTTTTTTCTGCCATAGAGTTTTCTATACTCATGACAAATTTCTATATTCTTTAAGGGGTTTGCAGTGAAAATATATATAAGACACCTATCTGTTTTAAAAGGAAATGAAAAAAGTATGCATCCATTTTCCTGTCAAAAAGCTAAAGAAGATACATTTGGATTTTGCTTGAGCATTAAACTATTGATATTTTCAATTGCCAAGAATAAAACACTGGCATTTGGACGGTTATTGTTTCTACATTTAATAGTAATGCTTAATATCCACTTGATATGTGTCTCCCTTAGGAACCCATATATATATATATAAAATACATGGAATCCACTGTGTTTTAACTTCAAAAAATGTACATTCTAATCCCACCTAGGTGGCAGAAGAAAGGAAAAAAACCCCTAGACATCGTAAGAAACCAAGTAAAATAGGGGTAGGAACTTGTCTTTTGGACATGACTTGGGCACCCACCCTCCGAGACTTTACAACCTCAAATTCTCTTCCACAGATCCCGCTGACAAGAGGATATTACAATTGTGCTGACATCAGTGACCTGGCATCTTTGAATTATTCTCTGATTTGGTTTACAGAGGAATAAACTGGTAATTAATTATATATCAGAACACGAGAATCGACCTGGCAATAATGGACAGGCTAAGAGCGCTCTATTTACATATGTAGGTTATTTAAAATATGTCTTGTTAAATAAATATTTAAAATACCTCCTTATTTAGCTTATAAACTGTTTGGACTGAGACCGCAGTGTGACTCATTGCAGAGTGTTGGAAGAGTGAGACAGTCGCCACACACTTCCATCTCTGCATGACCTGCAGAATCTCCTCTCTGTGCATGGCAGGGCACACAGAATGTGTGTGTAAGGAACACAGCGACTCCACGGATTCTGAACTATCGAGTGGGAGACATTTTGCCCTCAGAAAATCATAGACTCTGTCTCTATCTTGAGAGCAGATTCGGAGAACAAGTGGGCATAGATTATTCCCAACGAACATGATCACTGCAAAAAGACAGTCCAAAGTAGCCGGAAGTAAGGGAGCTATGCATATTCACAACAAAATGTTCTCCTCCTGAGAGACGTTTCCCCTTGTAAATGTCCAGAATTATTTTTAAAGGTGAATAGAATAAGATATAGAATTTAAGAGTGTTCCACGTCTCTCAAATCAATACAGAGCCACAATGTCAACGTGACCGTAATATATGAGGACAGCCAGCACAGAAAAGACAGACTCTTCAGGTGGCTGGAAGGCCCTGCTTGGAGTCAGTCAGGGTCTGATCCAGGTTCTCGGTATATTGTTGTGTGTCCGGGGTCAGCTTTTCTAAGGAGGATCTATCTTCATTAGAAAGTACCCAGTTCTCCCCAGAGCGCGTCCTTCCCTACAGTGGTCCGCAAACATGGCAATGCGGAGTCCACCAGGGGGAGCAGTTCACCAGCGCAAGACACCGCTTCCCCAGAGGAAGTCCTTGAAGGTGCCTCTTCTCAGTTTATACAGCTGACAAGGACCCTGATTTCTATCAGCTCTACTAGATGTGGCACCCTTACACACACTCACACAGCCAACCTCACGCTGGTGGGAAATGTGTTGTTCAGTCGGGGACACATATGTCCATAAGAAGGATTCTCTGTGGGGCTTCAAAATCAGCTCTTGTCATTTATAGACATTCCTTATTTTAGTTTAAGAAGTAATTTAGTTCCTCTTCTCCAGCATTTATGGGAAAGAAAAAAAAACTATTAGATTTTTTTCAAACAAGTTATTCTACACTTATTTTAGTACAGGGATTGAGTTGGAGTGTGGATGTGACATTCGGAGACTTGGAAGCTAGGCACCTACCCCAGCTCTCTGATACCCAAGCTTCTTTCTTCAGCAAACTTTTTTTTTCTTTCTTTCTTTGACCAGAGCCCTGGGGCTGGGAAAGAAAACAGCTGTCAGAGAAAGGCTGGTGTGGGTGATAAGCCCTTTGTGTGCAAGCTCAAACTTTGAGACTAGCCTGTCCAAACAAAACAGCTGTGGTCTTCAGGGGACCTGTATATGGCCAGAGATCCCCAAGCTGCTGTTTTTTTAAAAAAAAAAAAGCAATCAGAATCCTGCACTGGGCCCTGCAGTATTTTTGCCAGTGGTTGCACAATCCACTGAAGGAATTTGCCTAATGGCTACAAGTTATTTTTGATAGAAGTCAATCCTCTTGGATCTTTATCCTAAATCTTTTCTTGGTAGCTCAGGTCCTTGATCTTCAAGCAATCCTTGTTGCTGAAAGACTCCACTCGGGCTCAGAACTTCTATAAATGTGTCAGGATGTCGAGACTCCTGAGTCAAAACAACACGGGCTGGAGAAAGGTGGAGTTACTCCCAGGGAGTCTCTTGACAGGCTAGCCTGTGTTGCGAGGCACATGAGATACTTAGAGGATCATCCAAATAAATAAATAAATAAATAAATAAAAAGGTGCAGCCGTGGCCTTGGTGTGAGTACCTAACCCCTGAAGCAGCAGACGGAGAGCGGAGTTCTGTCTTCACGTGAAAAAGACCTAGTTCTTTACGCACTGGCTCTCTTTTGCATTTGTACCTCACAGGCATTAATTTCATTGTGGAGACTAAATGAACACCTGACACTCCAAAGGTCCCATTGGCATTTCTCTCCCTTCAGAAGTACATTTTCAGCATACGAAAATTAATCAGGGATTTGGATATCAGCATTTTTTACTTCCACTTTAGCATTTTTTGTATTACTTCGAATAAACCCTGTACAAAGGAATCACAATCTCAAGTCAACCTGAGATCTTTACCACTAGTGGCTGTATTGAACGACTTTCAAAAGGAGAAAATTGAAAAGACTAAAATAATTGTTTTAGATTTTTTTGAATAAAATTCTCAAACGTATCTTTTTTCACTGCTATTCCTAAGCTAATTGAGGGACAAGAATTCATTCTAGAAAAGGGAAGCGAAATGATGCCATTAAAAATACCTAAATATGAGAGAGTACAAGCCAAATTCCAGCAAACGCATTTGTTGTTTCTGTCACCGAACGCTGTCACAGTGGATGGGCTTGCTGACAGGTGTTTGAGTTACAGTAGCATGTAGTCTGCTTTTTTGTGAAGAACAGGATTCAAGTGAGTATTCCATCACGTTTGTTTTGCTTCTAGCCTTTATATTACCCTTTTGCAGACCTGTAATGCTATATTCTAAATTTGGGCACAAAGGCATTAGGAGGTCAAGCTTATCTAAATATCAACTATTACTCACCAAGTTACATGTACTCTCTTCTGAAGAAAATGATTATGGAGGACTTATGATATGGGATTTATTTTCTAACGAAGTAAGAGTTTACTTCTTCTTTCGGTGTTGTGGCAGTAGAGATCAAACCCGGGGCCTCATTCATGGTAGATGAGTCCTGTACCACTGAGCTACGCCACCAAGCCCCAGAGTAGAGGTTTAACCCAGCAGGAAAGAAGAAAGGCAGGTTTTAGCCTGATGTACGAGCCGTCCATTGGCCTGACCAAGACATTCGGGTCATTCACATAGCAAAGAAAAATCATTATTTTGGATTCCACTGTTAGGTCTGGGGTAGATATTGTAGAAGGCTAAGTACTGTGAACGAGGGGATGGAGGAATGACTCAGTGGTTAAAGCGCTTAGCTAGCAAGCACTAAGTCTAGTGCTAGGTACCCTAGTTTGATTTTGCAAAACCACATAAGCCCGGCATGGTGGTGTGTGCCTGTAATCCCAGCACTTGGGAGGCTGAGACAGGAGGACTGAGGCCAGCCTGGGCTCCATGATGAGTTTAGGATCAGCCTGAGCCAGAGAGCGAGACCCTGTCTCCAAAAAACAAGTACTGTGAACAATTTGGAATGGCAGAACTTAATATAGAGAGAAAGTGTACTGCACAGAGAGTTTTTGACAATATCTGCCATGGTCTTCCTCGCTGCCCTTCCAGATGTCCTTTCTTGCGCTATTTTTTTTTCTTTCTGGGGTCTCCCATTCCTTTTTTCAAAAGAAATGTCGACCATCTAAGGCACAAGCAGAGGAGGAGCCGTGAACTTGCTCTTCTGGGCGTACTTCAAAGGGCCATGGCCACTGAACAATGTCTAAGCAACTTGGTGATTTACTTCCCGCTCCCGAGCCAAACTCATTGTTATGTGCTCTGGTCCAGACCATTTCATCAACATTCAGTTTATATTCCAGAACATCACATTTCGTCCCTCTGAGCTTCCAAATATTCAACATAATGTTCTTTGATTCTAATTTATTATACAAGCTTCTGTTAGGATCTAGCAAGGGGGGTGTCAACTTATACAAATGCAGTATTTGTTAGAATTCCAGCTTGAATAAAAAAGAAGAGAATGAAGAAAGGGAAAAAGATGGTTTTCTGGCCCGATCTGACTCATTTTCAATACTAACAGGCTGAAGGCCCCCATATGTGAAAGGAGGAATATGGCCGACCCAAGCAGAGCTGCTGTGTAGAGCCGGGGGGTCAGTGAAAGTGACAGGGTACTGTCGTGGATTTGTATCCTAGAACTCTGTGATTTGGGCTTTATGTGTTTTTAAGAACAAAAATCTTTCACAAAAAGTTCTTTTCTATCTTGTCAAGCATTGATACACAAGTGGAGCAATTAGTTTGAGTTATCACTGCTCCTGTGTCAAGCCACGCGGCCACATTCACAAATATCAACGAAAACAACCTCAGACATGTAGGAGTGAAGTATTGCCAACATCTGTGAGAGCAAATGAAATATCTTTCATTCTTTTATTCCTTCTTGGGACAGGATTTTTTGGGAGGGAGACTTACTGGAATGGAGTAAAAATATGAGCAATCTGAATATAGTTTATAACTGCCTCTAATTGGTGTCCTCTTTGGCCTTCTTTTAAAAAACACAAACATTCACAGGGCTTTGGGACTAAGCCTTGCTTTTATCTCTCAGTCTTACAAGCTTTTCCAATCTGAAAAGGGAGAGATGAATCAGAAAAAGAAAGAGTCCAGTGGTTACCCTAGAGGTGAAGATGTGACTGGAGCTGAGTCTGCTGCATCTTACTCAGGCCCTAGGCTTAGTCACAAGATATCCACAATAAAAAAGGAAAAAGAAGATTTGAAAGATTGGGAAGAAACAAAACTTACACTCTTTGGAAGTTCGCCATTAGAGTAGAATGCTATGAAATTCACTAATACCCTACTTCAGTCTAACTTGATAATCGTTACTAAGTAATAGGCCCACAGGAAACGCCCCTTCCCATGGTATTGACGATTATAGGTGGTTTCTAAAATAATGCTAACATGGGGTGTCCTGGGTTCCAGAGAGGTAACTGACCAGTTGTTAATAAGTACTGTACAGGAGTTACCTTACCCTTCTACTAAATAAATATCTCATACTTCATTTTACTTCATTTACTGTTTTTCTAAATTTATGCAAGCATATCTTCAAAGTAGATCATCACAGGGTTTATCACCTTCATCTTTCTTAGCATTTGGTGCCAGATTATTCTTTGATGTGCGGAGGTCTGTCCTACATACTGTAGGATGTTCGTCAGTGTCCTGACCCCTAACCACTCCCTGCCAGTAGAAGTCTCTTGTTCCCCATTAAAAATATTTGCTGATAATGACAAAGGCACCTTGGTGGACAAAACCACCCCAGCCTGGATGTATTTGCACTGCTGGTTTGCTCACTTGATGCTCCCACATTAGCTGGCAAAGTCTTCTGCAGGTTGGGGCTGGAAGAAAATCAACGAGGTTAGAGTTCTTGCCTTTCAAGTGCAAGGCCCTGGGTTCGATTCCCCAGCCCCAGAAAAACTAGGTGGGGTGGCCCACTCTTGTAATCCCAGCACGTTGGGAGGCTAAAGCAAAAGGATTGCCTAGATTCCAAGGCCAGTCTGGGCTACATAGTGAATCAGGACCAGCCTGGACTACAAGGTAAGACTCTGTCTCAAAGGAAATTAAAAAAAAATATTCTGCAGAAAATTATCTAACCACTGTGTGTTGTATTTCTTTGCTATGAATATGAAATTTGTAATCTATCATCTTAAAAAAGAAAATATTTACGTTTTATTGAATTTGTTCACCTCTTCAGAAATACAGTCTTTGTGCTTCGAATTCAGCTTACCACCTGGTTGTAGATAAGTTCTATAGCTTGGTATCCCTATATGATCTGTCAAGCAATTAATTTTACTACCAGCTTTGCTCGCAAAGTAAGAACTAGTTAATCAAAATAGATGGTAAATGTTCTGACCGCATTTGCTATCAGAAGCAAAACTGCAGAATGGCAATGCAAAACATATATGGTGAAAGTTTCTATAAACATTAACTATGGATTATTGGCATAACATACAGTTCCACTTTTCTCCCCAAAGGGTTAGGGTATGACCTTTATTGCCATCCACACTGAACAAGAAAACTGGCAGAATAACTACGCAAACCTCCTTCAAAAATACCTACTGTTCAAAGGACACATACTATTTTTAAGTCAGTTTCAAAAAACAACACCTTATATATAAAATAGCCTTTGGTAAACAGACGTGTACATAATCCAGTATGAAGAACATTTTGCAAATGACTTTTTCGTGAAAAGACAGAATAGAAATTAAAACGTTTTCTGAGCTCATATATCTTCTAAGAAACCGTAAAATAAATCAGGCAATAAAAGTGAAGATGAAGTAACCCAGGTTGGTTTAACAAAATAAACAGAAGCTGATTCCAGCAGGTCTTCGGGACTCGCTGCATTCCCCTGTGCCCGGGCCAAAGCTGAGCCCAGAATTGGGCTCACTGTGCCGCTTAATGTGTGATACATCAAGTAGGGCAAAAGCGGGAACAGAACACCCACCTCATGTCTTTGTGTTTATTAAACGGTATCCCATGACATTCACCTCCCTAAACGGTGTGCTCTGTGTGTCACAAGATACGTGATGTGTAAAAGAAGGTAACGGAGGCAGATTCAATCGCTCTTACCAACAAAGACCTCTTTCTTCAGCCTTTTGAAAGGGTCTTTGGACACAGTTTCCTTGTGTAACAATCACTAAACCCTATTCTCTCGGAATTGCGATATGGCCTTGCTCCTGGCTACCCTTTGACTAACTTCTCTTCTTACACTTGTAGTAGGTGACCTATTTACAGGACTCTCACCAAACGTTGCCCCAGTTACCTCCAAAACGGTATTTGAATGGGAGCAAGCCCACTGTTTGGGAGGCGAAGTAGAGAGGCCAAATTCTGAGGTTTGTGTAGAGGTGTGCTTACTTGTGGAAAGTTAGTAGCTGCAACTCTTTTCATGTCTTCTAGATTAATCTTTTGCTTAAAGAATTGGTCATTTAAAAAAAAGTTTTGAAAAAACAAAAACTGCTGCAAAAATCAAGCTTGGATTTGACAGATTCTGACAATTTCTATAAGGTATACACAATAGATGAAGATTAAGTGTGGGAAACGTCCAGACTTATCACAGTTGTCTCTGACTTCTTTTAAGAGAATGTAGTCATGGGCTGCACATGCTATTGCCAAGAGCTAGTGTGAAAGATGAGGTCAACTACTGCTTGGAATGTTTCAAAATACAGTTTTAACCAATTAAAATATAGCTGATTATAAAGTAAATAAAGCCAGGCATGGCAACACATGCCTGTAATCCCATTGGGCTAGGAAGCAAAGGCACCAGGATTACAAGTTCAAAACCAGCCTGAGCTGCTTAGTGACACAACTAGATCCTGCTTCATAATTTAAAAAGAAAAAAACAGTGTGGTGGGTGATGTAGTTAAATGTAAAGACCTTGGGTTGAACCCTTAGTACTCCAAATAAATAAACAAAAAGTAAACACGCTAATGTAGTATGTGAAACAGAGGGTTGGGAATTTTATGAGTCAAATTTATATTTGTTCTTATGGGTCATTGTTAGAGCTGCTCAGAATTCCAAATCAAATTTTGAAAACCAAATGCCAAATATTCTGCTATTGATTGGGGAAGTAATAAAACTTAACGAATCAGGAAATTTTGGGATTCTTTCTGTTGATAAAACAAGTGTAATAACACTTAATGTGCCTCCAATCACTCTTCTATTATTTTTTCCCCATTATTATCATAGCTGGTTTAAGGAACTAACAGTCCTCTCCTCACCTTTCTTTGTTTGGGATCAAAGCAGAGCCAGGTGATAATTCACAGGGAAACATCTGTCATTTCTTCTGGGTAAGCAACCTAAGGGCTGTTCTGTGGCCCCACGAGTAGTCCATAAGATTTATGCCGCCTCCAAATATCATCTTAAAGCAAGAGAATTTGTTCCTGATACATCCATGAACTTTCTTATTTCCACTGAATCTGTCGCCATGGGTATATTGATTCCGGTTCCCTGGCCTCAGCATGTTTTTTCTTTCCTTTGTGAAGTAATCTCCCTTGAAATTCGTAGTAAAAATGAAATTCATCTTGTTCCTTCCTCAGACCCTCTGGTGTTGGGGCTGAACTCCACTTGAGAGCAGACATCCCAGAGTGCCAGAATTTGAACTTCTGTTTCTGGACTGGGGAGCTGCTTCCGTCTTCTCCCAAGCTAATAAATGACTCAGGGTTTGAAGAATCTTTCCCTTTTCTCTTTAAACTAATCTCAGAGCGATACTCACTCGTACGGTCATTGTCAACAGCTTACTCAATTTGTCCTCATAGAGAACCATTCTTTCTCCACTTGGCCAGCTGCAGCCTCTGGACTTGACTCTGCTGCTGTGGATCAGCCTTGGAGTTCAGCCTGGCCTTGAATTTCAGCTGACTTTATAATACAAATATAATTGCTGATGCAATTTGAAAAAAAATTCAGGAAACTCTAAATGCTTAGTTTAGCTTATAACAAGTGGCAGTATTTTATATTTGAAGAATGTGAACTGCTAGAAAAAAATTATACATCAATCATGTACAACCCAGGGCTCTGTTCATGGGTTTAAGATAGAGGTTCAGAAAATGGTTTGCCTGTTTGTTCTGGAGAGCCCTGAGTGCCAAGAGTATGTACATGGTGGGTGAAAATCAGAGCTAAAAGTAGGAGCCGGAAGTCTTCTCCAGTTCACGATTAATCTTTGATAAAACTGTCATCTTTGTTCTTTCCTCATTTGACTTGATATGGCTATAAAATACAAAAGTATGTCCCAGCCAGCCTTGTGCTCTGGAAGGAAGGGGTTACTGTGGTTCCCCTGCTTACCATCCCTGGGCATGTGCCTTGGTGGCTTCTGTGATCATCCTTATCATTCACAGATTGGCATATCAAGGTCGGCTTCAGAAAGACGGAAGTTGCCTCTGACTCTCACAGCTTCCCACCTCCCCGCTGGCCCTTCTAGGGAGATGGAGTTAAAGCCCACATATTGTTCACATTTTGCGGGCAGGATGAAGAACAAATTTCTAAGCACAGAATTCAATGTCACTGCTTTGGCCACTCAGAGTGACTTAGCATGCCTGATGGACTCTCTTCTCTCACTCCTGCAAGATTGGTTCCCCTCTTACTTTCCAGCTGCTTTGAATTTCTTCTCCACTTCTCAGACAGATACAGGGACCACTTTTTCTCTATTTAGAAAAATATATTCTATATTGCGCTTTCTTGTAGATTTTTTTTTAATCCTCAGATAAAGTATTCAATCTATGGGGCAGATAGTAACTGTTCCCTCATCGTTCGTGAGATCCTCCTAAACAACTTTAACCACGCTATGATTATGGAGGTTTTTGTCTGTGTTCACACATCCTCCTGCAAGAGAGGGGGGGGGGTGTCTTCATAAAGTAGAAACCAGAATCTGGTTGAGCTTGTCACTAAGCCGTATGTGCAATAATTGGAGAGGGCGAGAGGAAAAGAAGGCTGGAGGACAGCCTTGGGTGTGTCGCACGCATTGTACTTGGAATGGACAAATGCATACGGGCTATCTCTGTCCCCTACTCCGTATCCACAGTGCCCCACCCGCCATGTCTGCTCCTCCCATTCGGTTTCTGGGCTTCTCCGTTTCACATAGCCTCTGTGTGAGCTATAGAACTATGTGTCATTCTTTAGTTCTCTCTTGCTCTCTCTACAGCCAGTTCCTGACCAGTCTGTCCTATCGACCCATCCCCCTGTATACCACTGTTTCAGTCCGCAGTCTCTCCCTGAGCTATGGCCACAAGAACTTCCAGAAACTTCAGACCTTCCAGAACTTCCACTCCAAGTCACAAATTTGTCAAGAGCGTTCTCTGTGTTCTTTCTGTCTTGTGACTGTACATGCCCGGGATGGTCACCACGTTGTGTCTTCACGCCGGCCTTGGCTGATCTCTCTTCTCAATGGCAGCTCAAGTGTTAGGTCCCTTCCTCAGGGATCATTCTTCTTCCTTTCCTAGTTGAAGCTTTCATGTCTTTTTGTTTTTGTTGTTCTTTCTCCACCACCACACTTTTGTTGACTTCTGGCACATAAAATTTTAGATTAGTTTATGTGGCTCCAATTTTCACACTACCCGTATCTCCTCAGAGTGCTCAAAGTCCTTGACATCTTGCTCATCCCTAGATTCTCAGCACCTAGCTTCCCTTTAGCAAGTCTTTCTTCCTTGCTAACAACTATGTCACCTGCTGTCAAATCAGGCCGCTTCTTGCTACAAAAGTAGCAAGAGTGAATTTTTCAAATATGTCTTTCAGACCTCTTTTACTTTTGATGCATAATATCCACTAAAAAAACGAGATTCACTTGCTTTGGGGGAAATAGAGTGCCAGCATTCATTTTTTTAAATGAAAAAAATCCAAAGATTGTTGTAAAGGCCTACATCCTAAATAGCAAAGATACCCCCATTAAGCATAGAGCTAATTGCCCCCATTAAGGACCACAGTTAATTCACGTATTAAACCAAAATTCATTTATATTGCCCTGAGATCCACTCGCAACAAAGTATAAAGTTCCTATGTAGAACATATCACAGTTGGAAAGAATGCCGCATGTAAAAAGGAAACAGCTATGACTCTGCAAACCTCAGAGGCAGTCTGACTTGGAATTGCCATGAGCCATCCAAAGCAAGAGTTTCCATTGGAAATGTTGTCTATTGCTTTTACCTTTCATTCGATCTTAGAGCAAATCATTATCTTTGTAATTAGAAAAAAAAGAGGTTGTTATAAAACTAGAGAATGAGTGTGGAATACTAAAGAAGGTATATTTATATTTTACAAGGTGTCTTATGCTCAACTTAGGAAGGGCTCTGGGCACGTCAGTCTACAGAGTATTATTGTATGTGGGTCCTGTGTAAATAGGTCTGCCTGTACTTCGTTTCCAGCTGTTGGTGCTTAGCAGAACTAAGATGCTCTTGAGAACACCAGATGGTCCAATCATGGAAGTTTAAAGAGTGGCTCTCCTTTGGGGTTTTTAGTGCCCATTAGAAGTTTACCTATCTCCCTTTCGTGTGGTAAATTTTTATCGCTATAACATGCTCTAAATAGGATCTACATTGCTTCTCTTGACTGGACTTTGAGAGAGAGCAATAGGCCTTGATTTTACTTTGTTAATTAATGTTACACTTTTCGTGGGACCTTTTTTTCTGCTCTAGGGAAACTTAGATTTTTAAGGTAATTTGGAATTCTATTTTTTTTTGAAAAGAATGTTGCTTAAGACATTTTGTATCTCTTGATTCTCTGATGAATTCATGAGACAAAAACTTAGATTGCACACTAGAAAACTACTCTAGCTGGGAAAGAATACCTCAAGGAGATGACGTCCCCCGGCTGGAGTCTAGATTGGATAAAACTTGGTGGGGGGGGGGGGGGACGGGGAGGGGTCATGGAGACCAAGCCAAAGGAAACTGGCCCAGTCCACCAGAACGTGGTTTTTCCATATCTAATTTCTTAGTTTGTGATTCTTGTGGGAATTTTTCAACCCATAAAATGTGCCCTTTTTCTGTCCCCGGTAATGACCTCATGAAATAAACACTCATAAATATATAGAGTTCCCAGAGATAAGATCTGAACATCAGCTGCCTTTTACCTATCAGTGGATGTTTTATTGGCAGAATATTGGTCACATGGTCTCTTGGAGCTATTTTTTCCACATATGACACTGAAGGTCAGTTTTTTGGGCATTGGGATCTTTTAAATGTTCTGGTGCCTAAGTGCCTCGTGACTAAGCAAATTTAAATTACATACACTTTTTAACATTGGGTGAAAAGCTGACTGAACTCATATTTATTTATTTGCTGCTGATGATGGAGAAGCCCTTTGCAGAGAGGATTAGGAGATCCCAACCAACAGGCAGAGATAGAGCTGCTTTGCCTTCACTGGTGGGTTTTAAAAACAAACAAAAATGAAAACGCCCAATGACGTGGGAAAGATTTGCTTTGTGGGAATCAAGCTTGCTTGACCTCAGCCTCCAGGCTGGACTTGGTGGTCTTTCCTCTGTACGGTAAGTTGGTAGTCGCTTCTTCCCTCCTTTCCCTAGCAATTCTCTGTGCAGAAGCTGCCAGACAATAGGTAGGTTGTTGGTTTTTGTTCTTTTGTTTTTATAGACCCCTGGGATCATCACCATTTTCCTCAGTATACCCTCCCCATCACCTTCCAAACTAACAGCTTAGAGACGGCATGCTACCTAAATCTGAACAGCGTTATGGTTAGTTCTTTTTTGATGAACGTGAGTACAGGAGCTTCAAACCTACCCAGGGGTGCGCACAGAGAAGCAAGACTCCCTTTGCCCACTTCCTGTTCTCAAAGAAACAGCATCTCTCTCTTCCTAAACACTTGTTTGCTTATCTTGATGAATGATTTGGTTTCTTAGGGTTCTTATCTCTGCCGCCTCTGATCTGAGATGAAGCTTTTTTTTTTTCTGCCTAACAATAGCAGATAGCAAAGTCAAGTAATGTGGATGCCAGAGGAAATGTGCCACAGATCTCCCTTCATTTCATACTTCCTGGTTCTATTTCTTTCTGATTCTAGACAATGTCCATGCTTCCCAGTAAGTCTGTGCCTGAGGATATTCAAGTACTTGCAATAAATCAAACACTTAAAACAATGCGTATGTTTGTTCTTTCAACCATTTTTTAGCAAGTGATACTAAGTGCACTGAGTCCCAACTACAGCCTGAGAGAGAACAGAACTATAGTGATGCCTACTTGGGATCCACACACTTTACTCGGAGGTCTTCTACATCAGTTATAGGACTTTCCATGAACCAGGTGACCACTCCAAGTCACATTGTTCACAAATAGAAATTGAAAGTCACGTTACCTAGTTAGAGTATTTCGCAGAACAGTTATGACTCTCCACTGAAACAATGTTACTCCAGGGGTTTGGTATTATTCAATGCATAGACATATATATTTTCATGATGAAAAAATTACTAGTGAAAAATAAATTTATAAATGAAGTAGTGAAACGAGGCATTACTCTACCCCTTTAGGCTCAGTCCTTGAAAGAATTGCCAAGTAGGATTTGCCAAAAAGCTTTAAAAAAATAAGAAGCAAAACTGAAGAAGACAAAGTTAAAACCCCACCACCACCACCCATAAAAGGTTTTAAGCTATTCCCAGGAGGGCTAGTGAGTAGAAGCCAAGGGACCACAGCCTGAACATAGCTCAAGGACATCATTTAAGGCATAGGATTTAAATTCTCCATCCTTATGTTTACAAGTGGAATTATGTGTCCATTAGCTTTAACTTCTCTAATGAGTTTCATTTCTACAGCGCGTGGTGTAGTTCTTATCGTAATAGGCATATGGCCTTGTTCAACATGGGAAGGAGTGAACACAAGGGCTGTCTCACCTGCAACATCTCCGCTTATTTTCTTTCACGACTTCCATTCTCTTCACCATTCAATCATTGTAGAAGAAACTTCTCAGTGTGACCTCACTTCTTCAATTTTTTGTTTTCTGGTTGTCTTTATTTGCCTTTGACTCAATAGTCAGACATTGTGACACTATCCTTTACAGTATTTGTTACTGTGGTTGTTATCTTTTCCCGACTTTTTCCCATTCTTGGTGTTTCCACACCCGCCTATACCTGTACTCAGCCTGGATTTACCACTTACTGTATTCCTGGCTGCCATTTCTCAAGCTGCCTACCCTTCGTGGATGGGATATTGCTTTTACCATTTCCATTTGCATCGCATCCAGTCATTTTGTTGCTGTTGTTTACAGTTCCGTAGTTCAGGATCTCAAACAGATTTTCTACCTCAGCCATTTCTTTGGTCTCAGAAAAGCCCTCCTTGATGAACTACTGAGAACATAATGGCTTCTTTAGTTTATACCCCCAAAATATTCACTTTTTAAATGCTTATCTCAGCTGGTCTTCCATGGTACCTTCTTCATACACTTGTTTCTCATTCAAAGGCCCGGCCTCTTAGCTCCATTCCTCCCTCTCTTATCTCTCCATTTAATCTCCTGGCCTCCTTGGCTTTATATAGTCATCCTGCCATCTTCCACACATCACCACTATTTCTACTCATCATCCCATTCTCCCTTATAATTCTAACAAAACATACTTCAAGAACTCTGGATTCCATAGTCAAAGAAGCTTGGGAAGCAGAAAGACCACGTCCTTATTTTTTGTTTCAAGATTAATCTAGCCAATCAAACATAGCAAAGAACCTACTTGATGTAGTTTAACTTATAATCCACCTAACAAGGTTTAGTAATTGACTTTACTTCCCTGTCTAGTCACACTCATTAGCATGCTATAAAAACTTGTGAGACATGGAACTTACTTTGAAATACTGCCTTAGTACAAATTGTGCCCAAATACCTACTACTAAAGTAATAGCGCATAAAACTTTCATGATGCTGATAACACTTTTTTTTTGATAGCAAAAGAATTTTTTAAAATTTCTTCTTCTTTGTAGCTACTGTTTTTTATTTAGAGGAGATTTTTGTCTCCAATCCCTCTTTATGCAATTCTTTGTACGTCAAGTAGATGAACAGGTCTTATCTGCTTCTCCGTCCCAACCCCTTTCCCAAGTTGTAGAGCACTTTGTCTTACTGTGCCTTTGATGTCTCCACCGCATTTTCATCGCATCGCAAAAACTACCTGTGCCTATTGGCAACTCATGCTCTCAGCTCCCATGGCAGCCCAGCTTCTGGTAGCTGGTATTGTAGCCTTCTTTGTGCCATCACCAACCATTCAAATTAAATGTCAAATATTAGGGGTGAATTTTTCCTTCAAGTCAGACATACCAGGGAGTCAATTCTGGCTCTTTTATCTATCACGAGTCTCAGGATCCTTTTCTGCTTATAATGGTAACAAAAACAAGTTGCCTCATGGGTAGAATGTCTTTTGCCTTTGAAATAGCTCCAGATAACATTTCTTCCTATTTTTCTAATTTTAGAGTTTAGACTCTCATTATCTCACAGCCTCCTATGACTTAAATATATTTTTTGTACAGAATAACTCTGCATGTATGATATAAATCTTTGGATTGTTACACCATAACAATCAGAGAAGGACATTTATTTAACATATAATATTTCCAGTATATTGTGAGAAGGTTATGGTTTATTTCACAGAGGATGTGGAGACATGATTTGACTTAGAGAATAGCAATATTTGGATCGATGTGAGTCTTCCTAATAGTTTTACTAAGCACATTTTTCATTGTTTCCTGAAAACTGAGAGAGCTGAGGAATGTAGCCTCAGACACGAGCACATTATCCTGTCAGTAACTGCTGATTATCTCCCAAGTGGACTCTCAGAGATGTGGCCAACGCCCAAAGCAGGAGAGGGAAAAAGTAACGGGGACTGAGAAAATGTCTCCTTCTAACTTCATAATTTGGGATTTAAAAAAATTATAATTTACCAAAACAAACAATGAGGCAATGCTCCATGGGGTGCTCAGTGGCCAATTTGGAATTAGCAGAGTAATGGGTCACTCTCGAGTATCTAAAGTTCAAGTTCAGTTTGGATCGTGACCAAAGCGTTCAAATAGATGAAGCTTTTTAGACCTCTGGAAATAGTGAATGTGATCTGGTAACTACAGGACCCTCCATGCTATTTTATGATTTTTTTCTGGCTTTACAGAATTGAAAAATGAAGTATAAATAAGTATTTTTATTTATTAAAAAAGCTGATGAGTTTTCAAATGTGGATGCTACAGTAGAGATGATCTCTAAGCTTATCTTTTATCAAATTTCAGTCTTTCTTAATAGTCTTCATTATCTGTGTTCATTTAATGTTTAATTAATCCATTCTTTCAGATAGTCAACAGAAGAAGAAATTACACAGTTGACCAAGTCTTTTGTTTACAACATGTTTAATCGATCCCCCTAAGTTTAAGAGTGATTTAAAAATACACCTCTACCACCTTTTTTGTGGGTTTAGAAGCAAAGGCACACTCTTCCCAATTCTTTATAGTTACTTAAAGTGCTAGTCCTATTGAGAGGAAAATCACCCCTCATTTGGTTTAGATACATTAAGGCCGAGTCCATGCAGCCACGGATGAAATGGAGCAAGACTGAAGAATACAGTCAGCCTGGCTTTCTAGAAAATGTGGGTGTCACAATGTCAGGGCAAGAGTTGGGAGGGTACTCTCCTCTGTCCAGGCTGCTTATGATAGTTGGAAAGGCAAACTGGGGCAAGTGAAATCAATATAGCATTTTGGTTTGATAGAACTAGCTAAATTTGCATAAATGTACAGGGTAACAGGTTCAATCACAGAAACCATAGAGAGTAGATTTGATTGGATGTGGAGAACACAAACGCGAATCAGTCCAAAAGCTATAGAAAGACGACTAATCCAGGTGTCATCTTGTATGAAGTTTGAAAACGTGTATCCAAGCCCTGGGCCTTGTTATTTTTTATAACATTATGGATTTACTTAGAGCGGAAGTCTCTCAGAGAGGAGCTAGCCAACCTACGACTGCAACTAACAGGTTGGTGAGTGTGCCAAAGCTGCCCGTGCTTCCCTACCAGGAACAGCTCGTTGCACATTTAGTGATGACCAGTATTAAGTGCTATTGGATTTAAAGTATTTCTTTTGAATGATATATTTCAGACACAATAGGCAGAAGAGAGCTATAAATGGAGGGGTGAACTCACAGAGTTTATTTTTAACTGCACAACCTCCTCCCCACCTTAATCCAAATTCCTGTACATGACAGTCAGGGGCAGCCTGGCAAAAATCCTTACTGAGACAGGGGAAGAAATTATACCCCCAGCACTGAGCACACAATGCCGAAGACGTGGGTTCAAATCCTGGGTTCACCACTTACTAGGTGCTCTGCTGTGAGAAGCGGTAAGCAGTAGGCCATTCAATAAACTTTGCAGAAACTGCAAAGAAGCATACACTCATTGTTCAAGGTGATGGAGCCAGGACAATAGTGAAGGATGAAACCTCCCAGACGCTCAGCTGGGTGTCGGGTAAATCAGCATTACCCACATATTTACAAGTCATCACATTTTGATCTCTTCAAATCTACTGTCTTGGGATCTCTATAGAAGAAGCTAGGAGTTTAGAAGGGTAGACATGAGCCAGGGGTACAAATAGAGCGAGAATACTGTTTCTCTTCCCCAGACATTCCTCATGTGGGAAAATCCCAGTCATAAAATTCATTGCAGGAGTGTTCTAAGCTTTTTCATAAAGATAGAAAACAAATATTCTGGAGATATAGTTAAGAAATGTTTGAAATCTTCCCAGAGAAGTTGAGAAGTACTTCATATGTTTTATGTAAAGATCATTTGGAACAAAAAAGTGACAGTTTATAATTTACATCCTTGATGTAAACATATAAATATGCTTGCATATAAATGTATTTGAATATGTATGACATATATATATATATATATATATATATATATATATATATATATACACACAAACACCTTATATATAGCCAGGCATGTTTCAATTTTGTATTATTTAAAAGCAAAAATATATAGGCTCTTAGTTGTATGTCATACAAAAATATAGTTTATAGTCTAAAACTAACAGGCTACTGTATCATAATTTTTAAATAAAAATAAGTAGTTTTTTTTCAAAAATTTTGCTATTCTCTTACTTGATGTAGGTGTCAAGGAGTATGCCTATTTCTAGTTTCTCCTTTTATTTCTTTTAAGTTCTCATTAATATTTTTTACCTGTCTTTTGCTAACATATGTAGGCAAAAATTCTCCGGGTAAGCCCAATCAATAAAACATAAATTGGTATCCATTGTTTATAATCAAAACTTATGTAAAAGCACCACTTACTTTTTTTAAACTTCTAAAATTAGGTTTCACTTGCCTGTTATCTGTATAGGTATGTACTGGCGTCTGAGTAGTGATCCCCACAATGTAGAATAAAGGGGTTCTAGAGAGGACCTAGTCTCTACTTCTATTACACTCCAAGCGACATTTTAATAGACTTTGGTGCACCCCAGGGAAGGTTTCTGTTCACTTTGAACTCACAAATTCATTTGCAAAACAGTGACCAAATGTGGGCACACGGGTTTGGATTTATGGTGTCACTGCTAGGTATTAGCCTTTCCTTGGAATTTTCATGTCGAAAGTTTGTTTCCCAAGTCATTGCTAATATAAAAAAGAGAACTGGGAACAAGCCCTGAGCTACCCTGCTAGAAACCTCTTTGAGGCTGGAGAAGACAACCCGCTGCTCCTCTCTCTAAGCTCTGTTTTGGTCTCTGAGCCTCATCACAGCCTGATTCCTCATGGCAAGCGCTGCACTTTGATATGAAGTCCTATCAAATCATTTCCTTTGATGGGGTCCAGAATGCAGTGTGTTTCCTGGCCGAGCATGCAATGCTATCTGCAGGGAACTTTTACAAGTTCATTAGGCAAGACCTTCCCTATAAATCTAGCCATCAGCTTTTCAAGGTGCTCCTTAGCTAAAGCCCACTGCAGAATGGCCAGGATTTCCTTTCACACCTGATTTCTTTCAAGAGTCCGTGAACTCAGCCCCCGACAAAGCCATACTTGAAAAATAATTTAATGTCGCCATTCAATCGGTTGTCAGTTCCAAGGCCTGAAAATTTTCCAGGGGCATCTCAGGCACCTTGTTCTCATTCTTTATTAGCAGGCATTGCAGGTACTGGGAAGACCGAGCTTTGGGAGAAGGGCTTCCCGTGTGCAGGTCTGACTTTGGGTTGGGAAACTTTGGGGGAGCACATTTACCACTGATGCTCTTTCTCATGAGCACAGCAGTACACACTACATTTAATAGGAATTTAGAATTACCGTGAGGACTGAAAAGAATGTATCAAAACCGTAGGCCATAGTACACCTTTCATTAAAAAATACAAAACACAAATTTATTGAATAAATTACTGGAGAGACTTTCCTTTGAAGTACTCCTATTCTTCAGTATCAGTTCAACTGCTTTAGTTGCACCAGCATGAGGCTTGGGGAGATTTCTCTGAAGTATGTGGAGCCTCTGCTCCCTTATTGCCACCTGAAATGGCAGAAAGCTTGAGTTGTGACCAGAAGGGTCAAGTTCCCAAGATGGCAATGCTACTTTTACAATTGTACCTGAAAAGGGCACAAATGACTTTGCTTATTCTCATTTAAAATGATCATCTCTTAATTAAAATTTGGACATTAGAGTCAGCCATTATTTCTCTTTACACATCACTCTCTTTTCCAGCAATCTTTCAGAATACTAGAAAAAGTTTTACCCTAAACTAAAACAGGCCTCTGAGGGATTTTTTTTTCCTTTCTAGTCTACAGTTTTCTCACTGCTCTAATTCTCCAACTATCATGCCAGAATGTTATAGAGAAGGCGTTCTGTTTATTTGAACTAAGCCAATGACCTTTTCAAACATTCTCATCATGGGCTGCATATTACATAGAGTACCTTCTGTGCATAACGAACAAATAGGATCAAATTCCAGGGCCTGATGGGCTCAAACTCCATTTCCCCTACGGTCATCAACTTTTTAAGGAGATGTTCTGCAGAACAGATAATGTTGACATGACATTACAGAGACACATCGTGACGGGTAGCATTTTGTCAAAATGGTGATGTATGGTCTCCAGAAATTTGGATCTCAAGTTTGGACATACTGCCAAGAATGTGGATTCCTTTTTAAAGCATCCAGATGTCTTATGTCTGCACAACTGGGCTTTTTGAAATTGTTTATTTGTTGCTTTATGTCAGAACAAGAACGAGGACATTGCCTTCTTGAGTCTAATTCAAGTCACTTCCAGTGTCTGAGAAACATACCATGGCTTCAGATACCTATTTTTATCTTTTTCATATTTTCTGTTGAATTTTTGTTTATTGTATCAAAGTTAAACTTATTATCTAAAAAAATCACACAATTTATTTCATGAAAAATCAAAATACTGAATAAGTCATTGTGTAAAATTTATGGTTTGGGATGTAAGACAGGGTGGGATAATTATTAGAGAAACTGGCTTTTTCTAATTTTGATGTTTCCCACAATCTCTGATGGGAAAAGAAACTGGACCACTACATCCTCCTTCCGTGTATGTCAGAGTGAGTCTCGGGTCTAAACTTTTGCCATCACCTGGCACACGGCCACGTCTGGTGCAGATTCCCACAAAGACCATCAGCTGTGGAGACTGTATCACTCAGGTCCACATTCGTCGTGTATTGGTGTATTTTTTACATGCGATTATCTAAAACAGCGAGCATTTGGATCCTATCAGAAAACCTTTACTCGCTTTCCTGAATTAAAAATTTAGCCAGGTTTTGTCACAAATGTAGGGACACAAGGGAAACTCAGGCCTTTCAGGAGCAAAGAGGTTTTGAAAGTTTTGTTCACTGCTATGTCTATATTCCTGAGACAAACACAGGGCGTGTGCTAGTTGCTTCTAAACTTAAATGAAAGACTCGATGTTTCAGACCAATGTGTTTCACGTACCTCCGTGAGGGAACATAAAACTTTGATCCACATTATCCTAATCAGATATCTTATTACCGCTTTTTGTTTGTTAAAATAAAATACAGTCTTTCCCACAATGATGAGATGGCTTAATTCCAAGGAGAATAGTGCTGTACTTTAAGTTTGGGGCAGGGGTGAGGCTGTCTCTCTCTGGTGTAATCCCTGGGTGACATTATGAATCGGTATTCAACTTTTTTCATATATTGGAATTTATTTAGTCAGTCATACAAGAGCTTTCCCAAACATGTTAAGCATTTATTATGTTCACAGTCCCAATCATGATCTTCACTTTTTATGAGCAGGTCATCAAGCATAAGAACTGTGTGATCTCATGAAGATTTTTTTCATGTGTACTTCCAAAAAGAGAACTAACAAGGTACCTAGATTACCTGCGAGTATTTGTATCTGAGACTACAGCCATGGATAATATATAAATAAATACAAAGAAAACAAATTGAGAACATATAACAAGAGTCAGTGATATTATAATTTTGCACCATTCTTAGGTCGACCACCTCATTAAGCCCTTTTGTTTTAATTATCAACCTGTGATTCTTCTCACAATATACGGTGTCCTGTGAAGAACTATAACTGAGAAACTTCTCAAGGTGTGCTTTGGTAATCAGTAAAGAAGTCCAACAATGACCTAAAAGATCTGAGAGTCAGCCATCTAAACATTTTCCCTTCTACACTATTTTGTACCAAGACAGAAGACAAAAAGTAATGTGATAGTTATTTTGTACAGGAACACAGATACCCTACAAACAATGGACAACACACTCGGGAAAAAATGCAAGAGATACGTGTGTAGCAAGCACCTGCATAGCCTCTCACTTTGAGGTGCTTTATATTTTCAACAGTGCTATGTAGTTTAGTTCAACTAGATTTATTTTTATTTACATGAGTCAGTAACTTTCCCCATGAAGACTAAATAATACGATGCATGTAAAATGTGGTCTAAACTGCAACGTGTGTTGCAAACCTTAGATAATGTCAGAGTCTAAGGATTTATTAAAGAAAAAAATCTCCAAGAAGGGAGGGAGGAAGGAGAGCTAACCAAGGAAAATGTTGCTAATGTTGAGATTGCATTAAAATAATAAACCTCTTACTGGCTTCCTGACTTCGGGGTTTTGAATTGAAGGTTAGAGGAGAGTGGATCTGGTAGCAGGAAGAAGGAAACAGTCGACATCTCCTAAGGATGCTGTAATTGGGGAAGAATAGATGAGAATCTTGATGAAGAGAGTACATTCAGATCTGGAAGCCAACTAAAGGTTTTCCTGAATGCAACCCAATGCCCAACAACTGCAAGTGTCCGTAAGAGAAGGTACCAGTATCTTTTCGAAGAACAAAAGGATATGATGGAACAGGAATCCAGGATGGGTTTTAGTGGTTCACCAGGAGCAACTCAGGCTTCTGCTGAACAGGAAAGCAAGGCCAGTGGTAGGTAAATCAAGGCAAGGCTTAGCTGGGATTAAAAAGATCATCTTAATCAAAGGCCCATTGAGTTACACTTGTTCCTTCACTACATAGAGTAGATCTCCAGAGAATGGTGTGACAACATCTGCTAGCAGACCATAAAATAAAGGGCAAGTCGTGTTAACAGCAGGGAAAAATCCAGGTGGGGTGGAGTTGTAAGTAGATAACTCTTCTGGATTTCCATCACTCAGCAGGGCAATAGCTGTGCTGGTATCGAGCTCTTTGAGGATGCACAGTAATGCTCTCCATCCTGGTAGAATAGAAATACCCTGTGAATCACCTCACATTAAACTACTGAGTCCATCCTGACTCAAGTCTGGCTGAAGCTAATCCCAAAGCAAGCTGAACCTGGGCTTCTATTTTTTTTTGTTTGTTTGTTTGTTTGTTTTATTGAAGTTTACCAAGTGATTCTATTTCTGCTCAAGCTGAAAACCATTTATTTGGATTTTTAACTTGAAAATTTGTGAAGGGCTATGACTGAAACCCCTTTTCTATCATAACTCAGGTGTCAAAAAAGGCTTCTCCCCTCTTCTCCATGATACTCCCTTCTCCTACTTACCATGCTATCTCCTGCTGAAAGCCAGCGAGACAACCTTTCACTTTGATTGCCACAAATGACTATAGAATTTGTACATAGGTTGCTGACATTTCTTGTTGGTTCACAGATGATCAAAAGTGTATGCAGACTGGCACTGCTCTTGTACTAGAATGGCGCAAACAGAATTTCCATAACTTTGGTGGACATAAGGACTACTGTTACGAGTAGAGACAGGAGGGTTTCAAAGCTGTCCAGAACACAGATGACAATAAAATCTAAAAAGGTCAAGAGTGGGGAGCCAACCGAAGATTCTAGCCATCTTGACTCCGGTACTGTTGCTTTCTTATCAGTTTTCTTTGTACCCTGGGCTAAGATCTCTGCCCACTTCAAAAGGTTTTTGAAAGAGATCAGTTAGAGTGCAATTGGCCAGAATCTGAAATTTAGACAAGGCTTGAGGGCTGATATTTAATAAATCTGGACTTCCAGGGAAGTCTAAGAGGATATGATTGATGGAAAACTAAGTAACGAGGCAAAGTGACGCTTCACAGATATTTTGTGATAGACACGGGAAAAGGTTCAAGACAGGGGAGCATACAGCATCTAGATCACACACAGGCTGTTCCTTGGGCTTTGGACCAAGACCAAATGCAGGCAATTGGCACTGAGCTGTATGGAGGCAGGGTCGAGATGATATGATACTAGACTGGGGTAAGGTCTTGTCCCTTGGCGAAGACTTGGAACCTAACCTATAGAAATGGGAACAGATTTGTCCAGCAGAGGGACTTTATACGTGGTTGATAATGTGGCTGATCTGTAGCTCCTTGAATTTTCCTGCCCAGAGTCGGGATGCTTTCTAGGTCATTCTAGGGCTGGACTTTTGGGTTGAGGATAAGCGGTTCCAGCTTCTCTATGAAGGCAGGAAGCCAAAGAGAATACCATACTTTCTTTTAAAAATCTTTTCACTTCTAATTTTTTAGCAGTTGCAGTACTCTTGTATGATAGATTCTTAAGCCAACTTCAAGGAAGAAGGTGATATAAAGTGTTTCGAGTCAGAACCAGAATCTATTTTACTATGTCCACAGTACCTGAATTGTAAAGACCAAAAATTGTTTCATGCAGAGAACAACCAAGTGTCTTTAGTGTTTTATGCTATATGATATCTCATATTTATGAAATATATATATGGATTATATAATTTTAAAAATTATATATCGATAATGTAAAAATTATAACTATGACAGGGCATACTAATGATAAAACAAAAATTGCATTTCCTTATTTACTTTTTGGAGGTACTTGGGATTAAACTCAGGACCCTTTCACTGAGCTGTATCTCCGGCTCTTTTTTGTTTCTAGTTTTAATGCAGGGGCTTGTTACATTGCTAAGTTGTTCATGCTAGACTGGAACCTGTGATCCCCTGCCTCAGCCTTTTCAGATGATTTAACAGCAGTGTGCATCACAACTTCCAGCTAAGAAAAAAATCAAAAAAGAAAATCACTACTCTTCCCATTGTAATGTAAAGTATACCCTTACTAAAAATGTTTTCTCTTATTTAAATCTCTGCAAATCTTCAATATCTTTACTTTACAAGAGCAAATATTGAATATTTAGACCACATCTTGGAGTCACATACTATCTCATCCTTCCCCCTCCCACCCCCGCACGGGCACATGCAGACTCTCCTCAACAAAACAACCCCAAAGAGGAGTCTGAGGAGTGCTGTGTTAACAACACATCGCTGATTTAGCAGCTAAGTAACCAGCTACATACCCCCCTATTGTATCATCGAGAAGTGTGCATTCTTAAAGTGATAATGGAACTGAATTCAGAGAGAAGGGGCCCTTAAGTTTCAATTTATGTGTTTCACAATCCCAGCCTCCAAGTGAAGGGAAAATTATGCCGCCGTTTGGTAAATAAAGCCCTATACATTCAAACACAAAATGCAAAATGAAAACTTTAAGAACTTCAAATAATCAAGGACCCTAGATTAATTCCATCAGTGGTTGCGAGTTTTTTGTTGTTGCGAATTTGTTGAAGAATTTAGTATGAAAGCTCTCTAACTAGTGTCTGATTATATCAGTGTCTCTACTTCCTTTTAGAAACACACATCTGTTGTTGTGGGGGTTTACGGAGGGGAGAGTGTGGTTTGGTTATTATGGAGAGACGGCAAAACCAAATATTTTAAAGCAGATGAGAAGAAAGCCACCAACAGTTGGCTCCCAAATGTTGCACCGTCTTCCACACCCAAAGCACAAAGCCAGCAGCAGCCCCTCTGGCTGGCCCGGTGGCCACAGATTTATCTGTTTCAAACACTGGGCTGCTCTTGTTAACTGACTGGACATTGTTTTTTCCCTCTATCCTCTCTCTCTCTTTTTAATTGTTGTTACTCTGTTTTGCCTGAAAGCTGCAGTATCTCCCTGTTCATTATTCCCTGTTCAGTCAAATCCTGTCCAAAATTAACTCCTTGCATGCTGCACCAGTTCTCCGGCAATTTTGCTTTACAAGAAGCACGAAACAGACCTCAGGATGCTTCTTTAGAGATGTTTCCCCATCTATGCCACGCAGCTAACTCTTTTAGTGAGCTCAGTGCTGACTTCATTGGCCTAGGTTTCTAACTGTTGTCATTTTCCAACCTGAACTATTTCTAATTATCACAAGAAACCGTTCTGAAAATCCTCAAGTTCCTCCACATCGTTATATTCTCCTTACTATTAATACCTGGATCCTCAGAACCTAGGTTGACTTGATTTCCCTTCGCTGCCCTAATTTAGAAGGTCTAAAGCAGACGTCAGAGACAAAAACCTAAAGCTAGTGAGAGACGAGGAAGAAAAACAGTCATGGTCAACACTACTGGGATGTCAGCATTTCCCATCGGCATCAGAGCCCAGCGTCTTCAACTTGAATTAAGAGCAGCCATCAGAAAAGCCATAGAAATGAGAAAGCTGCAGTTATAAATTAATGATTATTTGCCATGCGCGGTAGAGTGGCTGTTTGTACCACATTTTATTGTGATGTTTTCTTCTTATTCAGTGCAACAGTAATTGGGTCTTAAACATGATAAAGTATCTTAAAGGCTGCGTTGGTAGCTGAGCTTCCCACAGCAGGTTTTTAACTCTAGTTAAAGAAGGTTAATCAAAGCTAATGAATCTATTTTATCCATTGCCATGAGTGTATCAAAAAAAATGTGCCAGGGGGTGACTGAACCAAAACCCAGATTGTTCAGCTGTGAACACAAGTGCATTTTCCAGCGTAACAATTTTTGCAGGCATCTTTGATGGCCCGGGTTCGTAGATGGCTGGTACCTGCAAGCCCTGTGATGTTCTTATCTCTGTGCCACTGCTCTCCTGCCATTGAAAAATATGAGCCTTAGGAACAGAGGGGAGGAAAGGCAACTCTACACTCCAGCCGTCACGGTGAGGATATCAAGAGACTGTTGCATTTGGAAGTTCAGAATAGCTCACTCTTTATGAAAGAGTATGAGAAGCCCTCTAATAAGGCCAATTCATTAGAACAGGCGTTTGTTACTCAATCACACCACGCAGGACCACAGGCATCCCAACCAGACGGTGCGGCAATTAAAGTCGCCTCCTTTCCAAACCCAGCCTGCCCACTAACTCTCACCCACGGGTTCTATTTTGGTTTCTTATTAGAAACGTGATTGAGGAATGCAGGTTTGTAGTTTGTCAGGCAGCAGAGGACCAATAAGTCTCAGGCTATGACATCCGACTGTATTGTTCTGAACGCTTAAAGGATAATAATGAAAAAAATCAAATTGTGTGCGCCCTTTGTCAAAGAGCAGCCGCAAACAGCGTGGCTGGACTACACCTTGCTGCTGTGAAAACACTGCCTCTTACATCTGAAGTTGCTCACTGAGGGAACCATCGTCCAAATATCTAAATCCACAGCGGCGGAGGGTTTGCAGTCGCAATCCCAGCATTTACAGCAAATGCACGTGCGCGCACACACTGTCAGAGGTGACACCTTTCTGGGAACCCTTTGGTGCTCTGTGAAGCCGTGGAATGAGATTCATAGCAGCTCCGCTGTTGCTGCCAAGGAGAGCCCCCTGCCTCGGGGGACAGAAAGAAGGGGGGGGGGCCCTTGTAACTTTCCCCTCCTGCTCTCTTTTTAAACCCAAATCATATTTGTACTGTGGGGGAAGGGCGTGAAAAAAAGAAATGGAGTTATGAAGGAAGGAAGCACCCAAAAAACTAGCCGGAGAATAAGGAGCTTTGGTTTGAAGAAGGCCTCCATCACAGGTTTCAAAAGCATCCTTTTCGGTCTCACAAGCCACAACCCCCTTGATGAAAACTAGTTGCGAAATTCAGTGCCTGTTAGGCCCCAGCTAATTAGAAAAAATGGGCTTTTTTTTTCTTTTCCTTTCTTTCTTCAGCACCTTTTCTTTCAGGCATTTAATCTCAGGAGGGGGATCCAGGCTCTTGGCCGGGCTGTTTTGAAAACATGCCTTTGAATGCCTCTCCCTAATTCAGGCCTTTTGTTTTTCAGCCTTTGTGTTTGCCAGTTTGACCATATAACGTTATACATCTGGTGTATAGCTGGTTGGGGTTTTTTCTCCCAGGGATCCTGCGCGTTCCCTATAGGACCCTCCTGAGCTTCAATTTGAGCGATCGTGTAACATAAAGGAGGAAGGAGCCTTGGAGTTGGGGGAGGGTGGAGAGGGCAGGCCGAGGGAGGAGGCCTGGGGGAGACAGTGAGAGAAATGAGTGAAACGTAAAAAAAAAGTTGAAAAGAATTCTTTTGCTCTCTCCTTTTCTTCTCACTGTTACGACTGGACCCTGAGTCAGCCGGGAACAAGGCCTCGGTGGGAGAATGACGGGGCCACAGAATAGATAACTCATTGGAATTCTGGCAACATATTCGTAAATAAAACAAAAGTGGGGAGGCGGGCTGGGGGAGGGCATGTGTTCATGGGGGGGGGGGGGAGCTCCCCCAGCAACCAGCGCCGTGGGCAGGGCTGGAGGACATTTCGGGGCCTGCTCCCTGACGTGCCTTGCGCAGAGAAAAATCTAAGATGGTCCAAGGCAAGGAATTCAGAGGGCTCTGCCCAGACTTGCCTGCCGGGCAGCGCTCTAGCAGCAGAGCTGTTTATTATTGAAGCAGCGAGGATGATGCTCTTGCAAAGGCTCTGCAGGCTGCAGGGAGCTGAGCTCATCTGTCTTGTCTCTAGAGAGTGTGCCATGGCCGTCTGTGCTTCAGAAAGGGGTTTCTGTCAAAACAGGACCATACCTGGCGCCTGGGATTCTTTCTCTTTTCTTTTCTCCCGGCTCCTGAAGAAGAGAGAGGCCTTGGATATAGTTTATATTCGTCTTCCCTGTCCTTACCTTCCAGGCACACCTTTGACGACAGAGTGTGACTGCTTCTGGGAGTTATGGTGCTGCTCTAAGTTTCCTGCTGTGAAAAAAGAAAAAAAGAAAAAAATCTTGCAACTACTTCTAGTGCACCTAGATGAGTACACGGAACAAGCTCCCAGCTCAACTTCCTCATCTGCAAAATGGACACAATGGAACACTAAAATACAACTCGTAGTTTTCATATACATGAAATTCTTTCTATAACGGATTTATTTCAGATATATGCTTAATATATACAATATATTTGTCCCGTTAGAAATAAATGGTATACGTTTTGCTGTGTGTGATTTTGAACGTTATTCAGTTGTTGTAAAATCACTCTGTAAGCTTGGTTTTCATTGGAATAAAGCTGAAAATAAACAGCATGTTTGTAGTGGTTGTTTAAAGCTAATACCAGCAGCCTTTTCTTTTCTTGCCTGCTGAACAATTTCAAAAGCAATACTAGGGCACAAAAGCAAAACAAACTCATTTCAGGGCAAAACTTATGAGTTATTTGTGTCTCCCTGAATTCAGGGAGCACCGGGGGTGCAAGGGCTGGGTAGAAAAATTGTTGTAAATATAGAAATGGGAAAATATAACGAACTTGGTGGAATATCTTGGAAGGTTCCGTAGCTTTCAGCGCAGAGTTTCTTACAGATGTGCTATCACTCGTGATGATAATTTTTAAAGCTGGCTGAGAAAGACATTGTGAGAAATTTTACTAAAAATACCATTTCTTTCCAATATATTTGTAACTTTGGTCACCAGCTGATTAACACTTGAAAAGTTTCTCCAGGTGGAGATTTTTACGTGTTTCCACCGTCTGCCCCTAATCAAGCCAGCCACCTCAGCAATACATGGATCCAAGGGTTAAGACAATTAGATAAGCAAATGTTTGGAAGAAGATGATAAAATCATTGTGTGTGTGTTTTCAAGACATTTAAGACATTTTGCTGTTCCAATCAGACACATAATTATACAATAGGCTAATTTTCAAGAACCTGTTTTTTTTTTCTGAACATTAATCAGACCAGAAGAAAACGCCTGCTACTCAACAGTGTGCTATATCACAATTTTCTTGGAAAAGCCACTTACCCCAGAGAAATATTTTACTTCACAGAAAAAGACTATTTATTTACCCTGAATTCCTTTCCTAGCAAGACTGTTGTCTGTTTTTTTTTTTTTTTTTTTGCTTTGTTTAAACTGGTCTCAGAACTTGGAGAAGTATGACCATCCTCCACTGAAACAAAAACAAAACTCCCCAGACTTGAGTTAAAACCCTTAAATGAATTGTTTAGCTTCCAAATGTAAAACTGTCCCAGCATGAATGTCACAAAGTGTAAGCACAGAAGGATCCCTGCGTGACTGAAAACATTCTCTGTGTAACACCCAAGGATTACGAAATGAGTGGCCATCCTTATTTATCTTACGACTTCTCTACTTCTTATATTTTCAAGTGCTCAACAAACTGATAATATTTTCTGAAAGATTTTTTAAAGTCTCCTATTCCACCCACCTTCTCTTAGGACACAGGTCCAAGTCCGAAGAAAAGTATTCTTTATGTGTCTGTGAAAACTGGCTTGCTTTCTTACTCTGAAGGAATAAACTCTGAAAGCATTCTAAAAGAAGGCGTGGTATAAACTGGGTGGCAGGCAGCAGTAGCACAGGGAAAAAAAATAAAAGACAAATTGCAGTTACCCACTTAAGAAAATAACATTCTGTTGATTGACAAACACCCTTTACATTTTAGCTATTAACAACTCTTACAGAACTGGGGACTGCCAATAACAAACTTGATTTCTAATGTCCCCAAGGTAATAATAATCCACTAATTTGACTGTATCCCAGCTGGCTCTCTCCAGCAGTTTCTATTTGATTTTTACAGCAGGGCAGACTTATCTTTCTTTGGGAAAGGGGAAAAGAAGAAAAGAAAGGAGGAAGGAGGTGGGTGGGCAATAAAGTTAAGGAGTGTGGAGAGAAAACACATGGAAACGTAATGTGAAAGTTTCTAGCTGCAATAAAGCTGTTACGTTTGGCATGAAGACTGTTATCAGATGGTTCCTTTGACATTACTTGAGCCTTTCAGTAAGTAAGACAAGCCTGAAGGATTAGGTTGTCAACTTGAGCCTGTCATCGTTGGAGACAGGAGAAAAGTTGCTTTTCTCTCCTTCTCTTTCTTTCCTCTTTTTTCTTTCTTTTGCTTTTCTTTCTTTTGGTTGCGTCTCCCCCGCCAGCTTTGAGCTCTGAGTCTACAGAAGAGGGAGTTTAGTGGAGGACAGACAATCTCAGACCCATAGGGATCACAAAAATCTAGCTTTTGGAGACAAGTGGGCCAGCCACGCTGGAAGGCTAATCACCCCGCGCAGCGCAAGGAGGAATTTATCTAAAGAGGATTTCATGTGGAACCCCCGGAGCCGGCCGCCAAACGGATGACTGCACAGTTTAAGAAAGTTAGTGGGACTTCTCCCAATCAACTGTCAGGCGGCATAAAGGTCTGGAACGCGCTGACTTAAGCAAACAATATTTAGCCGTCTAAGGATGCCATAAGGCCCGAGATTTTGCTTTGTTGGCGCTGACAGGAAATATTGATACGTATCAAGTGACTCTCCTGACGCAGAAGGGTGCAGGGCCTCCCCGTGGCGCTACCTCTATTTACAAAACTGTCCTGTGCTTTAGACCTGTGGGGGCAGGGAAAATGCCACAACCAGCTCCTCCCTGGGGTCTGGACCAGCTTCCCTAGGGTCACAGTTCTGTAAGGTAAGGAATTGATCTCAAAGCATTCAAGTTTTAGAAAAAAAAAAGAAAATTTACTGGAATTTCAATTCACATACTGAGTGCTCACCTGACAGACATATCCTGACCACAACCCTCAAATTAACTCTTAACGTTTACCAACCTAGGAATCTTATCACTGATTAAGTTTTGATATGTTTCTTAATTTTTAAAAGATTTTTTTTCAGAAGTGTATTCAGTGAGCTTGGCCGCGGACCCTGACATAGCAAATATGAAGTCTAAAAATAGGTCCCATGAGTACAAAGTCTATTTTTTTGTGTATGTGTGTGTGTGTGTGAAAAAAAACGTTGGCAATATTCCTACTGACTCATCGCTCGTGGCACTTTATCCGCATGGAAAAAAAACCATAATATCTTGTCTTGGGAAATTTTGACTGGGAACATTGGGACTTTGTGTTGAAGTTACCATCTAGTAAGGGTTGAGTTGGAAGGTTTAATTTCAAAGAAAAACACAAAAGCCACCCTACTTTATCAGAATACTCTGAACCGTCTCCATCAGTAATGTTGTGCCTGAGGTAAAATCCTTGAAGATGCTGGGGGTGGCAGTGTTAATGAAATACCCTTTGGCATTAAGCAGCATTTCCGGAATCTTGATTATAGTACTAGAAAGAAAAGTGAATTTTGTCACAGCACAATAAACAAGGGGAACTGAAGAAAAGAACCTGCTTGTTCAGTGAGGAAGATCGCTTCCAGTTAAACAAAGAAATTTAGGGGCGTCCGCTTTTCAAGAAAATCGCATACATATGGCCTTTGAAATTTGTCACTGAAGATGGTTTTGCTCTAAGGTAAAACTCACCACTTTATAGCATTTCAGCTGCAAGTCTCTGGCTTTTTTTCCTTTTCTTCTCTCTTGGCCTGCAGCCCAATATGAATATATGATCACTAGCACAATAGTTAAACATCTGAGTCTTTTTGAAGTGCCTTCAATGTTACAATGATGTGATGGTTGATTGCCTGGCAGTCAGTTTAGAAAAGGACTTTCTTCTGCCCCCTAGTGGTAAACATTAAAGTTTGGTGACTGCTTCATAATACTTAGGCTTTTTTCTTTCTTTCTTTCTTAAACATTCTCATCTTTTTCACAACATAGCTCAGTGTGGGGATTACTAGTGAATTACTCATAATAAATGGAATATATTTGCTTATTATAGGAGCTGGGGTCATGTTGTGTATCCCAATCCCAAGCGGAGCCCAAGCCTCCTGAGCAGCCAGGACTACAGGCACGCACCACTACCCTGACTAACTGTATATTTGAAACAAGAACTTTTCTATACTGAAATGTATACAACTCACAGCGTCATTTCTTGTATGTTTTATGCACGCTGCTGTGCTTTGCTAAACAATATGTACTACCACGATAAACAGACATTTTCACTAATGCAGCATGACTTCTGGGAAAATCCTGGAGCTACTTAACAGAAGTTATTAACCGAGGACTGTGATGTATTTCCAAAATCATTTTAAACACACACATGCGTGCACACACACACACACACACACACACACACACACACTCAAAGAAAGACACTCTCAGGTGTTGAGGAATTTTCCGTCTCTTCTCAGATGACTGTAATTGTACAAGAGGAGATAAAAATAATTTTGCACTAATTTTCACCCTGGTAGCTGCACAGGTCACTGTCCCCCGAGGTGAACTCATAAATAAAGAAAGCCACAAAAAAACTGTAGTAGAGAATGGGTCTGCGATGTCAACACAATTCTGATGTGGGAAACGCTGATCATGAACAGCTTTTTTTTTTTTTCCTTATATTTTTTCCACTGACAGCAGAGTGGTAAGGATTTGTTATTTATATCCTATATGCAGAAAAGCACCTGTGATGTGGGTCCCTTCCTAGGTGGGTGAGTTTAGATCTTGGAGAAGTCAAAACTCCCTTAGAAGACAAGGAAGGGGGTTGGGGGCGGGGAGGAGCAGTGCTGGGAGTTGATGGGACAGCTGTGCCTTGTGTAACATGTCAGTCTGCTTCTGTGCCACTATTGTGTTGCGCATGTTGGAATGCAGGGAAGGCGCTAGTTTATTGAATAAGGAGCCATGTAAATTCCAGCTGTCAACATGTGATCACTCCTCGGGACAAAGAGAAGGTTTTCCCTACCCATATTCGGTTTCTGGTCACAGCTTTACACTGCCGGGCACACTTCAGCCATCAGGTTGCATCTGGGGAGCCTTTGGGTGCTCTCCTCTTTTCAGCCAAGTTCTACAGGCTTGAAACCTGCCTTGTAGACTGTGTTGACCAGCAAGAAAACGATGTGATGACAGAATTAACTTAAGGAAAACGCTGGGGCTCGCCATCCCAGATGGTGGAGGCCTGTGACCCTGGCTGTCTAGGAAGCTGAGGCAGGAGGATTGTAAGTTTGAGCCTAGCCTGAGCAACTTAGCCACTTGGCAACTGTCTTAGTTACTTTTTCGTAGCTGTGACTCAATAACTGACACACACACATTTAGGAAAGGAAGGTTTATTTTAGCTCACAGTCTCGAAGGTCACAGTCCATTCAGGGGCGGCAGGCAGCAATGAAGTACATGTCAGAGAGAGGTGGAGGCAGCTTCTCAGGACATCACAGACAGGCAAGTGAGACTAATCGAGACGAGTCCAAGTCCCAGTTCTAATCTCTCCTGCATCCGGGTATTGAAGGTGTGGCCACTACACACCCTTAGTCTTAACTCACAAGCCTTTAGTCT
>PVKB01002124.1:275649-317618 GCA_004027205.1 Ctenodactylus gundi
TAAGTCACTAGATTGTCCAACCATGAACTTTTACAGTCTTCCTGCCTCAGCCTCTTAGAGTGCTGGAATCATAAGTGTGCACAATCACTCCGGGTTTATATTTTCTTTTCAAGGATCACTTTGAATTTATGTTAATACAACGAAGGAGGAATCCCTCACTCTCACGCCAGGAATATTTTGTGGTGTCCAGAACTTTTTACATTTATTTTTGGGTATTATAATATGATGATGGCACTGAGGGGAGCTACCAGAACCTAACAGCAGCAAGAGTGCTGTTAAACATCTCACAGTGCACAGATTCTTACGCCACAAAGAATCACTTGACCCAGAATGTCAACAGAGCTGAGGCTGAGCAATTTCGCTTTAGAACTGCATAGAGACAAAAGAGGTTATGGAGTCGGAAAACCTTGAGTCTGGATACCAGTTATGGTGCTCCTTGGCAGTATGACTTGGAGGAATCAGTCACTTGATCTCTAGGACCCTTACACCTGGAGTAGAAACAGGCTAAACTGGCTCGTTTTGAGAAGCCTATGAAAGGATTATGTAAACTGTTTGAGCAAAAGAGAAAAAATGTGTAATAATTAAATTCCTCCTTTTTCTCTAACAACACAGGGCAAGGTGGTACAATGTAAGGCTCTACATCCAAGAAAATCATTCTAACGTGTCATCCCCCCCCCCCCCCCAGGACTGGTAGGTAATAGTGGGTGTTATCACCTGTGTTCGAATTAGTAAGTGCCACATACGAGTTTGCTGAACCTAATGGAAGTCACCTTGGAGAGATTGCAGAAAAGTTTTCCATTCTCATTTGGAATCTGTTGATTGGTGCGGGCTCAAAGCTATTTAGATTCAGGCTAAAGTAAGAAGGAGAAGTGTAGATTTGGAAATCAGAAAGACCCCGATCCAATTTTTATTTTATTTTCTTTTATTGTGTGTGTGTGTGTGTGTGTGTGTGTGTGTGTGTTTGTGTGCAGCGCTAGGGACTGAACTCAGGGCCTTGAACGTGCTACACCTCCGGTCCTTCCATTTGTATTTAATGAGTGCCTTTTCAAACTTTTAACTTTAAGCATAAGCTATCCTTTCTAAGCCTCAGTTTGACTTACTGATAATAATGGGCATCCTAATTTTTAACTCTCAGATTTGACTGTAAACAATGTAACTAAGATATTACCTGAGAGAAGCTGTTACAGCAATTTGAAGTAACTATTTGTGGTTTTGTTCTTCTTGCCTTATTAAAGTGATGTGAGGTGGGAAAGGCCAGAGAATAGTGACCTGCAGGTGAAAATCTCCTTAGAAATCATCTTCACACACTTACAGATGTCTTTGACTAGAAAAGACCTCTTAATATTTAGCAAATGATTTTCAAAGGGAGAAAGTGGTCAAGTACCACAGATTTAGCAGAAGAGCCCTGTTATGTGATATATTAAACTTTTTATAAGATGGCTACAACCAGTTCCCATCCTACACTGCCTGAGAAACTATGTAAATTATTTGTTCAAGATAATTTTAAAAGTTATAGTAGCTGATATGCTCATGTGTTTCAAATTATACATGCTACATATTATAGAAAAAATTAAAAATACCCCAAAATGAAGTAATATAAAAAAAGAATTGAGGCTAAAAGAATGCCTCAGCAGTTAAAGTGCTTGCCTAGCAAGCATTAAGTACCCAAGTTCGATTCCCCAGCACCACACGAACTGGGTGTGGTAGTGCCTGCCTATAATCCCAGCACTCAGGAGGCTGAGACAGGAGCATTGTCACAGTCCAAAGCCAGCCTGGGGTGCAACGTGAGTTTAGGACCAGCCTGGGCTACAGAATGAGACCCTGTCTCAAAAACAAATAAATAGGTAAATAAATAAATAGATATATAAATAAATAAAAAAATTTAAAAATTAAGTTAGCAGTGATATCAAAAAATAGTTTGGAGAAGGGTGGTAGAATATTTTTGTAATTCCAGCATTTGGGAGGCTGAGGCAGGAGGATCATAATTTCTAAGCCAGCCTGAGTTACATAACAAAGCCCTATCTTAAAAAATAAAAACAACAAAACAAGTTTTATTCGAACTATTTTCAAATGCATTTAGCTACATGGTTTGGATACACAATTGAAAGCGACCAAATATTAACACTATGTTTCCATATGCAAAACAAAGTGCACATCAAAATCATTCTTGCAAAAATTTAAACCTAGAGCTAGTTTACTTCCATGATCCCTATTATTATAAAAAGGTGCTTGAGTTAATTGCCTCTATGTACCATTTCAGCTGTTGGGGGAGGAGATACCAGGAATTGGGCAGAATCAGCTTTCTCTTCTGATTTTATGAAATGCTTAGTCAGATTCTTTTGTTCTTTAAGAGCATTTTGCCCAATGGAAAGTGTTGTTTCTTCTTTACACATGCTCGGACTCCGTTGTGCAAAGCATCTTTCTGGTTTTAATATCAAAATAATCAATTATATCACTTGAATATTTTAAAAAGGAGAGAAAAAACTATGAAACAGCAGCTTACAATTTCAAAACCTAATGCAAGGTGTAAAGCGTCGGGAATTTTCTCAGTGAGTAAAGTGAAATGGGCCTGTCATGTCACGTTCAGTTACACCCAGGAAGATCTACAAGGCAACAGGGCATTCAGTCTTGGCTATGGCTTTCCATTTGCCTCCATAATATATGTGCAGTGGGCAAGGGCAGCAGGTAGCTGAATGAGTCAAAAGATGCCAGTCATACAGAAGAGACTGTAAGTGCTTTCTTCAAAGCCTATGTCAGATACAAGCCTTCGCACGATGCATGGAAGGTAAAGCTTTGAGGTTCTCCTGGTGATACCCCCCACGTCTTATATGGAAGGATGTTGTAAACGTTCTCACATAGGACTCATTGTCGAGTGTCGCAAAGGAAATGGATGGACTCGGAAATAATCAGCAGAATAGATAACAAGTAAACAGCAACTCCTTTGGCCTCCACTCTAATCTGGAAGGGAAACAGATTAGAAAAAGCAGAGCTGGGACCTTGAACGGTACAGCTACACAGGTCACAGGATACAGGCCAGAGGAGAACCAGGAAATGTGGGTGCCAGGAAGCGAGGGGGTTGCGGAAACTCCGTACGCTGGTGGATGGGGACAGAGAGACTCCCACTGCCCGGGAAAGATGGACGGAACTCCTGCAGAGGGTGGTGTGAGGCTCCCAGAGCTGCTGTGCTGAAACCTGCACATCCGTTGACTCCTGATTTGAGTAAATGTTTGCTCTCAAGATGACTAGCTTGAGAGGTGTGTCACCCCCAAAAGGCCACTGTGCCAAGAGCAAGAAGATACAAACACTGGGAACATTCACCTTGTGCGAGATACTCTTTTGTGAATTTCAATTTGATTAACTTCTCCAGAGTTTTTCTCCCCCTGCTGATGCCTAGCAATTTTTCTTCTTACCTTTATTACAGATGCACTGTTTTTTTATTCCTATTTGTTGAAGCATATTGAACAAGAAAATATTCTACCTGTGTTTCCAATAAAGTATTTTACATCCAATAAATAAATAAACAAATAATGCAGCAAAGTCTCCTAATGCAGAAAAATACCTTCATAAGTATTCCTTCAAAAAGAAATGTGCTGGTCTCCAAGCTGATGGCGGCAGGGTGGCAGAGTCACTGGCGTCTTTTGCCCTGAAGCTAAGTTTCCTGCAGAGTTGTGGGAAGGAATTGCTGCCTTTTTGGGACTCCTGTCTGCTCAGATCAACTTCTTCTCACTTGTGTTTCCTGTTCCAGCAGTAACTGGGGTGATCACAAAACAGTAGGATATTTATTTCCTGGTTTTAGCTGACTAATGAGCACATAAGGGACACTTGTGACTTCTGTAGGCTTGCACACACTGTGAAATCTCTCTGCAGCTTAGGGAAGGAGTTCCTCTGTTTGTGAAATCAACAGACATGATTTGTCCCAACTGGTACCACGCTCGAAAAAAAGAAAACTATGCTTTTTCTTAAGTGACTCCTAGGACACTGTAAATATTTCTTTATTTAGTTTTAACACAAATTACAAATATTGAATTCTAGGGCTTCTCTATGTAATGCACCTAAACTATTTTCCAAATCCTGCCAATAGTAATTTCTTTTACATAGAAGATAAATCATCATGATAAGAGCAGAGGGGAGAAAAACATTACAAAATATAGGTATTATATATGAAAATCAATCAATAAGTGTATACCAACATGAGAGAGCAATAGCTATAATCACGGCAAATGAGAAACAGACAATGCCCAATTTCCCTCCCTCTGACCACCTTACAGGATATCCCGTCTAGTTGCAGAAACAAAACACGGAAATGAATCAGTCGATAAAGGATTTTCTCCCATTGAAGATGTTGGTGATTTTGCTCTGAGGTGGGGAAGCTGAACATTAAGATGGATGTTCTTAATCTGTGAAGACCACAGCCTACCACCCTCCTTGCTATGGAATACAAATTTCTTACCTATGATAACAAATGTCAGGGGAATATATGATAAGAAATCACACCATAGACTGACCTCAATACTTAATTTTTTCTACCACCAACAGCCAATGTTTCTTGTTGCTGCCCCTACTCTTAAATTCTGTTTTTCTTAGGAAACTTCAGAAAATTAGCACCGTGGAGACATCCTTTTAAACTTCTCTTTGAGGTGATAGGGGTGGAAAAAGTAAAGCAATAATTGTGAGGAGGAGGAATTATAATGAAGAAAGATTGTTACATTCAGAAGAAAATCAGAAGTCATTCAAAAAAGTGTTGCTGTTGTATTTTTCTCATTGCTAAGTGATATAAAGTTGTTCTGAAATAATTTACTTTTTAATTATAACTGAAAATGAATGAAGAATGACAGATCTCTTATCTTTCCAAAGTTGATAAGACCTAGAAAAGAATTTATCCTAGAATGAGGCTAAGATCACTTATACCCACTGTAATTGAACAACTTCTAATTTTCCCCAAAAGATAAAGTTGGATTGTAGATTGGGGTTACCATGCTGGGACCAAAATAGAGAACTGATTAGGATAAAATAATAAATGTCAAAAGATACAAAAACAGATTTATGTAATGCTAATTTTAGGCAGTTTTCACAGTTAATGCTTGTCCAAACTTCTACATTCAACTCTTTACCCAAAGACCACTTGATCATCTCTGTCCTGTTTGTCCCAGTCATCAGCCACTCGTGAGAAATTTCTGAAGTAATTTTTTAGTAGAGTGTGCATATTCTTTCTGTACAGAACATTCGGAGGGCCGAAGACAGTGATTATCCATTTTAGTACAAGATAAGAAAAAAAGCCCAACTATGAGACTCTGTATCCTAAACCAAGCAGGAGTCCGGCTTGGCTTCCAACATGGGCACTCAGGAAGGCCACCCAAACTGCTGACATCGTTCACCGACGCTTCTAAAGCAATTAGGAACCTAATGACTTTGTTTTGAGATACGTTGGAAGTGAACTTTACAGGGCCCGGTTCCAGTCCTGGGTGGTGCTGAGACAACTTGTCCGCACCAGAATTTGGCTGGGACCACCAGACGCGTTTCATGTGAGGGCCTTTTCCCATAATCTGACCAGCACGGTTTATGAATGTTCGCAGGAACAGAAAGTCAGTCCCAGAGGCTGAGCAAGGGCCGTGCCCTGCTCGGCAAGGAGACCACACAGCCATCCTTTCCCCCTCTGAGTATTTATAGTTAGGAAACCACACCGCCTTTTTCCTTGGTTCGGAAGCTGAGGGCGAACGTGGAAAAAGCCAGAAACATGAATTGCCTCCTACAGCTGAGAAAGCCTCACTCTTGGGAAAGCTTGAAAATAAATAAATAAAAGGAAAAACCCAAACGGGATTGCTCTTCAAACACACAAATGATCTTATGTTAACAGTTGGGATTAAACAGCTGTCTCGTGGTTATGCGATCATAGCAGATGCTGTGTGCAAACGTTTCCTGCTAGCTTTGTTTTGGTTATTGCTGTTTGCGCAGTTCACTGGGCTGAATTCAGCTTAAGGGATACAGGTTTTTATGATCCTTCTGTGCTGCGCAGGCAGCTTCATCATCTCTTTAAGAGGAGAGGGGGCCCTGTGGGAGGGAGCGACGGAGAGGACAGGGAGGGTGGGCCCTCGAGTGTCACAGCGGAAATGATGTCACACTGCTGAAATGCTAGCACGTAGGTTTGTGACCACTTTGCCATGAGAGTGGTCTCCAGCATCCCACCCTCCCCCCTCTGTGGAGAATCTTCTGCATTCTAGTGCAGCGTTTGCAGCCCGAACGCAATACGCGGACCATAGTGAAGGGGATATTTTTGAGGACTGACGGGTTACAATGTTTTAATGGGCCTCGTCTCCTCTCCCTTCCTTCCTTACCCTCAGAAGAGAAAATGAATGAGCTGGTTTTGATTTTTTTCCTTGAAATTTGTTTTTTTTTTTTTTATCCTAGAAGTTGGGATCACCAATATCATGTGAGCCAAGAGAGGTAGTGAAACAGAGCTGTTGTCTTTGAAGTTCAAATCTGAAAGCCATTTTGGCCTAAATTCTGCAACTTATTTAAACTAAAATAACCCCCTGGCTCAAATTCTTCAGAAAAATGCCACAACTCATAACAGACTTTGCTTGCCAAGAAATTTAATCACATTATTTATATTCTGATTTTTTTAGACCTATTTAGATTAGCCAGGTCTTGAACTCACTGTGCTGTCTAGGCTGACCTCCAGCTCAAGACAATCCTCCCGCCTCAGCTTCCTTAGTGTTGTGATTACAAGTAGATCACTACACATGGCTATATTTGAATTTTTAAAATATGATGTAAATGGCAAGAGTGATGTTTCTGGAGCCAGAAAACACCTGGCTGCCTTTCAAGAGAAGCCATGTTCCGTGTGTCAGGCTCAAGTCTCTGACTGTCCATCTCTCTCTATCTCTAGAATCTTATTTATTATCCACAAAAGATGGGTCTTCACATACTTAGGCATGTGTCCATGGCCAGTAACTCATCTGTGCTTTTTGAAATTTTGGATGGAGGAAAAAGGGAACAGATTTGATTGCTTAACACCTTGTCTTATAAATCCTGCCTTCTGAATAAGATACCCTCGCCTGGCTGAATTTCTACATCCTACCATAGTTAAAGTTTTAATAATGTCTACACAGATTTAAGAAGCTGAACCCAAATGATCATCTTACTGTCACTCACAAAATAGGTTTAAGTGATTACTTTCAGGGAATAAAAGTTCACAGAATAAAATTACCTCTTCTCCAAGAAGCTGCCAGTGCAATATTTCTATATTTAAATATATTTCAAAGCAACTTTATGCAGAGGCAATGCTTCATTCTGCAAACATTTTGCAAGTGTTTTTTTCATTCCAGAAAAACCAGTCAAAGTCTATTTTATAAGATGAGTGCCATACCTAAGTTGTCCAAGTTTATACAAGTTATAAGTGGTAGAGCTCACGATGACCAATGGCCACATTACAGAGAGTTGGTCCTGTGTTGCAAGTGTCAGCATTTTTTTTTTCCTTTGGGTCTGTACATAGTCATGGAACAGATTTTTGATCTATGTCAGACAGGATCTACTGACTCTAAATCATACAAGCAAGTCTCAGCAATCTTCCTCCAGCCAGTCTGGAGTGCTTTAGGAAAGGGGTAGGGGAATATTTATCTGCCAAAGGATACTAAGGTAAGTACGGAATCATTTGTGAACTATACATTATTGATTTTAAAACTTGCCTGCTATATTACTATGAGTAAAATTCACAGATTTATTAGATTTCAAGTCCTGCTAGTGGTTGCCATGGCTGGGCCACACCAAATAATTTTGTGGGCCGTACACAGCAGCTGGATGGATGGTCCTTACTTCTGTTTCAGAAACATGGAAAAATTTGATGTTTTTATGGGCCTAGAAGCGCTGAACATGAGCTGCCTTAGTGGGAATAAAACTGTAACAAACGCAAAACAAGAAACTCTTCCAAAGAAAATATTGCAAATGATCAGTAAACACATGATGTAATACCATGCTGCATCCCTTAGGATGACTATTATCAAAATGTCAGCCAGAAAACAACAAGCACTGGTGAAGAGGTGGAGAAACTAGACTTCTTGTGCTCTGTTGAGGAGCGTGTAAGATGACAGAGCCATTGTGAGCAACAGAAGGATTGTGTAGACTGAACTAGGAGCTCCATGGTTGGGTGTAAGCCCAGAAGAACTGAAAGTTGGTCTTGAATAGCTATGTGTACACTCATGTCCAGAGAACCATTACTTACATAATGGTAGCTGGGGATAACATGTGACAACTTTAGAGAGGAAAAATTTATTTTAGTTCACATTCTCAGAAGGTCACAGGGTCACAGTCCATTCACCATGGGCAGATGAAAATGTTAGGATCACAGGCGGGGCTGGAACAGAAGCCAGAAATGAAAACTTGAGTCACAGCAGAGATTCTCATGGCATGGCAGAACAGAGCCACGTCTTGGATGAAGGGCATGGCTGCTCTTTCAGGTAAAACCCCAAGCATCTGCCCCTTCCAGATAAGCTCCACCTCTCAATTGTACACAGTGTTCATGAGGCTTTTGTGGGCACTCCAGATCCAAACCACGACAGTATCAATGCACAAATGGCTCAGCAAAATTGTAGTGTAAAAATATGCTTTAGTAGAATTAAAAGCCCCAGAAGAATACTAAGACTACATGGATTATATGCAAGAGAAATCATTTTCTTTCAGTTCTGAAGACTGAAAGTCCAACTGAGTTCTCATAAGGGTAATTCTGCAAGTTACAGATTGCTGATTTCTGGTCCAATTTGGTCACAGTAAGAAGCCAGCTGGCTAACTCTTTGATCTCTTCTTATCAAAGTGTTATTCTGTGAGGATCTACATTCATGATCTAATTGTCTCCCAAAGGCTCAACCTAGAAACCTTACATTGCACTAAGGGTCTCACCATATGAATTTTAGGTAGATACAATGTTTATCACAACGTGCAATGGGATAATATTTGGCCAGAAAAAAGACATAAAACACAGATGAACCTTGAGAACATGATGCTAAGTGAAATATGCCAGTCATTCAAAGACAAATAGTTTATAATTCCTTTCATACTCTACATTAATCGATTTCACACAGACAGAAAATGGAACAGAAGTTTCCAGTGGCTTGAGGAGAAGGAAAACAGAGAGTTAACACTTGTCGCACACAGAATTTCTTTATGCAGGAAAGGAAAAGTTGCAGAGTTGGATTATGGTGGTGGCTGCACTGTGGCGTGAATGACCTCAGTATCATCAAAGTCTACATTTAAAAGTGGTCAAACGTATACTTCTTTCTATGGGTACTTAAATTTAAAAATACATTTAGAAAGCAATACAGATGAAGGGTCACAACTGTCACCTGAAATGTGGAAGCCTCTGTTGACATGTTACTGTTGCCTCTCCTCCACTCAGAACAGAAGCAGAGCACATCCTCAGCTTTCTGGCTGTTCATGCATGCAGATGTGTAGTATGCACAGATGCAATACCTGTAGGAGAAGCAGGTGTCAGGCCTTCAGAGAGGTTTCATTTCCCCGTTCCTTGATGAACAAAACTATGCAGGATCTTTAATTTTTCTTTTCAAGCTTGATAGCAATTAAAATGCAAATTATCTCAAGAGAGCATGTTTTAAGCATCTCCATCTTTGAGTGAATTTCAGGTCCTTTAATCTTGAGTCCTTTTTTCTAAAACAAAGGTTTTTTTAAAATTATAAAGACAACAAAGAAAATAAAAAGGTTAATAGCTCATGTATACTAAGAGTTCTATGGATAGTCAAGACGGAGAAGAATAGCCCAATAGACGTCGGAGGATGAGCTCTGAGAAAACACAAGAAGAACCAGTCCAGGAGGCCTGCAAAGAAATGGCAGGTGGGACTACTTACGCGGCAGTAGCACAATGAAAACAACACAACTCTAAGGTATTACCGGACATCCATCAAGGTGAAACTGAAAATGGAACATAATGACCTGTGTTATCAGTTACAAGCAACCACGTGCAGAGAAAGGTTACACTACCAAAAAGTTTGTAAAACTAGAAAGCCTTTTTTGTACTTTGAAAAAACTACCTGATAATATTTTTGTATGTAAATATTAATATCCTCTCAATCAGCAGCCCTATGTCTAGGAACCCACCTCACAACATAAAGGTCTTTCACATAATATATAAGATACATGTATAAGTATGCTAGCTACGGCACAACCTCCCAGAAAAGTGGATCCAGCATGTTTCACTCATGTCATAGAATATTATGAAATCATCAAAAAGAATACAGTAGGGTCTTATCAAATGACTCAGATGAAATTTCATAAAGAACAGAGGAAAAAAACCCTCTGAAGGAAACACAGCATGTTTTTAGTGAAGAAAAAATGATAACACTCCTTTCTCTCTCTCTCTCTCTCTCTCTCTCTCTCTCTCTCTCTCTCTCTCTCTCTCTCTCATATGTGTGTGTGTTGTAGATATATATGTGTGTGTATGTGTGTTAATAAATGTGTTTGAAGATATGGGGGAGAATTTTCTCAGGTAATTCATATCATTTCCTGTGGTAAATTAGAGTGAGTAGAGAGAAAGAAAAAAGTGAGCTTCTAAAATGAAAAGAAAAAGGAAAACCAATTAACAGTGTCACTCGAGAAAGGCATTTCCTTTTGCATGTTTTCTCTATGGAAGTATACTTGTAAAATATTTGCATTAAAATGTTAATCTCCTTATATTAGTCAGGGTGCTCTTGCTGTGACAAAATGCCTGAGGTAACTTATAAGGGAAAAAAAAATGTTTTATTTTGGCTCTCTGTTTCAGAGGGCTTGAGCCCTAGTCACTTGGCCCTGTTGCTGTGGTGCTAGGGCAAGCACCGCACACCATGCAGGAGTGCATGATGGAGGACCTCTGCACGCCTCATGGTGGCCAGGAAGAAGAGAGGAACTAATGTGACTACTGGTCCCAAAATTATCTTCGAGGATATGTTCTCAATAACCGAAATGATTTCTTCCAGTAAGAATCACTTCCAAAAGTTTCCACTGCCTCCCTGTACTGTCACAGAGGCTACATTTGCATTGCATGGTCTCTTGAGAGATATTTTAGTTCTAATCTACAGTATTCTGAAAGGAGTATTTGTAACTAATTCCTGGAAGAAATGTCCAAGAATGTTTCATGAGAGACATTTTCTGCCATTGTTCCGATTATTATAATTGTCAAAGTTAAAACAAAATCTCAAAATTCCCAAATTAGTAATTCAGGTCAGTCAATATGAGATGTGAGGAATCATTGGGCCCTTTACTTAGAAATTATGCGTTTATCATTTTACTGTTCCTTGCATCTCTCTTAGGAGGTGATGGCAGTGTCTTGTCCACAAAGCATGGCACAGCTGAAGGAAGAGTTGAAACAGAATCTCTCTGGTTACTGCTTTGAGTAACCAACATAACCACATTGTACCATGCAAAACTCAGCTCCTGTTTCTAGAAAGGATGTTAGTGGAAGCAGCTAAGAACTGCAATATTAGAAAACTTCTGCTTCCTAGTGGCAAGGCACACTTCTCAGCACATACTTCCCCTAATTTTGCTTCCTAATTTATATTTCTAAAATAGAAATCTATTTTTATAACAGAAATCAAAGCTGCAAAAGAGAAGATAAAATTGTCTTATGTTACATAGCTCCCATTCATAAATTCTTACTATCTCTCAGTTGGCCAGGACAAAAGTGTGAGTTACTTTTCAAAAATCATGGAGCAGGCATAGTCAACTTTCAGACATTTGAAACAATACCTATAAAGTGTTTTTGTGTTAGAGGCCAGCCTAAGCAATCTAGAAACCTAGTGAGACCCAGTTGTAAAATAAAAATTAAAATAAAGAAGACTTGGAAGGCAGCTTGGTGGGAAAGTCCTGGGCTTAATACTCAGTACCAAGAAAAAGAGAAAGGGAGGGATTGGATGGGGGAGAGAGAGAGGGAGACAGAGAGAGAGAGAGAGAGAGAGAGAGAGAGAGAGAGAGAGAGAGAGAGAGAGAGAGAGAGAGAGAGAGAGAGAGAGAAAGTCTTTGTTAGTGAAAATATGGCTAAGTTACCAACTAAATTCCACAAACCTGGGTTGATGTTGCTCCATCACTTTTAGCATTTCAGTAGAAGGAAGAGGTGAGCCCATTTTGGGTTATGGACTTTTTTTTCCCCATGTGTTTACATATATTGACTTCACCAATTTAATAATTTGTTTATCTTTTCACTGAATTTTCTTGTAATGTTATGGATTTCATCACAGGCCTCCTAGACTGGCTCTTTTTGTGCTTCCTCAGAGCTCATCCTCTGCATAATAACGCATATATTCCGAACATTTCTAGAACTTAATAAAATACTCTTTTATTTTTTCTTTGGTTATTCTTTCTAGTCCATGCGGTCTGCTTTCTTCCTATAGAATCCTAGACTGTCCCTCCATTTCATTTGCAGTTTCTACATATCCTTATAAATCTATCATATTCTTACAGAGATTTTTGAGTATTTTAGAGTCTGATTTTTTGATATCATGAATAAAGTCTTTTTTTCTGTTTTCTTTTTTCAATGTAATTTCTACCCTTTGCTACTGATTCTTGCTGTAATTCTGCGATGGCGTTTTTAGTTTATGGAAATAATAAACTAAATATTACACAAAGCTCAAAGGCTCCAAATTAAATTTTTTATAAGTTAGCTTAATCGTTTTCAAACAGTCCTCATTTTTACAGTACGTAACATTATATTGCAAGGAATACTGTTTAACATATGTATTAGTTTCCTGTTGCTGCTGGGATGTGTTTAGTGGCTTGAAACAACACATGATTATTGTCTAACGGTTCGGGAGGTCAGAAACATGAAACAGGCTGGCAGGCCTATACCTCTGGAGGCTCAAGATGGGAATTTGTTGCTTCTTTTTCCAGTTTTTAGAAGTTGTGTCCAGTTCTTGGTTCAGAGACACACATCACTCCAAATTTTGTTCCTGTGACACATCTTTCAAGTCCCTTAGGGTTACTTTAGATACTCTTGGATCACCTCCTTAACTCTCGAACTTCAACTTTATCACATTTACAAGGTTACCCTTTGCCATGCAATGTCCCCAGAGACAGGACTTTGATATCTTTGAGGGGCCATTGTTCGACCTACCACAAATCAAGTCACATATGACTATCTGAGTTACTGTTAGGTTCATACACAACCACTAGACCTCCATGAGTTTTCCACGCTGATTGCTATGAATTACTGTGGATGCTTCCCAGAAAGAGAAGGAAGAGAGAAGGAGTGTTGACGTGATTGTAAGATTATAGCACAAGTTCCTCCAGGCCAGACTAACAAGCTACTACCATTAGACCCACCCCTTGTCTATTCCTTCTTAATTCTTTGTAATTGGTTCTCTTTGCCACTAGCTATCTTTAAAAATGATTTTTTAAAAAAGAATTTGTTTTCTTTATTTTCATAGTAGTGAGATCTGTCCTTGACTCTTTTTCCGTCGTTTCATTTATCCTCAAAGAAAGGAAGACCGCGGGCAGGAGGGAAGGACACACTCCCTTAATGCACGGTCTGCTATCTGCCGTCCCTAAAGCTTACTCTTTCCCTCAGTCTCTCGCTGCTGTTTTCCTCACCACTTACCCTCTGGTGGGATCTTTTAGTCCTTTTACCTGATTGTCCCCTTGCTTTTGCTTCAATTTCACAGCAGACTGGTGTCGTGCTGATCAGGTTAAACTCTTCCTGTGATTTCTTCAATTTCTGTTTCTGACCATAAGCAACATTCCACGCAGTGCACTTGGCCATATGGTTTTCTTGATCCACCAAGTTATGACTGCTGATATGTTCTGTTTACTGACATTTGGCAAAATGCACTTCCTACCCAGAGCTGATGTTATGTAGAGGTCTCTTAGTTATCACCCCTGTCCATTTAGGTGCAGATTTCCATTTGATCCATTTCTTGCATTGCCCTCATCCAATTCTACGTAAGTAATTTTGCTAGACAATATTTTGTCCTAACCCTACTACATAGCACATGATCTATCAACTCCATACCCAACATCTCACGGAGCTTCCACTCTGCCGAGGCCTCACTTGCCGGCACGACGCTTCCCCAAAATAAATCTGCTATAGCCATTTCCCACCTGACATCACGACCACTCTCCTGTGACATACTCTCCACAGTACTTGTGTCTTTTCCCCCCTAAGACGTATAGAATTCTTAGCAATGTTCAAAAGTCAGCTATGAATCATGAGGAAGTACTGAGTGTGAATCGTAAAACTCTCAAAAATCTCATAATTTCATTTCATATTGCCCCACGGCCTATGTGGTCAAATGCAAGATGGTGACGAGAATTGAGAGCAGAAACAATGAGAGCAGAAAGAATCCTTTCACTTCCACTGAGGACTTAGCATGGGGGATGAATTGGCTTCTCTTCTGGTCACTTTATTTAGTTTGATGACTCCCAATTTTTTTTAATGGCTGTCAGTTAATACCACTGTTTATTTTTGCCTTATTCCATGACTCCACAAAGGCAAAGAGTAGAAGTTAGATGATGCTTCTCATGAAAGTCCTTACACGTTCTTTTCCTTGAAGGAAACAAGCGAAGACTGGACAAAAATGGAGGACAGAGCCAGTGGAATAGTAAACATTTCATAGCAAGCAGGCTGCTGGCACGCAACGAGCAGCTATGGAGAACCAGCAGTGGGCACAACACTTTGCTTGGTAAACTAGCTCAACATACTGCGTCAAAATAAATTATTTCTGATTCTGTATGCTTCCCAATTTATTTTCAAAATCCAGTAAAGTCCATGATTTTGTTCTAGCCTTTGGCTTTGCTCTGTTCTTTCTTACTCATTTTCCTTTCCAAGTCAGAATCCTCCCACCACACAGCTGAACTCACCTTTGCCCAGGAATTCAGAATTCTGTCTTCTACAAATTCGTCATTCCCCGACCTGTATCAACTCACACCCTACCCCGAACCAGTGAAAAATTCCAAGTGGCTTTCCAGTTTTCTAGTCATTTCTAGCTGGTTCATTTTTGGATCTTTAATGGTCTCCTAATGGCCTCTGAATCTCTGCTACCCAGTAAAGGAAAAATAAATAAATAAATAGAATCATCGTGCCGCTACTTTTCTCCCACTATTTTTATTAATATACGTATGCAATACATAATTTTTAAAATGAACTTGAGTATTTTGTGCACATATATAACATATCAACTGTACAATCCTTTCTTATTTTTGGCCCTCCCGACCCTCCAACTCCGACTATCGCATCATGTGCTTCTATAGAATGCCACTTTTATTTAAAACTTTATTTTTGTTCTTTATTTTGTACCTACATTGATTGAACAGTCAACTTTCCATTACTGTGTTATAATACTTGAAGTAATTAATTTAGAACAAGAGCCGTTGATTTTGATTCACAGATTTGGAGGCTTCCGTCCAAGCTCAGTTAGCCACTGGCTTCTGGGGTGACCTGGGGTGAACTGGGACATCATAGCAAGAAAGGGCGACAAAGGAAATTACTCACCTCAGGGCCACCAGGAAACGAAGAGATCTAAGTCTGGATATCTCCTTCAAAAACATTCTCTAGATAACCTGATTTTCTAGAGGTAGCTCCACCTCCTAAAGGCTCTGCCCCCTGATAAGAGCCAAGGACCAAGCTTTTAGCACCTCAATCCTTAGGGAGATTCTTGTTTCTAACTATATCAGGCAGATTTGCAGCCAGTGCTTTTATAGGAGCCACATATCAAAAATTTCTTCAATTTCCCTTCTTAAATCCAATCCAATATTTGTGGTTGCTTTTTTCCTTCAGTAAAGATACTTACAGAAAACTTGAGAGGCGAATACCAATAATAATTGCTACATTCTTTCAGATTTTTGCTTAAAATATTGACTAAAACTGAGTCAGTCCCATCTACATTGGAAGTAATTTGTTCCACGTTCTCTCCCCAAGCTTTTTGTCTAATAGGACCCTGGGCCTTTTGCAGCTTCTGCGATTGGCCTCATGTGTCTAATTTTGCTTCTTGCAGGCCCCAGGTATTTAATCTGACTTCCCTAGTTTCTGTTTTTCTTATACTTTTTTTTTTCTCTCAAGAAGCAGGATAGACTTATATTGCTCTCAATGGACTTGTAGCTTCCAATAAGAGCTTCACAGATTCTCTAATTTTATTTAACGATATAATAAAATGCAGTGGAGATTACAGTTTTCGACAAAAGTGAAACCTGCTGTATGTGTACAATATGTTTAAAACGTCCTTTTTATTAATGAAACAGACACATATAGAGTATCCATTATAGGTGCAGTGATTCTTTCCTCTTTCTTAGGTGGTATAGAACTTTTCTGTTTATATGACCTTCAATTCTTGGTTTCTGAAAGCCAAGCGCTCTCAGCTTTTGCCTGAGAAATAGTCTGTCAAAACTTGCATGTTAGATGCTGAGTCAAACTATTTGGCCTAAAGGCTGAAGCGAGAATCTAGGTTTGGAAAGCTCCACACACACATGCTCATCTAGAAACTCGTGTACAGGTTCCCAGACTGTGCACTCTAATTTAACTCCATGGAAGGAGTTTTCCAAACACCTTCGAAGATTCGCTTCTAGAATTGCAGATACTTGCGCCACTTTCACACGACTTCAGGATTTCCCGGAGATTCTGAAGTGGATGATGTACAGCCAGTGATCCTCCAGCCACTACAGGCAATTAGTAGTTCCCCAATTGGCACCATGTCAGGTGAAGTGGAAGTATACTGAGAAAATCGTGTCATTTGGATTGGGTATTATTAAAAAAATTAGAAAATCACCCTTCTCTTATTCTCAACAATCTTCTAACTTGTCACATGATTGTTAGGAGAGCTAGCTATTTGCGTGAGGTCCATTACCCTTTATTCAGTTAATAAGCACATCCTGATTATCTTCTCCATAACAGTTGTTTTCGTCACTTTCTCATCGCTGGGACACAATACCCAACACTCACAACTCAATAAAGGAAAAGTTTATTTTACTTCACAATTTCTGGAAGTCTCAGTTCATTCATGGGTGGGTGACAACAGTGGGGAGGGTCTGGCAGAGAAAAGCTAATCACAGGAAGCATCTCAAGGGGCAGAATCAGGTCTGCAAGTAGCCAGGACCAGAGTATATATCCTTCCAGACTACCTGCCCAGCAATCCACCACATCCTATCAGGCCGCTCTCCCAGCAGCACTCAAAATCCATAGATAACCCACAGCATCCACATACATGCAGCTTCTGTGGAATAGTACAGATCCAAACCACGTGAGCAGGCATTTGCTATGAGAAAAGCACACACTGAGAACCCGTCAGCCAGAGAGGCTGCTCGCTCAGTATCACAGGCTTAAGAAGACAACCTAAAACTAGCAAGTGCTAAAATATAGACCCAAAAGCAATCAGCACTACTGAGCGTAGTACTTGTGACAAAAACCAAAAATGATCTAAATGGTTGCTACCTGGGGAATAGAAAAACAGATTGTGGTACATCCGTGGAATGGGATATTACTTAGCAAAAGAAAGGAATAGAACAGGTGTTATAACATTTTATTGTTAATCATGTTTACTTATAACACTTTTCAGGCTATGTTAAATGAAACAACTCATGTTAAATTGGCAGAAGATCATATAGTGTATTATTTCAATTATAGAAATATCCAGAAAAGATTTATCTATAGAGATATAAAGTAGATATTGGCTGGGCCCAGCCTGCAAATGGACAATGATTGGAAATGAGCTTGAGGGAAGTGTTGTATAATTAAGTTGTGGTGATGTTCGCACAATTCAGTACATTTACTTAAAAATATAAAACACTGAATATAAGCTCAAATGAAATAAATTGTGTGGTAGATGAGGAATACCTCAATAAAGATGTTAACATAAGTTTAGTTGGAAAATAAACTCTAGGAATTATTACATAAAAATACTAATTATTGTTTTGAAAGAACGCAACAGGAGAGTTATAAAGGATTAGTGTGGGTATATATATGTATATGTGTGTGTACACACACATGTATATGCGTGTCTAAGTACATGCACACACTAGTATATGTTGTGACTGTTGGAAAGATTGTGCCAACTTGCAGAAACTGGAAAATGCCAAGGAAAAAGCTTTCGGGTGCGTGTTGTTGACGTTGGGCCAGGAAGTGAGGGAGGATCCGCTCCAGGTGTCGGAGGCCCAACTGGCAGTTTAAACTAAATCAAGGAAGAAAGAAGAAACATTGTTGCAGCTTTTCCTGCAAAAACTGGGGCCTCAACTTGAGTCTCCAGGAATGACTTGCTCGTATCTTTGGTTTCAAGATTAATATGGGCCTTTTGGCTTCATCTTGCTTTTTATTTATTTTATTCTATTTTTTAAAGTTTTATTTATTTATTATTTGAGACAGGGTCTTGTATCCCAGGCTGATCTTGAACTTGCTATGTAGCCCAGGCTGGCCTTGGGCTCATGGCAATCTTCCTGCCTCAGCCTCTCAAGTGCTAGCTAGGATTACATGTGTGTGCCACTGAGCCCGACTGTATCTGATGCTGAGGAATTGAGTATAGGGCCTTGTGCTTGCAAGGCACTTTAACCACTGTGCAATTCCTCCAACCCCTCACCTTGCGTTTTAAATATCCGACCCCAGTGTGGCAAGCCCACACTGGCTGTCCTACAGTCCCAGGAGGGAGTTCTTCTGTCACAAGCCTGAGCAGCTACTGGACCTTCCAGCTCTTGCATGTGCACAGAGCCAATTCGGACTATCACTGTCCTCAGAAATTAGCCCTCCAAGTAAATTCCCTTTATAAATTCTGTTAGTTCTGTTTCTCTTAGAACCGTAACCAATACAAATGTGCGTATACATTCATGTATATATGTATTCTTTACGTATGTAAATATGTTTCCGCATGCATATAAGTACATCCTTAAATAAGGAACCCAATGCAGGGTTTGCTGAGGCAGCACTGTTTACTAGAGGGCCTGAAGAGAAAGAAGGAATCACTTAAAAGAACTGGTTAGTGAAGAGATTAGAATGAACAAAGAGCTTGCTCAAAGGTTCACAGGAAATACTACACTCTCATAGGAGGCAGCAGTGAGAGGGAAAGGCTACGTGTAGTAGTGACTCGGAGCACGTGAAGGGAGATTGTGGCTAGACTCCAGCTAGTTCCAGGGTGTTATCTTTTAGGAAATATTAGAATAACAGGACAAATATTGGCAGCAAATGACATAAAATATAACAATAATGGCTCAAATTTGACATCTCTCCCCCCAACCAACCTCGTTAGGAGATAATATCATCCCAGGGAAGATATCATGACACAGATCTCTCTGCTTTACTGCTGCACCCATTCCAAGATGGCAGGAAGTGAGGGAAAGCTCACATTTCCTCACTGAGGATGTGCCCAATATTGTGTCCAAGGCATTCAATATTTCATTCACAATGTCATACCTAACTACAGGAGCAGCTGAGGAGTACTGTCCTCTCCAGGTGGTCATGGAACCAAATGTAGTATGTGTCCACGTGAATCAATCAAAGATTTACCGGAGAAGGAGACAATCGATAGTAGATCTTCTTTTTGACAGTTTCTGTTTGTTTCTTTTTCTTTCTTGGGTGGTTCGGTTTTCATACTGTTTGGTTTGTGTATCGGCTCAATAAACAAGGAGTATTGGATGACACGGTAGTGAAGTCAACCGAATAAAAAGTGAGTGACAGTCCAAGTGATAGGATCTATTTTCCCGGAGAAGGTAGAAGCAACATCAGCAGAGAGTTAAATACAGATACAAGGAGAGAGGCGAAGACACGATGTTGCTTCCTTTCTAGTCTGAACTACACGAATGCTCTGTACAACTGCAAGGCACAGCCTACTACCCACATGAGGCTTCAACTTTCATTCTTAAAGTAAAATTAGTATTAGACAGGATCAGCCAATACTGGCTAAATGAAGGGGCTTGAACAGGTATGGAGATGAGAGACTGTTTCATAGAGACTTGCGAGAAAGTAATTCTCATGACCTTCACCATGAGCAACATCAGTCAGTTCCAAGGGCGGCTGTTTATTTATTGAATGCCTCATTTGCATAAGGCATTTTTTTTAGTTACAAGGATTGATATTTTATAGCTTCTCTTTCTCGTTCATTAAAACCATTTTTAGCTTTTACAGTTAATGGAATGTTTTTGTGTACATATAAAATTACACCTAATTTTAAGTCCATTTCCCAAGGTGTTATTACTTCTACCTCTGGAGGTAAATAGTTCTGCAATTTCCTCGAAGATCATTTCATCCTCTTGTCATCTTTTACCTTCGTCTCTGTAGAATAATTTTCTGAACATGGCTTTGAATTCTATTGCTTGTAACATACAGATTTTTTTTTGTCTCTGATTCCTCTACAGCTTCTCCATCTCTTTTTGAATTATGGAACCAATGCTAAATACGGAGGTACAACTGAATAAATCAAAGAAATTAGTTCTTTGTTTGATATACTCTCAAAAGGGCAATGGTGAAAACTTTGTTTATAGAAAGCATCATAAATAGCAAAATGGGGAATGACAAAGAGGTAGGCCTACAATTCAAATATCCCAATCACAGTGAAGGTTGGGTGACAATCAATCACCCACTTGGGGAATAATTTGTGTTTCTAATTGTATTTGACTCTCTTCAAGAAATTTTGCAAGGACCACTGGTTTCCCTGGCCAATGCAACTTAGGACAGTTACGCTCCAAGAGTTTTCTTTCTCAGTCCTTTACTGCTTTATTGAAATACAAGTATAAATTGTAATTGGAAATTTAGAATACTTTCATCTGTGAAAATATGGCAAGAAATTGTTAGGTTCTTTCGCATTGAATATTTGGCCCTTGATGTCAATATAAGATACGATGATGTTTGCTTTCACCTGGTTTACTTTGGCCTGTTTTCTAGAATAGAACAATATGAATGTGGTGTTTGTGGATCCTTAGAGGCATGTGTCAGAGGTAGAGGGAGGGTGGCAGCAATCCTAACAAGGGAGGTGATATCTCATTTAGTTTTGATCTCCTTTTCTCCTGATGATTAGTGACACTAGATGTATTTCCACATGCGTGTTGGACCCTTTTATGTTTTTAGAGAATTGTTCATTCACCTATCTTAGCCTTTAAAAAAAAAAAAAAAAACTTGATTATTAGTTGTTCCGCTGATTCAGCTGTTTAGGTTCCCTTTATATTTTTAAAATTAAGACCTTAGTTGACATAGAGTTTGCAAATATAATCTTCCAACTCATAGGTGCCTTTTTCCTTTTTTTTTTTGGATTCCTTTGCTGTATAGAGGCTTTTTTGGAGGCAATCTCACTTATCTATTTTTCTATCTAGCTATCTATCTTTTTGATTTTTGGATCCATATCCAAAAAAATCATTGTCCAGGCCAATGTCATGGTACATTTTAGACTTTTATTCTAGAAGCGTGTTTTTCCTATTAGACTCAGCTTTATAAGGGCTTTCAGATGAATGTCTAGTCCATGGAATAGAGAGGAGTCCAGGTCACACTTGGGTATCTCTTAAACGTCAAAATTACCTTTTCACTAGGCTTATAAAATGAAAAAAGTGTGTGTATAAAGTATGTGTATGTATGGGTGTAGATTTATAGGAATAGTTTATATAGATGTATTTATGCATATAAATACATGAAAATGTACCATCCACATGGGTATGGTCAAAATATATGGTGGATTTTTTGTTAAAAACTTTATTAGTGAGAAAGACACATTGACATTAGCCTCTCTCAATAAATTACTGCTCCCCCCAAACGCACTCATCACATCACGCTTGCTATTTTCTGAATCAGGTGGAAGGTCCTCTTTTGTGTTTCGACAAAGTATAACGCAAAGTCTTGTGAATGCTGCTGCCGCAGCCCTCCACCAGAAGACAGGCTTGGGAGAACAGCCCCTGGTGTCCTCATCCACCCTAGCCACAGCATCTAGCATGGGGCGGATTGTCACTCTTCCTCAAAATCCAAATTGAAAAAAAAAAAAAAAAAGTTGGACACTTTAAATCAATTCGGGACACTGAGATAGAAATGTCAGTACAATTAAACACACTCATGTAAAAGACTTCACAAGTGCTCCAGAAAGTAGCCACAATCAAGGAACAAGTGTGTTTGAAGCAAGCGGAAATATTTTGAGAAGCATGAATTGTAAAGAGTCTTTCACTATGATACCTTTCTAATGTCAACCTTTGCCTTAGTTTTTAACCACACTTCATAGACAAAATTCTACGGTGCTTCTTTGCTTCTCTTTCATTAAAATCTCCTATTTTAATTTTGCACTGCTTGGCTGCAAATCAAATGAGAAGTAGCAACAAAGTATCAGGTTTTTTTGAACAAAAAGAAAGTCACTTGTCATCTATTATAAAACTCCTCATCAGACTATTACCAGAATGTTAGGCTCAATTAAGTAATATCTTCTTGGATGTACTTTTTTAGTATCTTAGTTAAATTGTGCTGGCAAACTATTATCTTCTCCCAGGCAATGTTGCAATTGATCGAGGGGCACGTGTGGTGCCTGGTACTTGGCTCCCAGACTGGACCCTACTGATTAGATCCCACGTGTGAAGGAAAAGCTGTCTCCATTTGCCTTTGTCTTTAAGAAAGTGAGTAATTGTCTCTCTCTCTGCCTATTTCCTCCATGGAGAATTTACTGGCCCAAATTTTTAAAAAAGCTCCTATAACACTCCCATTTGCTGTAAGTGCAATTAGTTGCAGGTACAAAATTTGGAGCAAAGAGGCCTCCCGTGGCCTCTTGTGCCTGCAGTTATCCAACTGTGGCTGCAGTTTTTCAGTGCACAACTGATTGCACCCACAAAAAGAAAAGGTAAACTTTGAAAATGGGTCCCTTTAAGACAGTTGGGGGATTGCATGCCTCCGGTTGGCAAATTGCAATCTTTTAGGGAGGCACAGCCATCACCCTGACTCACGTGGCAAGTCTGAAATCCAGGTTAGGCACCTCGGGTGAGCAAGATGCCCAACTTGAGCGCAGGTACAGGGGCTGGTCACTATCCCCACCGTCCTTCTCCCCACGCCCACATCCAGCTTCACCTTGAGCTCTCGGTGAATGATGCATTAGTATTCAGCGCTCCTGACTCTGTCTCTTGCTTAGTTCACCAGTCACTCTCCAAAGGGGTTTGAAGAGAGAAGCTCGGTCACACTGTCAATATAACACATTTAACCAACTCTAAATTTGCTTTAAAGAGACAGCTACAAAGATTGACTTTTGCAAAGCGACTCACTCCACCATGTGGCAAAGGCATCCGTTTGCTCCTGACTGTTATTAACTGTGTCACCGAGTACATAAGGAAGGGCTTCGAAGGAATTCCAGTGTGAATCCCCTAACTCAATAATCCAATAACATAAATTCAAGTAATGGATATTAATACTATGTTCGAAACACTCTCACAACTTTTATATCTCTCTCTGACAGACAGAGCATGCGTCGTGAGGGGCTCCTGATGAAATAATAAAACCCAATTCTCATCTAGAAAAAAAGAATCATTATGGGAGGATGGTAATTTACTTTATATGACCTTCAATTGATTATTCTGTGGCTGCTACACAAATATCACAGGAGCTATTGATCGTAAAACCTACCAAATAGATCTCTAATAGCTTTTACTGGGCAAAAATAATTATGCTTGCTCTGTGGTCAAACACACATAAACCAATGTGGAGGTATTAATGTATGGCATTATTACCCGTCTGTCGGCAAGGTGTAGAGAGGACCCGTCATAGAAGCACACTATGTCTAAGCCCACGAAAGCTCAATATCCAAGCCAGCAATTACAGCCAGTTATACTCAAAAATTGATTACTGTAACTAAAAGCTAGAGCTGGAAAACAGAGGCTGCAGCTTGCCTAATAAAAGTAAAATAATAACGAGAGATATCCTAATTGAGTCTTGCTGCAGTGGCTTTGGGGACCCCAAAATTGAATTTCCCTGTGGTGTCCATACTGGCAAGCAAGGGAACTTTCCAGAGTCAAGAGTTCCCTCTCCAACCCATATCAAGATCAATGATCAACACCCATTAAAAGTCAGGGTGTCTAATCAAAGAAGGGATCATACCGCTCTCAAGGAAAAGTAAACAACATAATCCAGAAATGAGGCACTGCTTGCCAGGGGAAACTGAGGCAAAGAAAAACTTCAGGTCCACTTTGGAGAACGGGAAGTACATCCAGCACGCAGGAAATGGGCAGCTAGAGTTCCTTCCGCCACATACCACAACTCAGGTATGTCTCCTGTGGAAGACCAAAGGCCGTGAGTGCACAGGTTGGCCACTTCCCCCGCCAAGATGGCTTCCAGTTCTGAGAATAATGCTAGAACTCAACTTTTCCCAGAAGTCTATCCCTTGCTTTCCACACTCCCATGTTAGGATTTTAAAACTTACTTAATGAATCGTCTTATCTCAGCCTGTCCAGTGCTGGGATGGTAGGTTTGCATTACCAAGCCCAGCTTAACATCATAAATAATGATACAAAAATGTACGTCAGTAGCAAAAACTGGAAAACTGAAAACTATGTTTAGAATGTTTAAGTTAGAAATGACAAATTTCTAGCAGCCAGAGTGAGTTGACCAGAAAACTAAGAGAAGTGAGCTTCAGATGAGAAAAAAGAATTGGTTCACATATTGTGGGTTCTACGTGTGTGCACACATGGGAAAGGGAAGGAGGAGTAATAATTGTACAGTCTAAAACAGGTCAGAATAACGTCCTGCATCTCACTCATACAGCCCATCAGGCAGAACAGAACTGGAACACGCACCTGAGGGCCTGTGCACCCCGAAGCCTGGAAGAGTTTCCAAAGTATTTATGCCCTGAAAGCACCCCAGACCAATCTCATTGGACTATGGATCTAAGTATTAGGGTTATTTTATTTTATTTTTTTTAATTTAAAGGCAAATGTAAGTTTGAAAAGCACTGACTTAAAGGACAGCTCCCTGTTAAAAATGGTAACTCTCTCCTAATGAACTTGAACTTAAACTTCCCGAGATGACTCCTCTTTCTGCAGCGTGATGGCTCCATTCTCCCTTATTTCTCCCCTTTTCTGCATCATCAGATCCACTTGCTAAAGGCAGGGAAATCGGAATCTTTACTTCTGTTATTTATGATTTTTATCTCAGATGGGACACAGGGGCAGAAGGCTGGGGAGATTCTGCCTGCCATACTTGCTGTTATTATTAGTGTTATTTCAGAAATATGCATTTCCAAGAAATCTTGGAGCTTCAGGACTGCTGCTTTCCAAGGCCTTGAAAAAATATCTGCAACATCTAATAGACTCGCTTGTTGGAACACGTCAGGAAGGTGGGGGGGCTTCAGATCCGATGCTGTTTGTCCTCAGTTTTACAGGTACATGATAACATAGATGCTTCGAATCGCTTAACCCAGAGGGAGTTACCGAGCCCCCTTATGAACTCCATGCATATTGGAAGGACATAGTTGCCTCCGCAGGACAGTGGAGGGGCTCAGCACAGTCCTGAACCTCACAAAGCCAGTGCCCTTGCTCCACAAATAGCTTGTCTGCTTGGAACTATCGGGGCGTCCCGTGGTTTGGGGTGCCATTCTCTTTTTGGATTTTTACAGACTGGTTTTATGGTCTGTGAGGTCCAGGTTGGGTCTTTCTGGGGCGGAGACGGGGGTAGTTTGTGTATTCTACAGAGACTGTTAGTTCAGTGCTGTGTCAATATGTGTTCATAGCCTTCTCTTAGGTCGTGGGGCAGTTCTGCGTGAAGCACGCACGGGCCACGCTGAATTCAAAGTTGCCTTGCACACTCCATGATAAGTTCGTGGGAGAAACAGCCACAGAGCACAGGCAGCACATTCTTGTCCCTAAACTGAATTTCTCTTCTTTCCCAAAGGCTAAGCATGACAGGCCTTCAACCGTTTAGAGGCGCGTGTCCACAACAACATGGGAAACCGGGCGCGTCCACGCAGAGGGAACTGTGTCCTGGCTTCTCAGAGCCCCCTCTCCCCCGCCCCGCAGGCTCACCGCCAGCGTGGTTCCTGTCACCCCGCATACCTGGCCTCCGGGAGCACAGCGGCTTGCAGGGGCGCTGCTGGCCAGCGAGGTGCGGTGCTGAGAGGGAAGAGAAGCGGCGCTGCCCCGCAGGTGCGGCCCCACCTGCAGCCGGATTGGCCGCGCTGCCGCGGGGCTCTGCGGGAGGAGGACAGACATGGGTGGGCTGTCTGCGGCTCCGGTAGGCAGCGGGGGGGGGGGGGGGGGGGGGGGGGGGGGGGGGGGGGGGGGGGGGGGGGGGGGGGGGGGGGGGGGGGGGGGGGGGGGGGGGGGGGGGGGGGGGGGGGGGGGGGGGGGGGGGGGGGGGGGGGGCAGCGTGTGTAAACAGGAGCGCGCCGGGCCCTCGGTGCCCAGCCCGGGGGAGCAAGACGCCTACACAAAAAGGATCGGGCTCAGGATGTTTAGATTTTGGAGATGAGTTTCTATTAGACGCCTGCGGGAAGGGAAGAAGGACTGACGCTCCACACGTCAGCGCGCCTTGGACCCCTCCACCTCCTCCTTTGCTCAAATTGCGAACGTTTGAAAGGGCTGGTCAGGACCGTGAAGGATGCGCTGTCCAGATCTGAGGAGCAGCGCAGGACCAAACCTGCGGCGCTGCCCTTGGGTTTTCTCGGGCCTGTGAAAACGAACTCGTCAAGATGAGGCAGAGAAGACGCTCTCGGTGCCTCAGGCCCGAACACGGAGCACTGCCGGCTACTAAGGCCTTTGTGCCACAGAATAAGCAAGAGAACACAGAGCGACGTACCGGGCACTCCGCACACTTAGCACGTGGAGTGCTTTCGCGATTTATCTGGCTTTTACGGGCACGGAAGTCATGAGCAATTTGAATATGTTGTGTTTGTCCTTGCCAAAAGATGACAGCACATAGTTTCGGGCAGTTCGGTTTAAGAGGTGTCCTTTATAAAACTCGTCAGGCTTAGAGTGGAGATTGAAGCAGACAGATGGGGAAGGGGGGGGGGGGGGGAATTTGTCGTGAACCACCATAGTGGGGCCGGTCATGAGCTGTCGTGTCCCTCTGTTTCTTTGGCGACTGAAGGACAGGCCCATAGGCCGCGAGTATTTCTCCTGCTGAAGGAAATACATCGCACATCAAGGGAAAGCCGGTCCTGCCTGTGAATTGATTCATTTGCCTCAGAGAGCAGAACAGTTTAGAGAAATAATTGGGGTTTTTCAAATAAAAATTACTATATTATTCTCTAGCTGGGCTTTAAAATACTCACTATCCCTGTGTGCACTCCTCACAACCACCACCAAGGAAGCAAAAACCATGTTTAAAGGAACAATATGTGAGCTTCACACACGTCATAAAGGTGTGTGCTATGTCACTGTGTTTGAAAAGTGTTAATAACGTAACTATAACTTTTGAAAACAAAAAATTAAGAGATCTAATAATCTCATCAGGCTAAAGTTACATATACAAGAACTGCACAGTTCAGTTGAATTCACGCAAGTTTTAATACTAACGATAAAGTTTGCTTGAATACAATGGGTTTTTCATGCAACATTATGTCAAAAGTGCTTTTAGTATAATTTCACAAGAGCCACATTCATCCATTTTAATAACAGCATAATCTTTTATGATCAAATAGTTTGCTTAATCATTTCCACAGTGTTGGAATACTTAAGTTGCTTCTATGTTTCAGTACAATAAACAGTACAGTAAAGTACATCTGAGGCAGAAGTTCTGGATTTTAAATGATTAATTTTAAGTAACTTAGAAATGTAAAAGATGATCCATGCCTTATGAAACATTATAATCATTCTTATAATCTTTCCTAGCTACTTTACAAAAAATGTTCTGCCAATAGAAATGTATTATAACCACATTCATTCAGCTTTATTGGGGTGAAATTTTTGAATAAACACTGTACATACTCCGGGTGTATGACACGATGCTGTGACCCACACTGGGAAAAGTATTTTCATTTTACAGCATTCTACTTATGTGAATTTTGCAATATGCTCAGTGTTATATGAAACAGTAAAAACTTGGTATATATATATATATATATCAAGTGTAAATTATTTCTTTGATACTCGTTTTCTTGAGTTGCTTATGAAGATGATCTTTTGTAAAAGTTCATTTTTCTTCCTTTCTTTGAAATTTCTGATTCCTTGCTTACGTGGTTACAGAGGCAGCTCAAAAGTCAAATGATACATATAAAATATAAAATTTACTAAAATTATTCTCTTATGATGTTAGTTTTGAAATAAGGTGGTTAAATTGGTCATAGTACATACCGCAAGAAATCTCCCACAAAATTGGGCTAAGCTGCACTTTGGAAAGATCTATTGGACTTAGGTTTGCAGCAAAGCTTTTGCTTTCGTTCTGTGGTGTCACGTAAAGTGCTATTATCATCTGTGAAATGACTCAGGAACCTGAAGATACTTTACAGCGAATCGTGTTCTCTCAATAGGAAGCTCAGACTCATTGATTCATTTGCTTTCTTTCTAGACTGAAAATGTGTGTGTGTGTGTGTGTGTGTGTGTGTGTGTGTGTGTGTGTGTTTTAAGCTTTGATGCAGTCATTTAAAATTGCCTTTCTGTGTTCTGGCACCTTCTGCAAGTGCACCAGTGCCCAGTAAATAAAGTAGCAGCCCATGTCCCTTTTAGCAAAAGCTATATATCTGTTCAGACTTGTAATTTGCTCCGTTTATATCCTTTGCCCTTGAACTCTGGTTATTAACGCAATGTTTCTCCAAATGATGCCATATAACTCTGCTCGGAGCGCGTTCACGATGACACCACGCAAACATGCTAAGGGCCAGGGCCAGCTGAGGAAGGAAAAAAGGGACGGCTGAATTGTGGGAGTTGCAGTACGTTACTCAAAATGGAGAGGTTGTGAAACTACTACTGCTAATATTCAGATTGTGACAGGGCCAGAATCAAACTTGGACTGCTAATATTCTCAGGCCTGCTTTGGAAAGCAATTTAGCAAAGTAGCTTTGATTAAAACAGAAATGTCCAGAACACTTTTCCCAAGAACTAAACTAAAAATTTCCCAAAGGATTTAAGGTGGGTGTCCTAATTACAACCCTTAAAAATTATTTGCAGTGGATTTTGCAGATAACTGCGAATTTTGTTCCACTATAAAATACAGATTGCATGTACATTAAAATATGGGCCACATTCCTCTGTATAAATTGTAATGAAGGGATAACCCAGTCAGGACCCCCTCACAGATAGTGGGGGTGTTTTCAACTCTGTCCTTTGTTTCTAAATCAAGATCTCTCTACCTATTCTTTAAAAAATGTAATGGAAAGTACCCATTTTTGTTGCAAACAGTTTGTATCATATGATATATTTTGTAAACCTATTGAGTATAGAATGGGTTCAATATTATTTTCATCTTAAAAGTAAAAATTTGCTAATTAATATCCTGTGAAATTTTGGGCAGAGGGTGGAGACTGGTTTCCCTTTAGAATATCTGTGAAGGGAATGCACTGATTAGCCAAATTAATAATTTGGGCAAGAGCTCAGAGGGTCTACACAACCTACTTTGCAAAGGAAATTGTTCTACCACTTTTTAGAAAGGACACTTATGAAAGAGTTCCTTTATTTTAAAATGAAAAAAGTTACATATTTGGAATCTTATCTCCAAGAAAGAGCTTTTGCATGTTAGTTTATTTTAAAATATATTTGTTTCGAATTAGTGACTTCAAAGTATCATCTCTCAAAGATCTTGAAGTTACTCATGTTTAAGTGATTGTTTCTTATATCCAAAGTCTTAATTTTTTTTTCATTTTCTCTGGAGACAAGTCATTTATAGCAAAGAGATGTAGCATATACACCTCCATCCTCAAGCCCTAGGCTACACATAATGCAGTTCCGGCAAAAATGTTGATGGGAACGAGAAAATAATATACCACCAAATATTGCATTTCATGCCAGGACATCATCTTACTGGGAAACCTCTGGGCACGTGTTTCTATTGTTAGTAGTCTGTAATTTCAGAGAGAAGTAAAAGCCACTCCAATTGATTATGTTGCTATTTTTAAAAATCACACAAGACATGATTTGAGTTCATCTTCAAGTTCATCTGCACATAAGTATTGCCGATAGAAAATAAATGAGTCATAGGTGTCCAAGAACACCAAGCTATTCTTCTTAAGATGCTAGCTGTTCTCAGTTGAGTATTATTTTCAGAAGAAAATGAATTCTAGATTGCAAGTAGATATTTCAAGAACACTTGGGGAAAATCATCTTGTTATGAATATAGATCACCTATTCTCTTTCTATTGTATCCAGTGAACTGTACTTAAAGGGATATTTTCTATACTCAATCAATGACATGCATCTTGTGACCTTAATTTGAGGATGCTGTTGGTGAGGAAAGATAAAAAATAGGAATAAGAAATAATTTCAAAGAGTTTTAAGAAGTCTAGGGTTTCACTGTTACTGCAGAAGCAGACTCAGGAGGCAGACACCTGGATGAGATGGCTCTCCTATGCATTCTTACTTGACAAGCACCCTATAAAAACTCTCCATTTCTTTCTTGAATTAAATGCATAAGTGCATGCAGTTGAATATTGCTTCACACTATTTGATTAGAGTATGGCCGAATTATGGCTTTATAATACTAAGTGTTGTAAGTAAAGTAGCTGTTGCATTATGATTTTTTTCTTAAAGATCCAAGCTGTTTCTTTTGATATAACTCATTCATAAAATGATGGCCCCATCGTGCTAATAAAACTAAGTCTGCTAAACTTGCACCTTATATTCTCTTCTATATTCATAGCTAATTAATTTCCAAAACCTTACGTCATGTTCAATGCATATTTTTCTACAATTAAGAATGAAGTTAACAGTGCTTGGTAGAAAGCATGATTTAGTTCTTGATAGAAGAGCATGACTTATTAAAAGAAACTATCAAACCTTTTAAAGAACCTTGGAATATTATTCAAAGATTAAACTTTGGATTCTCTATTTTGGTCTTCCAAATGCATAAACAAACAAACAAACACACACACATGCATGCACACACAAGCACATTTCAGACTAGAGGTGGTATGATTATACCAACCACAGCATCAAACCTTTAGGTTGGAAACTTTACAAACTTGGTTCTGTCCCTCACCCCACTTTCTTTTCCTAAAGGCAACTGTTTCCAATTTTTTTTGTATTCGTTCAGATTTTAATTTCCTGTCTATAAGTAACGTGCTAATTTCTCTTTTCCCCTCCTCCAGCCTCTTTCTTCTTCTTCTTAGTACTACGTTATTTTGTTTTACAAAAAGAGGAGTTTCTTTATTTTAATAAATGACTAGATAGTTCAGCAAATCAGTTAAGGTGGGAAAAATAGTCCTAACAATTTTTGATTATTTTATTAATATTATATTTCAGAAAATTAAACACTTTAAATTTAAAGTATTCAGTATTACTCTAACTTCTACTTTCCAACATTCAATGTTAACGCGTGTGCTCCCTATCTTCCAGGATTGGGCCAATATTTATACTGTCTCATTGCTCTTTGGAAGTAACATGTCATCAATTATTTCAGACGCTGATTATTCCCAACATTAGTGGAGAATGACTGGCTAAAAAGTGAAGTAGCCAGAATAGATGTTGCAGAATTGAACTGTACACCAGCCAACAAAGCAAAAGCTACCACACATTAAATAAGATTTATATTTATTATGAGGTTATTGAAGGGTGAAAATTAAAATAGACGAAATAGATTACAGGAGAGTTATATTCATAGATGTAAGATTTAATTAAAGCAAGTTATTCCTAATTCAGCTTGTATATACAAACCCTAATAAACTGAGTGCTAGGCTTTAAATACACCTACATAAAACATTTAAAATAAAATCTGCTTCTCAGCCTAGAAATATTGAGACTATTTTGTGAATGCACATCTCTTCACACTTTCTTTAAGTAAAACTTTTACTTTTAAGGTGATTTATTGGATTAACCTCAATAAATTCTAATTAACAAGAAAATTGGTAGGTACCTAAGAATGCTCCATAATATCACTGCTTCCATGAATTGGACATAGCAAAAATCGAAGTGGATATAAAGCAAGATTTAAAAAAATATTACCAACTTTAATATCATTCTCATAAGCTTCACAAGTGCAGTGTAATATATTTCAGGCCTGTGAAGGTCAATACAAAATGACAGATTGAAAATAATGTACGTGACTTGCAACAGTCATTTTTGGGCGATCTGTTTCCTAAGACTTAAATTAAACACACTTTTCATCATACTTCTTTTTCTTAAAAAATGGATTATAGTATCGTTTTCTAGAGACTATCACTTGGCTGTCAGATGGATGTTACCATTGTGAGAATGAGCTCAATACCATGTGCCAAAGACTGATGACATACTCTCCTTGTCCTTAGAGAAATATTTTTTGTCATTGGAAATAATATCTCAAGGGTTGTTTCTTATAATTTGAAACTTCTTCCTCAGAATGTCTTTGAGAAGGTAAGGTGTGTCCTGATATGTATCAACAAAATAGTTCAGACAAGAAGAGTTGGGTTCAAATCCATGCCTGGCATACAGTAGTTAACTAAAACCTGTTTGTAATAACCAGTTACATCCTCTGTGAAGGAGAGAAAAGAGCCAGCGTTTGTCAGAATTCAACAAGGCATGTAGAACAGTGCCTGGTTTAGAGACATCCATGAACAGTCTGGGAGTTATTGTTGCTACTGATGACTTTTTTATTGGTCCCAGATCTCTTTCTTTTTCCCCAAAACGTTTTATTGGGGTGAAAACTACAAAACATTTACAGTAGAATGTTTGCAGTCACAATTTGTAGTGAACTGATTTCCCCAAATATACTACAACTCAAGTGGACTTAATATCTTGTTATATTAAAAAAACCTACTTCTGTCAAAGTAGTCCGAAGTCCGTACATAGTGCTCTCACTGTGCCTACACACAAGACTCCTGCTCATCCACCGGCTCTCCACTGTATTATTAAATTTCTTTCCAATTAATATCATTTTGGTCCAATGAGTTTATGCATTAGTCATTTTTAAGATGAAGACCCTGAAGTGACATATTTATAACCAGATTGAACTTGCTTGCTATAGATTGCTCTCTGTGTTTTCACACAATCCTGTCACCTAATTTCGGGCATTTCCAATGTTGGCAACTCTATCTGATACAATATTTCTGTGCATAAAGTTGATATAGAGTTAAGATCTTACGTTTTATCCATGTTGGTTATTTCTGTTTTTCCTTTTTTGCTAGGATCTGCCGTCATTACAACTGAGGAGAAGAAGCCACCTCCACAGGCTGGTGTGGCCCTATTTGGCTCTCATGGCTCATCAAAGTCACCACGCTGATATCAGGGTCACTGTCACATGTTCTGGATTTGAGAAAGTCACAAGGAAATGGATGGGCTGAGTCCAATCCGTCAGTCCTGCCTCTCTCAGTCACTAATCACTAGACAAGGTCTGTGCCTATGTGACACTAAGTTTTAAAAAAGTCACATTTTGTGAAAATCTTTGGCTTTACTATTTTTAATAATAAAGACCTCCAAAAGTGAGTAGAGAAATTTCTCAATTTAAGATGTTTGCTAAGATTCCTAATGACTTCCAGATTTTCACGTATTTCATGATTTTAATCAAGTTATTAGTCACTAAGACAAAGGAATAATGAAAATTTTACCATTAACTGGTACATGTATGATACAAAAAACCCATATGTATGATTTAAATATATAGCTTCACAAAGTTTCGGGAGGTTGGTAGGGATCAAACCCAGTGTTGTGTACATGCTTAGCACTGTATCACATCCCAGCCTTCCTCAGTTTAATAAATTTTACCAATCCTTTTACAGAGTGTTCCTACTTACCTTGATATCTTCCACAAGTATTTTATCTCCTAAGAATAACCAAAAGTTTCATTTCATTTTCATAAAGTATACACCTAGATAATTAAAGTCTTCAGGTACAAATATTTGAATGTGTCTTTGATGGTATGGATGTCTCAGAGATGTAAATGGCTGATTTTGGAGCAGACAGTAGAGTTTCTATTGATATATGTGAACTGGCAAAACCCTCTATACCACCAAAGGACCTGAGCTAGGCACAGGCCAAGTGTCAGGCCTGTTTTCCTTCTCCTGTCACCTTCTAGATGAGAAGATTCCCACGATTAAATATTCTCTTTATTATCAGTAATAGCAAAATTTTAAATCTCATGTTAGCTTTCTGTTATATTGACAAAATACCTGAAAGAATCAACTTCAAATGAGGCAAGATTGGTGAGAATCATGGTTTCTGTAAGTCATGATCACCTGGCCTGTTGCTTTAGGCCTGTAGTAAGGCAGAACACTATGGCAGGAGCACCCGGGGAAGTGAAGTCACTCACCACATAACAAGTGGGCAACAGAGATGGAGAAGAAGTGGACAGGGAGAAAATACTAGAATTTCACTTTTCAAGAGGTCACCTTTGAGAAGTAAGACCTCTGTGGAATGATTTGGGTGATTGTCATTGGTAGAAACCATTAAGCGCATGCTTCTACATACCATACTTTTAGTCCCCTTTCTTCCCATTCCATATTTAGTCAAACAAAAATCTCTGTTTCCAAAATACATGCATGTACACACACACACACATACACACACACACACACGCAATTGAGATAAATCATAGAAGACAGATGTTATTTACTCCCTTCGAGTAGGTAAAATTGTTCAGATCTTGCATTGTGTAGCATCTGCAGCCAAGCACTCAACTCTTCTACTTTTATAAGACTTGGAGCCTTAGTTCAGGTCTCCCGTAGGAGCTCCCTTGAATTCAAACTTGGCTAAGTTGGCTATATATACAAATCATCTTTTGTTACCTGAACAAATTAAGTAGTCAAAATTTCCTGAAGCCAAACATATTTTTATCTTTCTGTAATATGATTCTTTTTGTCTTGACAATTTACTATGAAAAAGTCTTGTAATGATTTGAAGCTGAGCTCTAATACTCCAGTATACAAAAATTTCTCACTAATCCATAAGAAATTTCATATATGAACAAACAATGAACAGTGAATTCAGAGGAGAAAAGGTGATAAATGTATAAAACACTAGATACCAAACAAAGCAGAGAGAGGGGAAAACTTTTCAGGTACTGCCTTTTCTATTGACAATAATTTGTGAAAAATGAATAAATAAGGATATGCATTTATGTATTGTTGGTAGGGTCTGACAAGTTGTTTTGTGTTATCAAGTGTAAACTGGCCTAGGAATCTCACTTCTAGAAATTTTTTCTACCCATTTAGGGCCATGAATTCTTAAGGATTTAAGCATAAATATTTTCAAGATAGACTTGTACATAACAGTAAAACACTGAAAATAGCCTCAGTATCTACTGAGTGGGTAAGTGGTGACATAAATCTTGGTGTACCTGTGCATAGAAATTCAAGCAACCTATGAAAGAACAAGTCATGGAAAGACTTCTAAGGCTTACTAAATGGAAATAAACATACAAGAAAGAAAATCTTGCATACAAGACCATGTGTGTCTAAAGGCCCATGAGAACTTACCAAAAAGGAACTTGAGAAATGTATATCAGATTGAAAAAAATGTAATAATATTGCTTAGGAATGAAAGAATGGCGGTGAGAGACTATAGGAAAAATTAAGAGAATGGAAAATAGTGAAAGATAAAAGAAAGCACTCTAACTTTGTTTTACTTTTAAATTTTAATTTTTTTTATTTTCAATCTTTTAATTCTTTTACTTTTATTCTTTTAAAAAGAGATATATATTCAGCTATTAGATAATTAAATTACATGAGAAAGTTATGCTGTTTTGCCTCAATGTAATGCATCTTAAGAGTTATGCTATTTTGTAGAAGTTTTTAATTTATTCAATGTAATATTTATTTTAATATATTACATCATCCCAACAAACCAGCTCTGGCACTATGGTTTGCGGTGTCTTTTTCTCTCGAAATATAATTTTTATGTTACCAACAAGACAGTCTTCTAATGTCTCTGATCATGCACACTCGAAGATTAAAAAAATAATAAAAATCTAAAGTTTTTATTTTTCAATTATTGCCACTTCAAATATACTTAGTGTCTGGTATACCTAACATGTTTTTCTCAGCAGTGAGGTAGAACTTTGTTAACAAAGGAGTAAACATTCAACCCAGATTTTATTATACTATTTTATTTCTCCTCCTAAAGTGAGTATCAAATCATAAATAGCTCACCGCATACACACAAGTATATCTTTCATATTTTCTTTTTCATTAATCTAATTTCTGCCACTTTGAAAGTACCACTGAGTCTTCCCCATAAATTTGCGTTATGTTTACCTACTATAAAATTGAGGTCCTAATAGAATTCTCTATTTCGAAAATTTGACGATGTTTTATGTGTTTTTTTGACCCAGCTTGAAAAGTGGCATTCAATATCCTTTTGTAGCTTGATTTTAACAGTACTTCATTTTTACATGTATCTATAAAAATTTCTTTATAATGTTGACTATTTTTTAAATTTGCACCTCTGCTTTCTATATAATTAGGTATATTTTATGGCATCTGATAAAGTCTCATTTTATTGTTTTGTTTAGAATGACATTTATTTGTAATTAATATTATTCTTAAGAATAGTATCTTCTATATTATTAATATGAATACTCTTTATTTTCATTATATCTTCAGTTAATTGCTCTTGTTGTTTTTAAAAAAAACATACTGCTTTTCAATGTCAACCATGCAATTCAGTGTCACTTTATTAACTACTTAATCATCCTTATTGGTATTTCTGCTTTCTCTTGAACATTCTTGGGAAATAATTATTGTCTTTCAAAATTCTGACCCATCTACATCTTCCACTACCAAGTTAATTTCTGTCATGGTTTTCTCATGTTATTACATTCATCAGATCCTCTAATACAGGGCTAAATAATTTTCATATATTTTTTGAGGCTTGTTGGAAAGGATTCTAATGTTTCAGCATGAAGTATGATATGGGCTGCCACTTTAGCTTATAGCAGTTTGTAGATGAGGTAATTCTTTTTTAACTCATGTTTTGCTATGGCTATAACTTACTCTCTTCTTATTTAAATCATAAATATGATTTATACAGTGGTGTCATTCGGTAGTGGTTCAGGTAGTCTGTGAAGTCGGAATTCTGCATATCTTGCATAGTTCCACCTCTGAACTTACCATGCTTCAGCTTTTCACTGGAAAATTGGAAGAATTCGTAGGACATACTCCACTCAGCTATTTCAAACCTTAAATGACCTCAACAGATAAATCTACAAGATTTCAAAATTATTAGTTTATTATTATATAAATTCTACTTTAATGTTTACCATTGTTGATACAGTGTGGTTTATATGAATGCATTTTCTCATGTATGCAAACTTTTTTCTTCTATTTTAAACACTACTTGATGTTGAAAGGCTTTTGTTCATGCCCAAACATTCCAGATGTCTCTCTCTTCTGCTGAAATTAGTGTTAGGATAAATTACCATCTATTTTATCTTTAATCCAATGTAATCCATGTTTTTTCCATCATTGATTCCTTCCATCTTTTTTAAAGTTAGAGTTTCCTGTTTACAGTTTTTGCATAGTGTGTTTAGATCATATTTCTTTAAATATTCTTTTGGTCTTGGATTCATAATTTCTTTAATTTCCTGGGTGATGGTTGGACATTGATGTAGCAAATCTGAATTGTGTGTTTGCTGAAAATGTACTGAAAGTTCCCTCAGAACGATATGAGTTTCTAGAGAGACAGATCCCTGTTTACCAGTGGGAAGCCAAATTCTAAAAAATGAATACATGTGAGCTAGAAAGCAGGAGAAGAATGAAAGAAGGAAAACTTAAAGAAAGAAGGTAGAGGAGAAAGTGAAGAAAGAACAAAGAAACATTATAGCTGGAATAAGTATAATAACAATCCAAAAGTATGCTATAAAATGACAAATCTGTATCAGACGGACAATAATAATTTTTCTGCTTGCCTCTAAAGATTGTTATAAGAAGCAAATGAATTCATGTATGAGAAAGCATTTTGAAAAGCTGTACAGAAAGATTAAGGCACAACAGGTCAGGAGGGTGGGATAAATCTTACATTTCCACATGCAATCAAGCTTGCTGCCATTCTCAATGTCACCTACTTGTACAATGCCATCTAGGTAGTTCTTCCTTAGCTGTGTACCCAGGGTCTCACCTGTGTGACTCTTCCTCTTCTGAATGCTATGCTTTGAAATATTTGTTTCTGCTTTAATATATTGAATAGTTTTGTTGCTGGAACAGCTGCTCAATTATCTGTGTCTTCAAGGAACATTCAAGCTGACACCCTAAGAAATCTGTGCTGATGGCTGCTCCATTGTCACATTGGTAACATTGACCCATGTGGCCATTAGTCTCCCTCACAAATATGTGACGACTCTATGGTCATTTTCAGGATTTGGAAGATGAAGGATTTGCAAATGTCCCTCCCCTTTGTGCTTCCACCAAACGTGCATTGAAGGATGTCCTCCTCTCTGTCTCCTTCCATAATCTGTCTCTGATAATGATGCACATTCTGTCAAATTTGCTAACTTGCTGACATATCTATAAATGCCAGCTACAGTATATACTCCAGAACATATCTTCAGGGAAACATAAATCAAGATCTCTAAGATACGGAAGGCAATTTATTGTAAACATCAGTCTAATTTTATGTAACAGCCTAGGAGTGTTTCCATGCTTTATACCCTTTTTGCAAAGTCATTCGTAACTCCGTGTGGTCAGCAATTGTTCTGGGCCAAGCAAAGCCTAAGTGTTTTCGTCTGTGCAGTCATTCTCTTCTCCATGCTTCTACAAAAGATGCTCTCCTGTCTCCATAATCTGGTCTCAAATGGAACTCCTACTCAGATAAACCAGGGTCTTGGTAACAGGAGTAAAACTCCCAGTGGGGCCAATTACAATCTTCTACTTTTCTTGCCAAGACCATTGATGCAAGGAGGTTATGGTAGGGAGACCTCTGGCTTCCCAAAGGTGCTCCTACCTTAATCAGAACTCTTGAATATTATGTCCCATAGCAAAAAGAAATTACACAATATGTGGAATTATGTTGCTAATAATCTGACTCAACATACAGAAATGCCTTGTCCCATACAGCCTCCAGAAAGAATCAAAGCTCTATTGATACCTTGGTTTGAATTGACAAGATCTATCTTGGATTTCTGACCTATAGAACCCTAAGATAACAAACCTGTGTCTTTGAAAACAATAAGTTTGCCACAACTTGAACAATAGTAATCAAATATAAGAGTACTTATGTAAACCAAGCTATTCTAAAAGACGTTTTCTCAATAATTTTATAGCAGAGTTGATTAGGTAAAGAATAATGTTGCAAATATGTAGAAAAGAACATCAGTGGGATCCTTTGAGGAGATCTGAAGAGAGCAGACATAAAAGAAGAAAAAAAAGTCAAGTCAGCCTTGTCCCCATGACTGTAGGACAATATTCCACCCCTTCTTTCCTCATTGTCAGTGAGGTCTGAGTTATCCTGATACCTACAACAAAGGTGCCGAGAAGACCAAAGCCTCGATCCTTACAAAGAACTGATTATTCTTAAGCATAAATCTAGAGGGAATGGGAGACTGACACAGTTCAAAGTATTTCTAAGGTTACATCTTTCATGCATGGTCACAGCTTTTAGAAATGATCTTCATCTATCGGCCTCTTTCCATTCTCTTTGAGAAGGTTGTCTTTCAGACATGACCACCTTCTCCTTCCCCGGAATTGTTCTCTCTAATACCATGGACATCTGTTTTGTCTTTGAGGCTTAAGAAGACATGAGATTCTTGAGTCTCCAGGATATCCTTGGCCTCTTCATCACGGTGGTACTCTGGGCTTGTCTCTCTGTAGGTGAAACTCACTAGGCACTGAGGCCATATTCTCTGAATTCCCAATGGATCTAGTCTAACTTTCCGTCTGCTTTAGGCAGTTTTTCTGAAAGGCTACATAGTTGGCCCCATGGCATTTCTCATATGCATACAGCTCATCTGAGTTGTGTCACTGTCTATCTGAATTGACAATTGAGCTGTGCATCTGGTAATTTTTCTGTGAAGATATGCTGCCTCATGGTTCTAATGAGCCTTGGAAGGCTGGCTGTACCTTCCATAGCTCTGTTTTGTGCAGCAGACCACTTGGGAGCATATGGGTATTTCTCTAAGTTTGTTCGAGTCCCAGTTTAACTGAAGGCAGCCTGAGAAAAAGAAATGATGCCTTAGTTCTCACTAGCTTTATTACCAAGTTTATTAGATGTCGATTGCTGTGACAGTATCTGAGAAAAATAATTTCAGGAAGAAAGGTTTATTTTGGTTCACATTGTTAGAGTTTTTTGTCCATGGTTAGCTGGCTTCATTGCTTTTAGGCTTGTGGCAAAATAGAAATATTATGGCAGGAAGATGTGGTGGAGCCAAAATCATCATTTCATAGCAACATGAAAGGACAGAGAGAAACAGAGACAGAGACAGAGAGAGACACAGAGAGACAGAGACAGAGACAGAGACAGAGAATTAGAAAGATTCATTTTTCACTTCTGCTTCATCCAGGCCTCCACGCTATTGGAAAACTACTCTCATCAGGGCACGTTTTCCCCTCAGCTTGCTGTTCTACATGTCAATGGTTTCTGGAAATAATTCAAACATTTCCAGAGTCATGGTAGCCCACTGTAAAATTTCTACTGATTTCCTAGACAATTGTCATTCTTCTCTCTCTCTCTCTCTCTCTCTCTCTCTCTCTCTCTCTCTCTCTCTGTGTGTGTGTGTGTGTGTGTGTGTGTGTGTGTGTGTGTGTGTGTTACTGAGGACCAAACTCAGGGCCTTCACTCTGAGCTAAACTCCTAGCCCATGTTAATTCTTATTTTGAGATCAGGTCTTACCAAGTTCTATATCGAGCAGACGAAGCTCAAGTTTACGAACCTTTTGCCTCTGCCTACCACTGTGGGGAGCCGCCCTGAATCTGGGACATAGGTGACTCTATCTTGGCTCAAATCCACCGTAATTAAAGCTGTTGGTCAGATCGTCTGATAGGCCGCATTCTTCCAAGGACTGTTTGCTTAGCCTCTGGCGCCTATACCTGTGCTTAATCTTATCTTCTGATGCCTGTGACTCGCTCCCATTCCTCACTTCTAAGCACAGGTGGCCTTTCCTAATATAGAAATAGAACTCTCTCCCACTACTCATTTTAAGGTACAGATGACCTTTCCTAACATGGAATGGAACGTTTAGAGTTAGACCACCTAGTTGCCTGCTTACGCAGACAGGTTTCCTAGCAACCCTACTCCCCTTCCCCATTTTGCCCTATATAAGCTCGTGTGAGAAAAATAAAATTTGAGACTTGATCAGAAAGCCTGTCTTGTCTCCCTCCTTTGTGTCTCTTGTCCCTTCTCATCCTCACCCCCCACCCCCGCAGGACCTTGTTGAACTGTCCGGTGGGCCCGACATGGTCATGCCCCGGTCACGTAGGCTGATAAACATCATGTGTTTATCAGATTAGTATTTTCAGTCAATTCACTTTCTATTAAACATTTCAGAGCTGCAGTGTGTCTTAAAGCCTGGATTGCTCTTTTTTTTTTTTTTTTCAAATCGCTCTTTCTATTTCCTACCCTTCTGAATCAAAACTAACACATTATCTCCTGTATTAAAGTCCAGAAACCGAAACTGAGAGCAGAACCCAGGAACGAGAGCTTGAATTCTCAGAAAAGGAGTGTCAGCCTAAAAAGCACAACAGAGGAAATTCTCTGAAGATAATAGAACTTAGTCACGGATGGGAATGCGGCATCCGCAGCCAGGGTAGTAAGGGGAATGAGGACTTTTAAGATAATGAAAGGAGAGTGACAGGAGGTGTTCTGAAACTTTGATCCTTGGCTACAAAGACCAATTCGAAGGGTTGCGTCGGTCCACGTTTGGAGAAGAAGCTGCTGGGCAGATGTATGTCCTCCAGAAACATGTTTTGTGTAAGGCTGTGGCGGCCTCTGTACAAGGTTGTTGTGGCGGAGTTCCTGTGATGGCTCTCGGCTTGTGCTTCTGAAGACAGAGACTCCTGGTCTTATTGTTAGGCTGCACGTTTTGATTCTGAGAATTTTTA
>PVKB01002125.1:0-297500 GCA_004027205.1 Ctenodactylus gundi
GGGGGACACTTGCCTGTAATCCCAGTACTCTGGGAGGCTGAGGCAGGAAGATTGCAAGTTCTAGGCCATTTGGAGTCCTCAAAAGTGACAGCAGGGGATGCTATAAGAGACAATGCCTGCAGTGTTGCTGCTGTTCTGCCCCCAGAGAACTTGGTGTTACACAAAGAATGACAAGGACAGATCAGATTTCAGCATTTTTATTGGAGGAGTGACTAACATCTTTTCTCTTCTATTATTAGGTCCTGTTTACCCCTTTTCTATCCAGGTGGATTTGAAGTACTGAAAGGCTCATCCCTGAGACACAAGGCCTGTCAAACCTGCAGGCAGACTGCCCCCATTATTCCATCGTTGAGGGGCAAGTTGCAATAAGGGTGTACACAAATTCTCGTGAACAGCTTGCTGGACGTGGGAAGCTGTGGATTGTGAGATAAGGTAAAGCCAGGAAGAAGAGACCCAGACCCTCATCAGTGGCTATGACAAATGCATGTGCTCTATGGATTTTTTTTTTTTTTTCAGTTCTTCTGGGGAGGGTAAAGTAGTTCTTACTGAGTCCTAGGCTCAGACAGCACAGTTAGATATCTGGTTAAGGGTATTAGAGTTAAAACCAATTCTGGATCCACTTAAACCAAGCTTTTACTTACGATGTACAAGGGCTAATAAACTCCCCAAATATTCCCAGTTCAGGGAAATCCAGAACTGGCAAGAATCAGGTTTACAATGTAGCATTATAAAAGAAAAAAATATTTGAGGGGCTCTGTTGATGAGACCATCCCTCACAATTTTTCCAGAGAAAGGTTTTTCAGAGGCTTCAAACTTTTAAAAATTAATTAACATCTTACATTCAGCATCCCACGAATTTCACATCTGCCATTGATTTTCTTACCAATTAGAAGAGCTGCTGGTGGAGGGATTGTTAGATGTTTGCACAGTACAAATGAAGGCATAACTAGAAGGCAGAGCACACGCTAATGAGCCATATGGCTGATGAACCAGTGCTTACAGCATCAGAAGACTCTCCCTTCGGATGGTTCTTGGGGCCAATTTCTATTAGGGTCTTGTGTAGCCATACATATTATCCTCTTTAAAAATGTGGTGGGAACTGTTTGAGGCTATACAATTATCAGAGCCAAGATATCTTTTAGCCTCAAAATTCAATAGAGAATATTGCAGCCGCTTGATACCTGTTGTCAGGTGTAACCAGGTTAAGCATCCTTCCACATCTAAAATGATCCCTTAGTTATATTTTGGAATGCTGGTAGGCAATAGCTCTTAAAGCCTTTCCTTTTGGTGGAGCTGTAGCCTGGCAGGAAAGAAATAGGATGGCCTGGCCATCAGTGTAGCGAAGCAGAGGCCGAGCTTCCTACGCCATGGCGCCAGTTGGAGTTCTCACCATTATCTCTCATTCCTGTATCTTTATGATCTTAGGCACTGCAGACAATCTGCTAATTCAATGAATAAACAAATATAAAGAGATAGAGTTATATAATGAACACATGTCAATTTGTCCAAGAAGGTAACAGATTTAAGGAATTTCACCTGTGCCTATGAAATTAACACTGTTACTGATGAAATAAAATAGACACTTAAAATGAGCATTTCTCTATATGGGGCCCCCATTAAGCAATTTCCTCTCAAAGTAAGGTGAACTTTTCTGAAGGCAGAACACCTGTACCAGCCTTAGGAGACAGGGGTACACTGGTGAGAATCCATAGCTCCTAAAGCAGTGATACTCTCTGTTTTCATACTGTTTGGATCCCTTTGGAGAGTGACGTCACCATGCACAGCCTATGAGAGGTCATCATCTGTGAGCCCAAGATAATATTTGCATGATTTTAATACAATTTTCACTGTCCTTCTTGGAGAATAACTGTTCCACGGACAGCCAGACTATTCTGCAGACATCTACAACCTCCCCAGGCTTGTCCTGTTTCTCCAAGCCTATACAGCTTTGCTGTGTTGTCCAGCTCATGACCAGGTACTTTAGTCCAACACGGGTCAGGAAGTTCCCAGCCCGCCTACTCACAAGAGTTTGCAGCTGGGCATTCCATGGGCTATAGATTGCAGAACAAAGTACACATCGACCAGTCGGTGACACAGAAGTGCGAGGACCCTAGAGCCTAGAGGACACGAGCTTCTTCTACAAGAAGCAGCCACTTGTCACTTGGTTGTAGACACATGAGGACATGGATCTGGCATTGCCATATCATCATGATTTTTTTTCAAGAAAAACGAATCCTGCGCTTGTGTAGGAAATTTCCAGTTTGTAAATGTTAACAACAAACTAAAATCCTTAAAAAACTGAAAGTCAAACAAAATAACACACATACACAAAACTTACACTCTGCTCATTTTGTATGTGGCCTGGGCTGAATCTGTCTTAGGCTGATGATCCTTTATGTCTCAAAAGATATGAGCATAAAATTCTAAGAGAAGAATTTAGGGAAGGTGGTTTAGAGGTGAGTTATAGAGTATCTCAAGAAGAATTGCAATTCTGCTGTGTACCAAATACATGATCTCTTGTGCTCTATTTGTGTTTTGTTTTTCTACCATTTGAAATTGGTGATTTTTGAAATTATGAAATGTTTTAGACTATTAACATATCCTGTTAATACAGTGCCATATATGTCCCTAGAAAGCTGTGTTTGGCTTTTCATGCATGCTAGTTTATGATGTAATGTTAGAAGAGACATAAATTAATCCCTCAGAGAAAACAATCTTTAAAACTTAGGAATTGTTTACACATATCATTTTTAAAAATCTAAGAGTGATATTCTGCTAAAAGAACATTTACTCTCTGAAGAAACATCTGGAGCCGAATGTACCCCATTTTTATGAAGCAGTATACAAATGAAGATCATATTGACATTCCAAAAAATTACCGTTTTAAATCCCACCCCCCCCACCCCCCCCCCCATTTAAAACTAATAAAGAACTATGTAAGAAGGATAAAAAATAGAATTCTGGAGAAAGGACTGGTTCACTTTTGGTTGTATGTTGGTGCAATTTTGACAGTGGAAATGAATTATACAGAGTAGTTTGAGTAGAGTTTGAGAGTAGTCTCAAACCTAGATTCATTGATTGCTCTGAATTGTTTATACTCAGATACCAGAAATTTGGAGTGCAGAACAGCCATGACCCTGTCCTCAAGAAGCTTGCTGTACTGGAGTCAAACACCTAAAAGTGAGAACGTAGTAAGGTAATGACAGGGAGGAATAGCCACTCTGGTACTCCTCCCTTGACTCACTAATGTAATCTGGCCCACTCACCATCGCCCGCCTGTGGGTATATGTTGAGAGGGCAATTGTGGACAAGAGGGCCTCAGCTCACAGCACTGCCAGGGAGACCCACAGACGAGCAAGTGCGGACAGCACAGAGAGATGAGTTCCTGCTGGGAAACAGCAGAGTTAAGGGGGTTGCGTGGGAGGAGTGCCCAGTGTCCACCGGGCTGCTGGGCAAAACTACTTCTTGAGCTAAAGCAGAGGGGTGGGCACATTGAGGATAGCAGGGAGGATCTTGTGGAATTCCCTGTGAGATCCTCCCGGGACAGCCCAATTCTGGACGAGTTTGAAGAAAACTTCACAGCGGGGTAAAGAGGTTGCTTGGTAGATTGATTTATGGCTGGTTAATGATGGGGAAAATGTGGAGAGAGCTTTTACACAGCACTACAGTCCAAGAAAGCTTCTGGTTTTCATGTTCAAATCAGGCATAGAAAAATGGCTGTCTTGTCGACAGAGAGTCTATGCTGCCACTGATCCATGCGGCAGCAGCGCCAAGAAAGTCATTTATTAGTAAAGGGAGGACAGAGAACAGACCTGGGTGTCTGGTACCAGCCACCCGCCCGGGCTTCCCTGGCCCAGCTCCAGGGGCTGACAGCCAGAGGCTGGACCTGTGATGAAGTAGACTTGGTGAGCCTCCTCCCAGCCAGCCGCTGAGATAAGTGGGCCGTGTGCCTCCTTGGGTACCCTGGCAACGTCCAGGCAGCTGGTAATGGTCAGAAGGCAGTTAGTAGAGTAAGGGCTCCTTGGGATGGAATGCTTGGTGTTGTCCAGATCCATTGGGCGGTCTCTATCCTTGTCCATGCTGGCTTTCCCATGTGGACTGACAAAGTTAATTGAAAGGGGAAATTTATTGGCTTACATTTTCTCCTTCTCTCCTCCCCTCCGTTATAAATTAGTGAAAATCTCTACCTCGAGACAATGGCCTGAGTTTGGTCCTCTTTTATTCCCAGGCATCTTTCAAGGTCTCACCTGTTTCTTTGGGTATCTTAAAGCCAGGTGGACTCGGAGGCTCCCGGACCAGATACATTTGCGCTGTGGTCGCCGCCCGGTGCATTGCAGTGTGTGGCAGCACCCTCGCCTCCACCCACTAGATGCCACTAGCACCCTTTCTATTTGTAGCCGTGAAAAATATTGTCAGACTTTCCTAAGCATTCCCTAGGGGGCAAAATTGCCCCTTGTTGAGTGATACCAGATAGACCTGAGTTCTGATTCTGGCTTTGCTACTTACTAAGTTACTTAGTTTCCCCCAACCCTAATTTCCTTGTCCATAAAATATGTTCTGTACTTGTTATGAAAATTAGGGGGAAAAGAAGTAAAGTTGGCTCATTCCCGGCATACAGTGTGTCTCCAAAAGGGTAGTTATGATTACCATTTTGGTACTCTTGAATTTTCCTAGATGATGTTTATTTTCGTAATTGCAGCTTTCTGGTGACAAAATGGTTCAAGAAGGACTGTGGAGATGGCAGTTTCCTTGGCTTGTAGCCTGCCATGTAAGAAGCTTGGCTTGGGTTAAACCACGTAGGAGTGGAGTCTGGGGTCTCCACCCAGGAGAGCTGCTGTTCTTCACATTCCTGCAAAGTGGGATCAGCTGCCCCAGGAGCATCACGAGCTGCTGGCTTCATTACTGTGGGTCTGGGCTTCCATCTGCCTGTTTCCCATTATGAGCAGGTAGGTCACTGGTGGTTTCTGAAGCTCAGATTTTAGTTCCCCACCCTTTGAAATTCAGGGCTTAGAATGGATGAAAACCAATGTGCAGTTGGGCTTTAAATGGTTTGAAGGGAGAGTTATTTCTGAAATGTTATAATTTTGAAAAAACAAGATTTTTGTAGTTGCTGATCAGGGTTTAAAAAATGTCTTATCCATCACTCCAACACATGCCCTTCTCTATCTCATTAAGAAAATATGCACAGTCTTGTATAATCATATGAAAAATGTCCAAGAAATTAACGTTCTTGTTTGTTTTGTTTATAAGAACAATGACAAGGGTGAAGTATAGAAAAAGAAAACATTCTACCGTTTATCGAATGAGGTAACATACCACTCCTGCTTCCTCTTCTCTCCCTTTCGTCCCCTCTCCTGACCTCTCCTCCCTTCTCTTTTCTGTCTTCATTCCTCCACCTCTCCCCTTCCTTCCCCTCATTTCCTCTTTTCTTCTCTGCTCTACTCTGCCCTTCTCATCAAGTATAGGCATGCACTACAGTTATACAAAAATTTTGGTCAAAGTTTTATTTCTTTGATAGGAAAAAATTGTCAAGGACCTGGGATACTAAGAGGACTAAGGCAGTCTCTATAGGAGACGTGGAGAGCCTCACAACAAGAACTGGTAGCAGAGTTGTTGCGAGGATTCAATGTGAGAATTAAAATTGGCTTCAATTATAAATTGGTTAGAACAATAGTCAGAAAGTAAGGGGTCTATAAGATTTAGGGAAAAGAAGGAGGAATTAATTCTACAGAGTTATATGCATTAAATGAAAAGACAATTCTTTAGGAACTTAAAAAATACTACAGGGCTTTGGTTAGTCACAGAAAACTTGAGGTAAACATGGAGAGACACAAGGAAGTGCCTCGTTGAGTAGAAACAGAGGCCTTAGTGGAGCCAATAATTTAAATATTTCTAACAGATAAACACTCCCCAGAAAACCTTCTGCTAAACACGAACTTTTTAAATTGATAGTATTCTTTTTTTGAGATTCTTAAACTATCAAGATAATATTAAAAAACAAAACTAATTGTCTGTGTCTTCAAACCATATATTTTTAACACGCGAGCATAAGACTTGCCTGTGTTGTAGGTCTAGTAAAGTATCTCTAAGTTGTACATCTAGGAAAAGACACAGCTGGCCTCCCTAAGGCACCAGAAGGAGCCAGATACCTGCCCTGACTGAACCACATAAGCTTGGCCGTGTTCTTGCTATGTGGGGCTGTAATTTTTTATGTCATTACCTGATTTGTAAGAAGTAATTCCTTTTATTCCTCCCACATATGCCTCTTTTGAGCTCTCAGATTTGTAGCTGAATTCCTACATCCATTTCTCTTATAAGGAACAACATCTATCTCAAAGTCTCTGAGCTATTGGTCAACATTATTATTTCTTGCGCAAATATGGACTTGGAATCTATTGGAATCATTTAGGAGAGCCATAGAGATGAGATGCTTGGCTTATTTGAGAAAAGGAGGCTGAATCAGGCTGAATCCAGCAATTCGGTGCTGTGCAAGGTGAGTGGGGTGAAGCTGATTGTTTGTGTTTTACATTTATTTAGTAGATGCGAAGAAATGTTAATTTTTTTATAAGTAAGAGTTTTATGTCTTTTTTTTCTAATGCTCAAAATAAAGACTTCATTACGTGTAAAGTTATAAAATTGATTTTTTTCTTTTACTTTTTTTAAGTGTCTAGAATTTTCCTGCTTTGGGCTAATCCCTTGAGCAGCATATTGAAGTTTAGAAGCCAGTCATTCCCCACCCTCTTGACACCAGGGACCTGTATAATTGAAGGCCACTCTCCGAAGGGTGGAAGAGGGTAGGAGCTTGTTATGCAGCAGGTTGTTGGAAAACAGGTTGTTTGAAATGGCCAGCTGCGGCAGGAGGGAAGCAGAGAGCAGAGGTCTGCCTTTCCTGGTGGCCAGGCCTTTCCAAGGCCACTGACTGGTACCGGCCCAGCCCAGGAGTTGAGGATCCCTGGTCTAAACTATGGAAAATAGAGTAACCACATACTAAATGTACTCTATCATGCTTTTTTTTTTGTGTGTGTGTTCCCTTCAGAGAACTGTTAACTGACTGGCTTCACAATTTGTACTGGTCATGCTCCCTAGGCAAAAGTGGCTTTTAGAATTCCATATGAGTTGTCTACTTTGTAGAAAGCAGAACCTATTTATATTTTAGCAATGTGATCTATGTCTGGATAGAATCTCTGGATAGAAATCCAAGGTAACAGATGTCATGTTTCTCATTTGTTCTGCTGGACTGGCCAGCAACAGGGTCTGCTCTGGATGCCACACCTGGACTCTAGCTCTGTAGGCCCCAGAGGTGTTCACTGGATATTCCTTGAGGACTCATTACATAGAAATTTGTCATGAGTGACTAAACTTCCAGAGGCTTCTCCTTATATTCCTGTAAAAATAATACTGACTATGCACCTCATAGAAAAACATATTTAGAAACAGGATAAAAACAACTGTTTGGGTCTTATCACATTCTCCGTGATTATCATTTTCCTGCTACGTCTCCCAGTGCTTAGGCAGTCTTTCAAAACGTCATTAGTCAACTCATTTCTTTAGGAAACTTCTCATCTGTCTCATGATGTCCTTTTATTGTGATCTAGCTTTTAATATATAAGATATGTGGAACTATATATTATCCTAAGACTTTGACTTCAGATGTGGCTAAGTCACCTGTAGAACCTTCTGTGGAATGTGGCAGGTGGAACAATTTTTATATCTCTGAACTTGGACATCACTTAAGTTACCCCTCCACTCCCTCAATCCTTGAATAGTTAGTCCCATTGATGTGTCTAACTTCATCACCTACTGCTGGACTCATTAACTCTATACTAGCTTCAGGGGGCTTCTTACTGCTTTGTAAGTATGCAAACCCATTCCCACTTAAGCTTTTTTGCATTTGTGTGCCCCCCCCCACCCCCCCAGTTTGGAATACTGTTTCCAGATTTCCATCTGGTTTACACTCTCCCTTCATTTACATGTCTATTCAATATTCAAGCACTACATCCTCAGATAAGCCTTTCCTAAGAACTCCATCTTCCAGTTATCACCTCAGTGAACTTTTTATTTCTCAGTTCTGATCACGATTGATATTATTGATGTTATTACTTTTTTCAGGTAAGCTGCAATATAAGCTTACCTGCGGCAGGATTTTTGTCTGTTTTATACACCAGTGTATCTCTCATATTGCACCTGTGCAGGGAAAAAGAGGTAAACTTAGAAATGCTATAAAGAATTCCTACTTCCACAGCAAGTAACGGCTTGTGGAAAATTTATAGCCACAGCTTAGATTGATGAACTAGAAAAACTGTGGCATTTGGGGACACACCTCTAACTCTGGTGCTGCTTCCAGGCACGTATTAATAGTAAAGACTTGATAACATGGACGTTTCTTTGCATACATTGTCAAATAGTTCGAATTATAAGTTGGGACTAAACAGTATCAAGTGTTTTCTGTAGTTCAAAAGGTTTGAGTCTCTAAAAATATCCTAGAAATGTCATCAGTTAAGTAAAATTTAGAAAGAGCATGATGTAGGGTCCCTCTGGGGTCCAGAACTTGGAAAATTATACCATTTTGAAAAAAAAAAGAGAATGTTTAGGGAAGTTGTGAGCTTGTTTCTATTTTTTTTTTCAAACTGGAGAGAGTGCTTCACTAGAGGCAACTAGACTGACTCATGGCGTATTTGCTCTTTATTTTCCAAAGCTTGAGAGTTGCCAGCTGTCACCAGGGCCCCAAGCACAACTATAGAGAAGGTCAAGCTTGCATCCTGCATTCCAAACCACCTCACTCTTTCTGAGTCTGGCGTTCAATGCTCTTACTGCTCTCCAGCTATCGGATGTCCTCCGGCTGCCATCTGCCTTTTAAACTCTCTCCTGCCCTTGACTGCTCTACCGATCTGCACAGACACTTGTCCTACTTCTTCCTCCCTAAGCTAGTGTTCCGATCCTAGGAGTTCTCATCAACTGCTGTGTGACCTGATTGATTTAAACAGTTAGGTTAAAGTGTGAATGAGGCTAAAGAAAATTTGCAGTTTTCAAAACTGGTCCAATGTCTTACCTGGTTTCCAATTTCCAGGATCCAGATTGCTCTCACTTGTATGTAGGGACACCATGTAAGCCAGGGGGTGGCAAATACAGCCTTGCTGTGGTGGAGTAGAAGTCTCAAGTCAGCAGTCATGGCCTACTACGTGCCAAGAGCCTTTCCCCTCCTGATGATCACAGGCCTGGAGGTACAATCTTTGGCATTTTTTCCAAATCAGACAAAAATAGCAAATAATAGCTTTCAGACAATGAGATTTTCTAACTGTTGCAATTTTTATGTTCTACAGCACAGACTACATACACAAAATGTACTCTGTGATTTAACAAAACAGTTTAATAGTAAGAATTCCTTGGAGCTGTCTTAACAGGTAATCAGAGCAGAGACCCTCCTCACTTTGCCTTAAAGGATTTTATCCTTAATCCTGGATCTCAGGACAAGGCCTGAGTTCCTACCCCCTGACAATGAGTAGAAACGGTTCTTGCACATATGCATCCTTTCCCAGAGATTCTTGGGGCCAATAAGAGGAGAGGATCTCAAAAACCGCTGGGATTTCCACTGATCTCAGAGACCTCATGCCTTCGTATATAAATGATAACAGTGATGTCATTTGTCTCCTGAGCTGCTTGAGTTTTGAAAAAGGGAGTTATTAAAATAAAAACGAAGTAGGGCCAGCATCCAATGATAGACTCAGACACAAGGGAGCATTGGATTCCAGAGAAGAACCTTGCAGCAGCGACTCTAAATCTACTGCAACTGGGGGAGAAAAATGACCATAGGACACTGTGATTATTGACTTGCATTTAAAATAGAGCTAAGATTAGAATTTCTAAGGGCAGAGCCCAGACAATCTGTATTTTTAAAAATATGAACCTTAGCTGTTTCGGATGCACAGGCAGATATGATATCTCTGCCTATTAGTACTTCTTTTAGTAGAACAGGCAAGGGCTGAGCGATGTATGTGGTAATCCCCTCTAGTAGGAGAAGCTGTACCTGGGCTTTCAGGTGGGGATTGCCAAATGTAGGAGGTCCTTCACAGCTGATGTAGGGCAGCTTACAGGAAATCTTTTTAGAAATCAGCTCACTGATTTCACTGCACAGTTTGATGAGATTCAAAAAATATATTCATCTAGGCAACAACCACCTCAGACGTGATGCAGAATGTTTCCAACACACATAAAAGTTTCTGTGTTCTATTTCATGGACAATCTCTGTATCGCTTTGATCTACACACTGGGCTACCACTATTATTGTTTCTATTGGGACAGATCGGTCTTGACTGTTTCTGTAATTTATAGAAAGGAATTCCATAGTATAGGTTCTTCTGGGCCAGGGTCTTTTGTGCTCAGTGTAATGTTTTTGGCATTAATCTATATTGTATATTATCAGTAGATTTTTTTTATTGTTGGGTAGTATTTCATTATATGAAAGTAAAAAGTTTTGTTTAACCATTCACCTATTAATGGAAATGGAGATGTTTTCTAGTTTTGTGCTACTATGAAAAAAGCTATTCAAAACATATAGTAAATATGTTTTCACTTTTCTTTAACAAATACCATGCAGTAGAAATGCCAGATCATACAATAAGCATACATGTAACATTATAAGCATTACCGACATTCTGAAGAGGTGGTACTATTTTCTATTCCCACCAACAGCAAGAGAGAGTGCCAGATGATTAAAGACTGCTTGGCATGGACAATCTTCTAAATTATAACCATAATAGTGACTACATAATGACATCTCATTTTACTTCAATTTGTATTTCCTCCTAATAACTAATGATACTGAGCATTTTTCAAATGTTTATTTTTTTGTGTGTAGACTTTTTTTGGTGAAACATTAGTTTAAATATTTTTGCTCATTTTTGGAGGGCAGGGGGAAGGGTTGTTTGTCTTCTTACAACTGCCTCAAAGTTCTTTATATATCCTAAATATAACTTTCTTACCAGAAATATGTGTTGTGGATATTTTATACCATCTGTGGCTAGCTTGTTTTTCATTTGTTAGTGATGTGTTTTCAAGAGCAATTTTTAAAAATCCTACTTAAATTCAAATTTTCGTGTTTTTTGGCTATTGTTAGGTCATCTTGTGTCCTATTTACAAAAAAAAAACCCTTTTGTATATAATCCAAAATCACAAGTACTTTTGTCGTGTTTCATCTAGAAGTTTCATGTATTTGGCCTTCACATATAAGTTTATGATCTATTTTGAGCTCATTTTTAGGTGACTTGCCACTCAAGGTTTTTCTCTTTTACTAAAAGAATATATGTACACATGTATGCAAACATGTACATGGGTGCATGTGTACATTTATATGTGTGACAACGAAGGAAGGACTTGTTTTAAGGATTAGAGATGGCTTGTGTCATGCAAAATTTGTGATGGCTTCGTTAGCTCAAATTTTGGTGGGGCAGTCTGCTAAGATGGAGATCCAGGAGAGTCATCATTTAATTCTAAGGCAATCTGCTGGTAGAAATCCATTTTTCTCAGGAGAGGTCAATCTTTGTTATAGTGAGGACTTCTGCTAGTTGGATGGGCCTAGCTACATCAAGGATGGCAATTTGCTTTTCTCAAAGATAATTGTTTAAATGTTAATCTCATTCCAAAAACCCCTCACAGAAACATCTAGAATAATGTTAGAGTAACTATCTGGGGATAGTGACCCAGTCAATTAACACATAAAATTAACCATCATACACAGATATCCAGTTGTTCTCGGGGCTTCTGTTGAAAGAACAAAGCTGTCTTTCCTACTGAATCATCTCAGGACCTTTCTCGAAAATCAATCCATCTGAGTCTGTTTTTCTACTCTATTCCATCTAACACTATACCAATAACCAATGACCAATTCTGTAGTCTTGTAGTAAATGTTTAACTCAAGGAATGTAATCATTTAACTTCGTTCCTCTTTTCCATAATTTGGCTTTTCTGTGTACTTTGCATTTTGGTATGCATTGTAGAATCAGCATGTTAATTTCTTAAACATAAAATCCTGTCAGAATTTTGACTAAGTTTGTACTGAAGTTATAGATTATTTTGGGGTATATTGGAATCTTAATACCTGAACTTTTCAATTCATATACACAGTTTATTTCTTTGATGTGGGTCTTCAGTTCCAGTTATATTTTGTAGCTTATGATGTAAAAGTAAGTCACATTCATCTTTATTAAATTTGCTTCTAAATTGTTTTTAGATGGAACTACAATTTTTTCTTCCTTCCCTCCTTTCTTTCTTTCTTTCTTTCTTTCTTTCTTTCTTTCTTTCTTTCTTTCCTTCCTTCCTTCTTCATTCTTTCCTTTCTTTCTTTTGTAGTACTGGAGACTGAACCCAGGACCATTTCATTGAACTGCACACCTATCCCTTAAATTTTTTTTTCTTTTTTGAATTTCACTTTTAAAGACAAGTTCTTGCTAAATTATCCACACTATGCTTGAACTTGCTGTCCTCCTGCCTCACTCTCCCAGAGTGCTGAAATTATAGACATGTGCCACCATGTCTGTGGTCTTGGGGCAAACAGCTGAGGATGGTTGAACAATGGTGCAGTACACTCCGGAGACCCGTTTTGGAGAGCGCAGTCTACTTTAATCAGGAAGTGATTAGACTTAAATACAATCACATGCAGAAGGGTACGTAGATTTAGACCAAGCTTTTACCAAATAAGGAGAGGAGAAAGGAGAACAAGCAGGACATGCTACGGAGCCAGGGCAGATTGGTCAGTGTCACAAGACATAGGTCCCTGTGGTATGCCTCAAATGGGAAATGTGATCTAGTGTGCTGGATCTGTGTGTCCCGGATATGCACCAGATATGTCTGTGGCCAGCTGTATTCCCCATATATGTCTGGCTAGAAAATTTCATTTTCCGATTATTGATTGTGTGTGTGTCTGTGTGTGTGTGTGTACATAATTTATTTTTACTAACATTGTATGCTGAAACCTGACAAATTTGCCGTTAGTCCCAGTAGTCTCCATGGGAGGCTCTTCAGCATTCTCTGCACAATAGCGCCATCTCAGCGCAAACAGTTGTACTACTTGTTTTCCAAACTGCATGCCTTCCATTTCTCTCTCCTGCTTTCTCTTACTATATTGACTAGGGCTTCCGTTAAAATTTGAATTGCAGTGGTGAGAAAGGACAGACTTGACTTGCTCCAAATCTAGATCTGCCATCCTTCCATAGAAGGTTACCTATAGGCTTTTATTCTGCCCCTTGTTATGCTAAGAATGTTCACTCCCTGTTTTCCTAGTTGGCTGGGAGTTTTTCCTTCGTGAATGAGCATTAAATTGTTGAATGCTTTTACCATATCTATTAATATAATCCTATGATTTCCCCTCATTTTTACTGGGGGGAGGAAGGGTGCATTACAATGATTGCTTTACCAGTCATGAAATCGATGCATTCCGAGAGCAAGACCTATGTGGCCAAGATACAAGATCCTTTATATCTTTTATATATGTTTCTAGCTTTATTTAAAAATTTCTTAAAGGTTTGGATTTTATTTTTCAAGGAATATTTGTACTTTTCCTTTCTTCATGTATGTCTGTTTTTAATATCAGGACCATAAAAGGAGTTGGAAAATATTCCCTATTGCTCTATTTTCTGGGTTTGTGTGGAATTGGTATTATTTCTTTCTTAATGCTTGACAGAATTCACTAGTGAAGTCATCATGACCTGAGGTTTTCTTGGAGGGAAGGGTGTGTGTGTGTGTGTGTGTGTGTGTGTGTGTGTGTGTTTCCTTTAACCTAAAGGTCTCTGTGTTTGACCCAATACATAGATTTTCTATATTGTTTGTAGATTTTGGTAACATGTGACTTTTAAGAAACTTGTCTAATTTCTCTAAGTTGTCAAATCTATCACAGAATTGTTCATTCTATTTTCACTGTCTTTCAAATGTGTTCATGGAATCTATAGTTACGATGAAAAATCTAAACATTTCCATTTCTACACTGATCTACCTATGTACTTTAGGTTTTGATATTTGTCCCCACTATAATTTCCTTCAAACTATTTTCTAATTTACTTCATGATTTCTTCCTTAGTCTAAAAACATAACATGTAAGAAAATTAAAGCACACTTTATTTGTATTTATATCCTGATTATTTAATTAATAACATTAAAAACCTTAGTATTTTCTGCAACATCGTTTTTAACATTTTATGTTTTTTCATTGTATATACATTTATAAAATTTGAACCAAGCTTCTAAAACTTGCTTATTTCCAATTATTTACAAATTGTTATGATAAATATCTCTATAGATAAATGTTTGTATAATTACGATTTTTTTCTGTATAATTTTCTATAAATGAAATGATTGGGTAAGTGTACCTATTTCAAGATAGTTTTTTATTTTTTATTTATTGATTATTTTGGAGGGACAGGATCCCTCTGTGCAGTCCAAACTGGTCCTGAACTCACTATGGAGCGCAGGCTGTCCTGGGACTCATGGCAATCCTCCTGTCTCAGCCTCCCAAGTGCTGGGATTACAGTGTTGGGATTACAAACTCGGCCACCGCGCCGAGCTTATGTGGTGTTGGGGAATCAAATGCTCATACTTAGTTCTTGATTGAGTGCTTGCTAGGTAAGCACTATAACCACTGAGCCATTCCTCCAGCCCAGTTTTTTTTTTTTTAATTTCATACTGACTTTTTAGCCTACATTTTTTTTACATGGTTGTTGAATTCATTTATTTGGCCGAAGTATACTTGTTTGATGATTTCCTCTCAGCCTTTTTATTTGTTGGTGAATTAACTTTGCAGAAATTTTTTCTACTGAATATTCATAATTAATTTAATAAAGGGACCAAATATTCATGTATTTTATTTTAATATATATTTTTGGTTCTCAATGTAAACTCTACCAGCTCTGTTTGTTATTATATCTTTTATTAAAAAGTAAAGAGACTTTCTCTTCAGTTTTTTAGTAATAAACAGCTGAAAAATAAAAAGATACACCAGTCAGAGGGCTGAAAATGAGAGATGATGTGGCTTGAGCCACACTATCCCATAGACACATCTATTTGGTCTCCATGGTGACCTGCCAACATGCATCATGAGAGGCTATCACATGTAGCATTTGGATTTTCACACAATCTTGGAAAATTGAGAGCCTGGCAGCTCTAAGCCAGCACGGCCAGGTGGCGAGAGCTAGTGGGAATGAAGTAACTACCACCACGCACACAGGCATGCACCCTTTGCATGTTGTGGCACTTTTTATTCAGCCAGTGTCGCTGGATTAAAAGAACTTGTCTCGTTTTAAAGGGAGGGTGGGGTGGGTCGGGGAGAAACAAAAGGAGAGTGGGAAAGTCCTTGTCACCTTGACAAGATACGTATGTGCACAAAATGCTAAACTTCATTGTAAACCTTAAATTTCGCACTTATACATATCAATAAAATGGGGGAAAAAAGAACCGGACTCTTCTAGACACTTGCATTCACAATCCTTGATGTAGGGTAGAATCTACTAGAAGATTATTGCTATCAGACGTGGGCAATCCCTAAATTGCCTGGATGAGATTGTGTGTGAGGAGTGTGTGTGTGTGTGTGTGTGTGTGTGTGTGTACGTGTGCGTGTGTGTGTGTGTATGTTTTACCTGACCTACTTCCCCAGTCCATTTTTATTCTTGAAGTTTTATGCAGGGTCTTCTTAAGTTGCTAAATTGCTCAGCAACCTATGACCTTTCTTGTGATCCTTCTGCCTCAGCCTCCCATGGTGCTGGGATTCCAGCCCCGCACCCTTAGGTCCACCTATGGCTGGTGTCCGTTATGCCTCTCTCCCTTTCCTTCCTCAGGAAATTCTAGACCTCCCTCTTGTAACTTGTCAGATTCAGGTTTCTAAATGGAAATGAGACTCTTGTGAGAAACCCAGCAGAGATCTGTTTCTGCTTTTGTGACCGAGAGTTTTTCTAGTAAGGTATTTATTCTATCTAGGACAACGCAGACAGCACCTGGCCACATCCTCACTCTTAGATTTTTCATATCTTAGCTTGAATGGCACCGACCTCTCAGTGGGTTTTAATAGTTTTCCACAACACAGTCAAACATATATATTTGGGAATCAAACTCTTAATGTGGGATAGTTGCCATCAATTCATCTACCTTACCTAGCCAAAGAGAATTCGCTATGGACCAGATCAATTTCCTCATTCTTTTTCTTCTTATAAAGAGTGAGAAATGATGTCAATCACAGAGTAAAATGATGCGTGAAAGAAGGCGGGGAAAGATACAGAGCAGAGATTTGTGTGTCGATAGAAGTTAGAGGGACGTGTGAATGAAATGCCCTGCAGGGGTAGCAAGCCTGGCGTACGTATAGGGGTCAGAGAGGAAAGGATTTCTAATGAATGTTTTTATGGATTTTTAAAAATATGGACCATCTTTATAGTCCTTAAGACACGTTAAGTAAAGGCTTTGTGTTATTTTGAACTTACTTCTGGCTGTGAGCATCTTGTTGACTGTAAACCCGTTCTGAGACTGAACAGTGTGTGTCCCACTCTTTGAGAGGTCACGTGGGCTTCTGAATAGGCTCTCCTGATCCATGTCTTTCTTGGGTTGCACTATGATTATATTCATTTGCTGTTCATGAGATGGTACATGCCAAACACCTGTTTAAACAGATTTGAAACTGTTCCTTCCAACCAAGAGTTTTGGCGAGTGCCCTCTTCAAAAGTATTCAAGACCTAGACAATTTAGATAGACATTTCTGTTCTCCTTTTCTGTTTATATTTCTCATTCTATGGTTTTTCTGAGGTGGGGAGTCCACATTAAAGGTCATGCTGCTTCTGGCTCTAGGAGTTGGTTTCTTAAACACATCCCAGGTCAACCAGAGTGCTACAGTTTATTACTTTTTAAAAACCAAGCTCCTGCCAAGGGAAAGGAGAGAAGGGCATGTTTAGATGAAAGCGCTTGATGTTCAAATTCTGCAGTTTGTTGACATTTTATTGCACAACCCAATTTTCCCTGTCCTTCAGGGCATTTTGTTTAATAGTTTCCCAAGAACGGGGTGATGAGGCTCCAGAGCAAGCCCAGGTTTCAGTAACACTCTTATTCCAGTTTATGGGAATCACATGTCCCAAACCCTGTGTAAGTTTAAAGTTTTTCCCATAAACACTTATGCCCAGAAAATTTGGTAAGCTATGTTAACAAGCCACACTAGATATCACACACTAATATGAACATAACCGGGTAACTCCCATGTAGTAGGCCTTTGGGGGGTTAGACAGAGGAGAGGTAGACCTAAGCTAGATTTTCAGATGTGCAACACTACGTATCTTCGAGGATACCTGTTACTAGTAGTCTGGTACGGCTGCTGTTGTATATAATTTTGTCATTAAGAACTGGCTGTATGGGTGTGATGCCATAAACATTAATTAATTACAGACACACCAACAAGATGCTGTGTAACCCTAAGAACTTCATGGTTATAAATTCCATGAATCAAGAGGAATATGAACTATTTATTACCTTTAAAATGGTTTTCACCTTATTGAGCCATATATATACCAATAAAACAGGATTTTATGAGGGGATATAGTTAAAACTTAAAATGATTAAAAAACCAAAGTGCCAATTCTCACACTTGAAGAGTTATTTAGTCCTCTTATTATTTTCTGCTTCTAACATTGACTTTCCTCCCCCGCCTTCCTGAGTCTCCCGTATTTGTACTGGATTGGGTACTTTCACGGCCAAGTGAGTCAGTTTAAATAGGAGCATTTCTGGGAATGCAGGCCTACGGAAATGGCCTGACCTGGAGGAAGAATAGCAGGGCACTCAAGCAGCAACAACCTGAAACAGTAACTGAGAAAACAGTGGAGTCTAATTCTCTGGAGGTTTAATAAACAATTACACACGTTTCTGTCAGAAATTATGTGCACACGCTACACCAGAAAGTTTCAGGAGGTAATGATTTTCAACCCTTTGACCGGTACACTGTACTTTTCTTTTTCATGTGTTTATTACTAAAAAGCAGAAGAAAGGACCTCTTTGCCTTAAAATAAAATAATATCTAGTAAAAGCTAAGAAGAACTGAGAATTGCCCATCGCTGAGGGTTTCTATCAGGGTCATCTTCCAGAAATGAACATCAACCTAACCTGCAAAATGTGAGTGCTTGTGGGAGCTTGAACCTCTGGGTAGGAAAGTCCCAATACTTAGTTGAAATTTCATCTCAGCAGCTATTCTGCAATACTCACTGCACAACAAAGGAAATTTTCATCCCTGGGTTTTAATTTTCCTCTCTTTTGTGGGTTTGAGGACAAACCTCAGTGCTCTTTCAGCGGAGTTTCCTCCATGTGACCAGACTTAGTTCACTGGGTAGCCAGGGCAGGAACCACGTTACTGAGCATTAAGTAGCCCAGGCCCTTTGCTGATTACGGTTGGTGTCTAGAGGATGAAAGAAGTACAAGAAAGGAAGTCCAGCGTTCCAAGCATGTCTAGAAGGATGCTGAAGGATATTAACATAAAATAACTATTCGTAAGTGTCCACAGGAGCAAATAAAGTTTAGCAAAGTCAGGAGTGTGTTTTTTCTTAAGGCTGGGAAGAAACAACAGCCACGTATACTCACTGCAAATGCTGCTGGTGCGCCTACAAGCGGAAAGCACTTTGCATCAGGTTCATATTCTCTGAAGTTTAACAGCGAGTTTTAAAAATTTCCTGCTGGAAACTTACCATTATCTGACAATTGCTGGGAAGGCGACCTCACAGAAATGCAGAGACAAAGGAAAGCCCAAGCGGAGTGTTTGACCCAAGAGGAGGTAGCGCCCAGAAGGAGGAGGGTCAAAGAGGTCAGCTCGGGTTCCTGAGGTGCAGCCAGAAAATGACAGGGGATGTGCAGGAGATGCTTTGGAGGACAAGCCTCTATTACATGCCAACCTAGCAAAGCATCTGCTGGTGTGAGCCGAACCTGCAGCGACTCCACGTCCCCTCAACAGCACTGCCCCAGGCCACCGGCTACATTCCTTGCCTTTCTTCCCCTTGGGTTAGGCAACCAGCTGGAGCTCTCTTTGTCTCTCCACTTTCTCTCCTTCTCCTGCTAGGTGACCTGGTACCGTAAGGTTGGGATGGAGCTTAGGATTCTGCAGGTGGAGGTGTATGGGGGTTCAGGCCTGCTTTCCTCATCACAAAGATGAATTCAATACTGTTTTTGAACCCTATAACTTATGCTCAAGGAGTCTATTTTTTCCTGTAACTTGAATGATATTACAAAGACCCATATTTGTTTAACGACGCTCTATAAAATTTCAAAGTCAAGGACTAAATGATGGCTTCCTTGGGGGCCAAGAGGGCATGGGGTTAGGTGAGGTGGTGTGTGCTTGATGAAAATTCACTCTACAACAAGAGGAAAATAAGTATGTTGCTTGAGTTTGATAAAGAATAAACTCAAAAGGTCAGCCTGGGCCTTTCCTCTCCTCTTCTCCCTCCTCTCCCCTCTGCCTCCCTCTCCCACTCCCTCTATTTTCTCTCTTTATCCTTTATACCTATATCCTTTATATCTTTTATCTCTTTATACCTGTTATCCATTACTTAAAATTTTCCATCCGTAGGTTCGTAAGCCACACTTCTCTATTTCTCTCAAGTTTTTCCTTTAATGTCATCACTTTCCTTTTTTGCATTAATTTAGAACAAAGAACAAACTACTAAAGCTGCTATTTTATGTCCCCGTAGCACTTGCTTCTCATACATTTTTTCCAATCGTTGGTGGATAATCAGCAATTTGAAGGCAACAGTGGCCTTGTACTTTGAATCGGCATTACATTGTGCATGCACTTGGGGCTTCAATATCAGGTATATGTCATAAATGAGCAAGATTGGGCAAGAAGTGGGAAGTTGGAAAAAACAAGGGTAATATTTATATTTATTTAGATCTACTTATTTTCACGAAATTTGGAGGTGGCTTATAATGGAAGACACAGATACGCTTTTACCATTAATAAAAAGGATAAAGGAGTGAGAACAAAGGAAGGAGACAGAGTGGGAGTTATAAATATTCTAGAAAAGCCTAGACTAACGATCGGTACTGAGGTTGAATTCAAACTTTACTTTTGACGTTTTCCTGTCAGGCAACAGAAAAAGGAAAACACAATTTATATAAGATTCTTATTAGCTAATAAAAAGAAACGTGCCAGGTTTCTATGGATGAAGATTTTTCCCATAGCTCTAACTGTAAGAGGAGTCTACTCTATGGCTCCTTGTAGAGTCATTGACTTTTTAAATGCATGATGGTTTCAATAACAGTTTTATAAAAATATGGTGACTTTTTTCCATATGGCTATTTTGCATATTGATTTTTGATAGATACAATAGTATAGAGATGATATTTGTATGGAGGCTTGAGATATAGCTCAACTATTAGCAATAAAAAGAAACTAATGGGTTACATCTGTGGCCACAGCCAGAGAAGGACCTTGGGAATGGTACATTTCACTAGCAATGACCACAGGCTATTATATTAAATATCAATTTGACATCATTAGCAAACAAATGCAATTGTATTCAAATATATATGACTGTGGTTTCATTTCTTAGAAATTTGCCTAATAGTTCTGTCCTGGCACATATATTCTAATTTAACAATAGCCCTTCTTGTTGGCATAATGATTTTATATATATATATATATATATATATGGATATATATATATATATATATATATATATATATATATATATATCCATATATAGGACAGAACTATTAGGCATATATAGGCATATATATATCCATATATATGACTAGTCTATATATATATAGTCATATATATGGATACATATATATTTAATATATATATAGAAATATATATTTATTTTATGTATTTATATGGTATTATATATTATATATATTATGTATAAAATAGACATTTAAAATATAATATATATGAAACATATATATATATAAATAAACAATTCTAACATGGTTCACAAATATCAGACGAAAACCACCGCAGGGTATGTGAAAAGTGTTCTTAAAGAACAGTTCTCTGTTGTGCAAGTTGGTTTAAGAGCCAAGCACAATTAAGCAAGTTTCTTTTGTACCCTGGGACTTCTTCAGGGCTTGCACGTGCTAACACAGTGCCACAGCCTGGATTCCCTGGCAAGCAGGCTCCAACCTTGAGAGTAACACCCAGGAGGTTTATTGTAGATGATTCTTGCGATCAATGCCTCCAGAGGGAAAGGGAAGGGAAGGAAGCAGAATTAGGAAGAGGAGGAAACTTCAGAGCTCTGGAGTTAAGCTGGCTTTTTGGAGTTGCCCAGGGCTGAAGAAGGCCTAGAGCTGCGTACCTGCACACTGACCTGTCCTTGGGAAGGGGCATGCTGGTAGGAAAGATGGCTCTCTTCAGTAAAGAGCAATCTCTAGGGGGCTAACACCGGAGATTTCTAGGTCGAGGCCAATGGAATAAATTTCAGTGATTTGTATATGCACTATATTCTGTCAACTGAGCACACCATTTAAGTTTCATGTCTAGATGGTGCTATGGTTTAGATCTGGAGCATCCTCAAAAGCCTCATTACTGCCGGCTACTGGGGGATAACGTCTTTTACATATGAGGGCAGTGCATCACGGTTTGTATGAGGACTAGTTTTCACTGTCTACCATATTAATTAGAAGCACAATTTAATACTTCTGATGGTTAATCTCGATTTTCAACTTGACTTAGAAATGTCTATGAGTTCGTAAAGCCAACTTCTGGGTATGTTTTGTAGGGTGTTTCTAGCCAAGTGATATGACCCGGAAGGATATCTGATGCTAGCTCCACCCTTGGCTTCGTGTCTGCTACGCTATGAACAGCTTTCTTCCAGCTAGGCCTCTGCCATGTGCTTTCACCATTGCCAGCCACCCTTAAGTGGACTGAGATTTTCTGAAACTATGTTAAAATAAACTTTTCCTCCATTAAGTTGTGGTGCTGATATTGTGTCCCAGTAACAAAACAAACAAACAAACAAACTAGGACAGAGGTATTTGGAAGTTGTATCAGTGAATTAGTCAACCAAGAGAGTTTATTTTACTCAACAAATAATATAGGGTCCAGTTCAGCATTTGTGCAGCTGCTCGAGGCACAAACTTCCTCCTTCCCTGTTTTCCATCTTCTGGCATAAGACCTTTGTCCTCATGGCTAAAGAGGCTGTGCTCTACTCCAGAAAGAAAGAAGAGTCATGCACAGCAAAATACAAGTGTCAGGTAAGGTGTGTCCTCTTCATAATTTTCTAAAACTTCCTGTTACGGGTTTCATTTATTTCTCACCGGCCGGACTGACTCACATGTCCAGTCCTACTTTCAAGGGCATCTGCAAAGGCTGATCTAACTTCTGGGGATCCCAGAATTTGAGATTAACTTTTGACTCTTTATTTATTTTTATATTCAAGTAGAGTGCTATGGCACAGGGGCTCATGCTCAGCATGGGTTTAATTAAAGTTTGTCAAATTAATCTGCACATAGGAAGATGCATGTTCTACTTACATGCTTGGTAAAAAGGGAGAAGTGACTTATTTTCATTATTAATCTGGTTCCAGTATATTTTTAGCTCCTGCAATTCCTTCTTTCAAGAAAAGGCTTGTATACAGGGTTTTGAAATCTTGTGAACAGAGGACAGAGGAAAATGTAAAAAGGGAGGCAAGATGCAACAAAGTGTGGAAAGGACGGGAGGGAAGGAAAGTGGAAGAGAGAAGAAGCAAGAGAAGGCTGGTGAGGAAGAGATGAAAAAAAAAAAAGGAATATGGGCTGTCCAAAAGTTTTTTCAAGTTGTGAAGACAACACTTTCTTGAGAAAAGTATAAAAGAGGAAAAAAGGAGGATAGAAGGAGAAGGAAGGAAGGTAAAGCTTCTGCTAGTCAGGAAATGTGGGTTGCTCCAGGCTGTCAAAATTGTCAATAAAGATTTTTTAATCACCATCTATGAGTAGTCATGCATAGATTCTATTAAGATCAACAAACTTATGGCCCAATTAGAGTACAGGAATCAAGTGCTTAACAAGTTACATAAAACTATATAGTAGTTAAAGAATAAAGAGAAATGATACCTAACATAAAGGCCGACCTATCAACATAGAACAGTCATAGACAGTAGGGTGAACTCGATTTTTTTTGATAGAGAGAAAAGGCATCATTTATTTTAATAAATTACTTATTCTTACTTAGCTCTTTATCAGCTCAACACTAAGCGTGGTGTGGAAGAACAAGCTCCTATTTTATAGCAAGAATTTTTAAGAGAATTAAATATTTATAGTTATCTCATCTATCATGTATCATGAGGTTGGTTATGATTATTCACTTTGAGAAAAAAATTCATAAAATCTTACTTGCAGATGCACTATCCTTTGCAAGTCTCTTTCCCACTTCCAACCTCAAGATGCAAACCAGAAATTTCTTGTTAAGATTTAAGTCACAACACTAATGTTTAATGAGCATGAATAATGGGAATTCAATCCAGTCAAAGTGGTGATGGTTTAGTATCTTGTTATCTTTTCTAAGAAACATTTTTAATTCGATGTGTTAAACTGGCAATACAAGTCCCTTTAGGGACATAAAAGAAGTCAAACTTTAAAAGACGCTGACAGATGTTGTGATTGTTTTTTACAACGGAGCTGAGTTTCCTCCTCTGCTGCATGTAATTAGGCATGCAGATAAAGCTTTACTCATTTTACTAGTCCAGTGGGAGGGAGCTGGGGCAGGGGCCCCAAAGCTCTGCTTGCTAAAAGAAAACACTCTCTAACATGTAAATGTGTCTCAATTCCTATAGAAAAATAAGACTTTGTGCTTCCATTTTTAAAATGCTGCACACGATACATTTACGTTAAGGAGAAAACATCATGACTACTAATTTCAAGCAACCAAAATTTATTCATTTCATGAGAATCTTGGACAAAAAAGAAACATACGTAGGATCTAATGGCCAGCATTTTCAGTGTCCTAGCAACATCAATAAACATAGAATGCATTTTCTTGCTGACTGGCTGATCTGAATCTGCTCAATTAAAAAAAATTACCTACTATATATTTTGCTTTTCTGTACTTAATTTGGTGGGATCTGAACAGTTATTGGCACTAAACAGTTCATTTGCCAAACCGGAATTTCCAAGTTTTTCTAGATAATGGTGACATTTTTCTTTTAAACTAAATTCTTGGAATTTTCTTTGCTATGTTCAATTTCTGTGTCTTGCTTAAAAAGAAGTCTTCTGAATGTGCAGACTTCATATTTCATGTTTAAAAAGTTTCAGAACAACACTGGGACCTCTGGGAGTCAGAAAGAGCAGTATCTGGGTCCCTTTTCCTTGCAGGCCCCCTTGAGCCAAGACCCAACAGCTGTCTCATTGTGCGATTCGTATCACCTCCTTTGTACCAGGCAGGAACACGGGCAACCTACATGACATGTGAGCATGCTACACATTCTCTATTAGCATCTTAAGCAATAGGACAGCGCAGTAAAATGTGAGGGATCAAACATAAAGTTTAATTTTTTAATCTATAAAATGGGAGTAGTGACATCACCATATAATTGTGTCTGATACCTAAAAGAAATTGAAATACTAAAGCCTTTTTCTATACTTCTACATTGTATCTTATCAAGTCCAAGTTGCCCTACATATGTGAGATCACTTCCAGACATTTGGCCTCCTCTGTGCACCGTGATGTAGAATGATCTACATTTGACTACAGTAATGTGGCTGGTGACTGCAATAGCTTATAGTGCTGCCCGGACCCTGCTATGAATACACTACTTTCAAACTAATACTTGACAGGGCTCCTATAGGCCATGCCAACACTTTGAAAATAAAACTCCTGAAGTTTCAAAAGAAATATATTTCTACGTGATAAGATGAGACCTTCTGGAACTTACCTGCTTACAGAGATTGAAAGAACTACATCAACAATAAGGCTGTTATGAACTTGGGCTCCACACTGTCTCATCAAGGGATTAGACAAGGCTCATAATGTGTTAGAGGCAGAAAAAACAGTGGCCCACAAAGGACTAAATCCTTAGTTGTCCTTTATATTTTCCTATGTCAACGCAGATATGTGAGAGAACAGAAGGATAGGCTTACTTTATATACTTGTCTGATCCTTTTAGTACTTAATGAAATGTGGACTGTTTTATTTGACCCCTATGGGAAAATAGCGCAACGGGGCAGTTGGTTCTTGAAATCAAATATCAGCAATCAAAATACTTTGAAAGTCCCCTGGAAATCAGAACATCACAGATTTACTAGAAAGAGATGTCCCAAGCTTATAAGTGGCTGTTAACATTGTTTTATTTCCTTTATACAAAAGGTAGAAACGATAGAAAAAACAGTCTTGACAGAAAACAATACCACTGACCTGGTCTTGTTAAAAAGCTGAGCCAAACCTGTCTATGTTATGGGGGAAGAAAATCCAACCAACCTTAGCAAGCAGTCATGCAACCAATGAAACACAAGTAGTGTCAGTGGCTTGGCGAAAGTCCTGCAAGTAGGCTGAATCAATCCAATGTGAAAAACATTCAACCATGCTTACAAATAGCACCTTCAAAAAAACCAAGTTATATGTACAGATATTACCCCAAAATGTATCGTCTATAACCTAGTATTAGAAATTTAAGGCATCCTGATATCCTTCCCTCTGCTGGTGAGACATTATCCTCATGGTCTGTGTCCACAGAAGACAGTCTAATAATTTCCAATGGTGTCCAAAGGGCATCGGTGAGAGGCAAGAATTCACAAGAAGAGTTCTTTTGACTCTGGCTCAGCAATATGCTTTATGCCGTAGGATTTCTTCATTTTTCTATTGATGTCATTATGCCTAAGTAGAAGAGAAACCACAGGCCAAAATTAGGTAAAACTATGGTCAAGTTACAAGACACCAGAAATGAGATAAAAGCTCACCAGAAATGGAAATTATCCACACACAAACCATGCTGAAGACCTCTTCGTTCCAAAAGGCAAATTATTTTTTCATATAAATCATTCTTTAAATAAAAGCAATGGTCATGTAATAATACACACTTACTGAACACCTTTCAGTTCAGCTCCAGGAGTAATTTCTCAATCATACTGACCGGAATCTAAGGAGTCTACAGTAACGGGGGGTTTTATCAAACACATAAGGTACACAATTCTGAGGATCAAACGGAAGCATAAAGCTTAATATTTCATCTATATGGAATCACTGGTGACACTTTATTTCTGAGCCACAAGTAGGCAAATCTATGGAAAAAAGAAGAAACTGAGGAACAATAACGTTTTCTTCTCAATACCTGATTCCTAGTAACTCTGTGGGAAAAGAAAATGAACTCAAGTTTTGAAACAGCTTTGCTTCTAAGGTGAATTTTCCTCTGGGTAGGTGTGTTCATTTCATGAAATGTTGGTCTCATTCTGAGCTTAAAAGTTTCCAGGTAGAAGCTACTTTGGGAGAGCGAACAAGCCTATGTACTGCTAAATTCCTTTATGTTCCTGCAAAGACAAGACCAAACAGCTTCTGGCACCAGTTTTTATACTTGGATGCAGAGGAACCCCATGCATGGTTTTATGACCTCAGAATCTGCTTGCTCACTGCTATGGCTTGCACGCGGTTGGTGTGTCTCCAAAGTTCCATGTGTGAAAATGTACTTTTCATATGAGTATCAGGAGAATGGAAACTTTACTCTGTTGCTTTGAGGTAGGATTTTTGGGAGGTCATTAGGACCGGATAAGGTCAAATGAGTAGAGCCCCATTGTTGAGTCCTGCTGGCTTTACAAGGAATCAGAAAGTCCGGAGGATCTACATATGTGCACTCCCTGTCTCATGTCATGCGATGCTGTGTACTGCCTTGGGAATCTACCAACAGGAAAGTCATAACCAGTCGTGGAATCAAGACTTTGGACATTCAGAATAATGAGCAGACATAGACCCTTAAAATAAAACTTACTTGACTTCAGAGATTCTGTTGTAGTAATGTAAAACAACTAACACACCAAGACCACGTAAGCTATTCTCAGTGTTCTGGTAAGTATTTAAGCATCATCATCTGAAAGTTTTAATTTCCATTACTTTGAATGAAACTAGAGTGTTGACAATGAGCAAGAAAGAGAAGAAAAACTAATTATTCAAGAGATGCTATAATGACTTCCAATCATACATGACAGACTGAACACAGACATTTATCATCTTGCTTGTAAAATAATACTAACATGAAAATAAGTACATTTTAAAGTGGCAGAAGACTATATGACTAAGGCAAGTGGGAAAGAAAATAACAGACAAAGTGATGAGAATATTTTATAAACGGAAGGTAAAAAGATATTTGGAATTATTTAAGTGCAGAAAAAGGAGAAACCCGAGTCTGTAATCAGGAACCCAAACAGGCCCCCCAACACACACAAAAAGGAGTTGTACTACAAGATGAAGGAATTAGGAATTCCATGTGTTCTTGAAATCATGTAAAAGAATAAAGAAACTGTCTTTACACTAATAAAGACTTCCAATATGCTTGGTAAAAGAAAGGAAGAAGCAAAATTGTGTTTATGGTTAACACACCTTTATATAAAAAATACACATTTATTATAAAATTCAAAAAAGATTTCCATAGGTACGACTTAGCAAAAGGGAATCAAGAGAATACAAAGTGTTACTGAAGTTTAATATTATTATTGCAGAAATAAAATCAATAGAGAGATTAGAAGTAAATTTCAGTAATTATCCTAGACAGTAGAAATAGGAAAAGCAAAAGTATTGGACAACGAAGGAAGAATGATTAGATAATATGTGGGTGACTTTATTGCGTCCACCTAAAGAATAAAATTATTTCCAGAAACAATGGCAGAAAAAATGATGAGAAAGATCTCAAAGAAATTGTACGACATTTCCCAAAACTGAATCACTTAGAGATCCAGACTGAAAAGGCATAGCACAGCCAAGGAAGGAAGACAGACCCACACCACGGCAAAGCATCAAGCAATCCAGAGAGTGCGGAGGAAGACAAATCATAAAATTCTCAAGGCATCAAAGAAATGAGGCTTTTCATCAGACACACTGGACGCTAAAGAAAATGAAACGGTGTCTTTTGGAACTTTAGAGAAAATAACTTTTTTTTGTACTTGAATATTTTATTTCTTCGACAATACCAAATGCTGAACATTTGTAAATCTATTCCCTCAGATATGAGCTTGGAAGACACATAGTGACTGACACAAGAGAGTAGGTTAGTAAATCAGAATAAAAGCAACCTGACAGGGAAGGCATTTCAGAACCTGGTTTGGTAATTATTCTATTACATTTTACCTATCCAAACGTGCCTAATCCAGAGAACTGAGATATTTTCAGATATTCAAGGTCTTGAAAAATTTAGTGCGAACCTTCCTTGGATGAGAAAATGTTTACTAATAACTTTTTCTACCCCCCAAAAGAGGAAAAGACAGGTACTCAGCAAAAAAAAGCTTCCACGAAGCAAAGCAATATGAATTCCTAGGAAGATGTGGTGAAGATTCCAGGGTAGTGGCTGTGGGACAGCGCATGCTCAGGCAGGAGGGTTGGAGAACTCTCACCAATAGAGAAAGCGGGAGACACTTGAGTTGCCTGGATTTGGAGAAAGACTGTCTTAAGCAGTAATTAGAAATGAATTGTAAACTAAGAGTTAATTATTTCCAGGGAAAACATAAAGTTGTATGATGAAGAAGATGTAATTTTCATATGGATTTAATATTTATATAGCCACAATAATAAATACCGAGTACTAATTTAGCCACAAAGAGTGACACGTATCTATTTACATATTGATGGGGGGAAGAAAAAGTGGGTGTATGTATGTCAGGGATACCAACAGAGAGAGAGAGAGAGAGAGAGAGAGAGAGAGAGAGAGAGAGAGAGAGAGAGGAGGGGAGAATGCAGGGTGAGAGTGTGAAAGAGGAAAGAGTTAGAAGCTAAAAAAGAGCTAGACAAATCTGATTCATTGTTATAAATAGACTTGGAGCCAGACTGATCAAGTCCTGGCTCCAGAGTTTATAACCATCATTACTGTGTAATCTTGGGCAAGAGATATAATCATTTGTGCCTGTTTCAATATGCAACGTTTGGATAATAACACTGCAACATATGCCATTGTGAAGATTAAAGCAGCAAATATAAACGAGACATCTGGAATCATCTCTCAGATATCTTAGATGGTATCATTATTTTTATCTTCGATAGTAGAGTGCCAATAGATAATAGAAATAATAGTTGAAATAGAAGATCTGGATGAGCATGCTGTTTAGAAATAATACTGAGAAACAGCTGAAGGCCAAGCAAGTGGTTGAGTCAGAGGAGTGGGAACAGAATCCAGTGTGTTGAGCAGAGGGGAAAGTCAGGTTTTGTTAGAATTCTAATGATACTATAATCTACTTAGAGCAAATTGACAAAAATGAAATAAAATGCAATACAAAGTTAGAAGGCTTAGTTGTAGTTTAAAGAATACAGTTCAGATTTTGGTGTGACATTTTTGCTTTAATATAGGGTGTACTGTGTTCAAAAAGCCCCAAAGAATATTCCTTCTGCAGGACAAAACCCAGCATGAATGGAGCTGAGTCTAAATCATATAAAATGTTATCTCAAGACATTCAGCCGCATAATATCAGAATAATTAAATCCTGTCTGAATCCTTCAATTATCTCTTTCTGAATGACCAGCATTCAAAAGAATTAAAGTGTCTGGGTAATTCTGGCATGGATTACTCAGATAATTTGCTGCTATTTGATTTCATTTTGGGATATGAAATCATATTTAGAGTGACCAAAATTGGAAAGGAGAAAAGGCTCAAATTTAAATAACAGTTTTCTAAGTAATCTAATGTGCTGACTCATCTAGGCACAGATTCCGTATTTCCATAGCCCACGGTGACCAGATTAACCTACAGGATCAGTGTGAAACAGACCACATCACGCGACACATTTGTATTGATAACCAAACAAGGGAGTCGTGGACGTTTTTACAACGTCCATTAGGTTTGCTGATAGCATAACTATATTTCTGATCAACTGAAAGTGATATTCTTGTTCAAAATATAAAAACATAGTACTCTTAAGTACCGAAATTGAAGCTCATTGTAGGAAGGTCACTCCTTGTGACCCCAAAGGATATAGAACATGGCATATTTCTTTGTCCTGTGGGATGACATACTTTTATTATTTCTTCTCTTCCCTTTCACTTTTCCCTTTTTTCTCCCTTTCTTCTAGTTCTGTTTCTCTCTAAATATTTATGACATCGTTGCCATGCACGAGCACTAAGTAATTATTACAATAGGGGTACAATGAGCTATTGAGCATCACTAGTATTAAGAAGCTTTTATACATTCAGGAACTTGCCTGTTTGAATTGTGCCCTCCTTTAATTTTCTCTTAATTATGACCTGTTTGCTTGTAGGACTATGACTTTTTCTGGTACAGAAAGTGCATGCCTTAGAGCCAAAATGTTGTTGAAATGGATGGAGTGGAAACCCAAGGGTGTGGTGTCCAGGGAGTCAATATAGCAAAGAAAAGCCTATATGTCCAGACGGGGCTGAGGAGCTTAGCAAGTGTATTGCAAAGCATTTGGGCAAAGTCTCTATCTGGTATTTTTAGATCTCACCAACTTATTGTTTCTTTAAAACTTGAGCCTTCAGAGACTCTGCTCTTGGGTATATAAAGGTGTTGCTGGTGGTAGCAGATGTGGCATAAAAGTGACCCTAATTGAACAGGTCTCTTTGAGTTTACACAATTCACAACTAAACCTTTGGGAGGTGAACAAATAATGCTGAAGATGGAGAAACAAATTGTCTGCAGGTTTTCTGACAACCATTAAACCAAGATTTGCATGCTGAAAGAATGTGTCTTGGGGGGATAATTCTGTTTTCTAAGGCTGCTCTTCCCCCTGTACCCTTCATAGGGAAAACAGATGAACATTCCCACAGCAAACATCTTATCACCACAGGCTAAATGGATTGCTGTATTTGAAGTGGCTGTTAGCAATCTTGAAATCTTTGCGAAATATAATACTAACTCTTGGCTCCAGATATATAATTCTTAGTGTGGCCAAGTGCTTGACAATAAAACCCACATTGAGGTATTTAATGCCTAGTATTTTTAAAAAGTTTTTTCTAGTGTTGTTGGTAGAATTAGAAGATTCCTGATGTTCACCTCTCAATCAACACTGTCATAGAAGTCAGAGAGGGTGCCGCCGGTGGCTGCTGTTGTTCATTCACCGGTCGACTGGTAACTGGAATCAATGTGCACCTTATGTATTAGTGCTCTCAAGCTGACTTAAACTCTGGGAAGTAAATGTTTCATTGACATTTTAAGACCAGTAATTGCAAACATTCCTTTGGAGTTATAATAACTCAAACCCAACTGATTTTTTGTAAGAAAAAGTTAAGATAAATCTGCTTGTTATAAACAGTCATCTTCTGCAGTTGGAGGACATTGGGAAAGCTATTTAAAATAATAAGGTTGAATCTAATTTTAAAAGGTATTGAAGAGTGATTTAGATTCTTTGCTATCAGGCTGTGACCAATTTAGAAAAATAAATAGCAAACAAAATCCTCTCATAGAGCCGACATTGTTTAAAATGTTATATTTATTGTTCCTACTTCTCTTATACCAGAAAAAATAAGTGCTTTGGGGATTAGAAGGTGATTTCAGTGTATCCTTGGAACTGAAACCTTTTGTCTCAGTCTTTCTGTCAGGGATCTATGGCCAAGGCCATTCAGTAGCAGTGTCTTATGTCGCTAACTCCCAACCAGGGAGTGCCAGTGGTCTCTGGAACTGCTGCTACCTCAAGGGGAGCCACCTGACTTTCAAGCAAATTCAGGAACCAAGATATGAAGTCATCACTGATAGACGCATATTCGGATTTCTTTCCTTCTTATATTTGGATCCCATAGGCCAAACGAGGCAATTAGATATTTTTCATGTTAGCGTTGCACTCTAGTCTTAATTTCTCTGATGAATCTTCATTTCAAGCACAGAGATCCATCCTCAATTTATATAAGGAACAAACTGGGACATTCCTACCTCTTTGTGTGTGATTATGAGACAATTAGAGGAACATTTTTTTTCTCTATAGTATGAAAAAAACTACAGAGTTTTTACTTATCAGTGGAAATATATGCCAAAATAAAACCATGATTAACTATAGGTTAAATTTCAGGGTAGTTAAGAGACAGGGTAAATATGCTTATTTAAAACATTGATTATTTTTATTTCTGGGGTTTGAATGTTTAGCGGTAAAATCAAACTCTACTAATACAAAAAGCCAGTCAATCTGGCAGACTAAGAACTGAGACACTGGAAAGGCTATTCCTTAAGCTCAGAGGGAAAGGGCTAACCTTGTGTCAGACATCAGAGTAGCCGCAGAACCTCATTTTGTGTTCTAATTTTTGTAATCCTATTATAGCAAGTTGCTCAGATTTGTTCCTGTGCATGTATAAAAGTAGGATGAAATATTTCTGGCAGGACAATCTACTGTGATACTAATTACTTGTTCTCATTGGTGTAAGAGCCTGGAAGAAATGAGAAGCATTCTCCTTCCCACTCCCAGGGAGTTTGCCAAGTCTTCGTGCTTCCTTGCCGCAGGGTGTTGCTGGGGATTGTTGTTTAAGGACAAAAACAGAATTTTCCAAGCACCAGAAGATGCATCTAACCCAAAAGGGGGACAGATAACTATAGAAGCAGGGAACCAGGTTACAGAGGGTGGACCAACACCAATATCTGGGGACAGTTTGTTCCCTCCCTTCTCAGGAACTCAGCCATCAGTACTCATCTAGATTCTTTGCCTCCTCTTGTGGTTTGGATCTGGAGTATCCCCCAAAGGCTCACGTACCTACGGATAATGTTAATGTTGGGAGGTGGGGCCTGGCTGGAAGGAGCAGATGCTTGGGGCTTGACCTGGAAGTGTAGTTCCACCTTTCTTCCTTCACTTGGCTCTGTTCTGCCATGCCGTGAGGAACTCTGTCTCCAGTTCTAGCCCTGTTCTACCATTTCTAGTTGGCTACCTGTGAATGGACAGTGACCTCCTGAAGCTATATGAGCTGATCCTTCCTTCATAAAATTGTGGCTGTCTGGTATTCTGTCCCAGCAAAAAAGAAGTAACTAAGCACCCTAGTAGGAATGAAAGCAGTCTAGACGTCTGCCTTTAGGCCACTTGTGAGCAGACGAAGTAGCCCACTGGTGACCAGTAAGCAGTGTAGCTGTAAGGCTCTTCCTTCAGTGTACTGAATTAAGAAGATGCCCTCATGACACTTCTCCCCACAGCTCTCCCTAATACGACTGAGATTTAGTTTCACTTCAGCCTGAGCAGAAATCTACCGTAGATCAAATTTGAATGGAGAAGAGGGGAAGGTGGATGGTTTTATTGTATCTTAGCATTCTGATCTAACATTTACACCTACAGGGTACACACACACACACACACACACACACACACACACACACACACACGCACACACACGCGTGCACATAAACACACATTCACATTCTTTGGAAATTTTTGGAAGAGTGCTGAATGGCATATTATGGTTTTTCAATTATTTAAAGATTTAAAAGCAATAGTCACCTTTAAAAATAGACACTGACTGCATTACCTCTCCTTGGGCTGCTCTCTTTTTTCCTCTTCTCACTTCCTGCCTAGAAAATTGCATGTATTCCCAGGGGAAGGACGAGTGCCAGGCTGCAGAAGGATTTTGCCCAATGAGGTACGGCAGGCACGGGGGCTCCGACCTCTCCCTTTTAAGCACACAGTCCAGGCATTCGGAGTGGGAAACATTTTGTTTGAGAGACGCCCTTCCCTTACTGGTAGGCACCCCTAAGACTGGCTTCTGGACCTGAACTGTGGTTCAGAATATTAAGTGAAAGGGGCAGCAGCGTGGCACGGCTTTGCTTCTCCTGACACCAGCAGATTGGTGACGAAAAGAGCTTTCAGTTTATAATCAACACTGCAGTAAAACTTAAGCTCTGTTTGAAAGTTCTGATTCTGATCAGAGGCTGACTCCTTCTGCCCATGACAGGAAATTTAATTTCAATACTTACTGGGCACTTGATTCCATTAAAACAAAGACTGAAAGCCAAAGTCAACTAAGAAACACAGCAACTTAGTGAGCTGAGTAGGTTCTTCTGACTGATGCTGGAATGAAGTCCCTCCAGTGGGTACTAGCTACCTTTCTAATGCCTAGTAACTCACTGTCTAGGTCTGTTTCTATGTGGAGAAAGAGTTGCGGTTTTCTTCTTCGTTGGTGTGTCATGCCCCACTCAGAAGTGCTACAGGTCCATGATTTAAAGCTCATGCAGTTCAAAGCAGAGGCATGGGAATCCTGCACTGTGAGCCGCCAGGCACCACATACCGTGCAAAGTTACGCAGATGGTCTTCATTCAGCGGGTTAGAGGAAAGATTGATGCAGCTGCTGGACATCTCCTGGAGAGGTGCAATTAAAAACCATCTGAGAACATGCAACAAGCTCAGCACATGCGCAAGTCCCAGTGAACGTGAAACATGCTGTAGACAGAGTAGACGGCTGCAGAATGTTTTAAGGAGCACGGGAGGTGATTCTTCTTTTACGACTGATAGAATCTATTAAGTTACTTAGAAGAGTAGTATTAGAGCAACTGGAACTTTAATTTACTAACCCAAAAGTCTGGATATTGGCCATAAGTACGGTGTCTAGATGAAACAAATACCTATGCCAGCAAAAGTTCTTTTTTAATTAGGCATCAAAAACATATACTAATAAAAAATGAAAAATAGTCTTTTAATTAGGAAATTTTATAGACAATTGAGATATAATTTAAAAACTGTTGTTCAATCAATTACAGGGATACTAACCTAGCCTTAACTTGGTACCAGAAAAGAAACTGAGACAGTTCCTAGACATCATTGTAGTAGGATTTCAACATTATTGGAAATAATACATAATGAAGAGGCTGATACTCCACTGTGTTATCTCTACGGAATGGGGGGTGATCTCAGTCACTACTTTCCGTATAATTTTGGATTTTGGCTGTTACCTCATTTTTGGACAGCAAGGCAAGCACAGAGCATACTACCAGCACTGCCTAAGAAGATACTCAGATCTTACTCACCGGACACAAATCACTAATTATGGTACATGGGTTTCCAATAAATGAAATTATAAAATGTGCTTCATTGCACACATTGCAATTCCCTGTATACAGACAAATACTCCAGACTATTATGCCTCTGATTAATGTGCAGGAGTCTGCTGTGAAATGCCAGGGTGGAGGTCCCTGGGGTATATTCATTTCAAAGGTCATTCAAAAGTTGAGTAGTTAAAAGTTTTTAGAAATGGACTTTCTATTTATGTACTTTTTTATGCTGGGCTTGAGAATAAATTATCCACTCATATGAAGAGAATCAACTCTTCCTGAGTCAGGATCAGTGCCAATGAAGGACCTGATTTTGCATCAACTGGTGGTCTCATCTTATAGAAATGCCTCCCAGTCTGGGACTACTAATACTCAAAGATCAAGCTGTTTAGGGAGACCAAGGGACCAGAATATAATCTCCTGTGATTTACTACCTGTCTCAGAGTATTTGCCAAAGGAAGGACAGGAAGTACATACTCCAACATCATGTGTCTTGCTAAGAAATGTATGAATTCGGCTTTCACTGCATCCTTTGGAATACTCTGTAGATTCCCTCAAGGAGACACAGATAAGCAGTCTGCAACATTAGGAATAACATAAACAATTTAAAGGGAGAAAGAAAGAAATCCTCCAACTACCACTCACTGCCTTATTCTTTCCTTTGTTAGTAGAGCTCACAGGGTTTCCCTTGGCATCTGTCATCTTCCTTCCAAGTGAGGTTAAAGGCAATGTAGAGGTCTTCAGCTGATTGGTTGCCTGGTAGTTATTATTGTTATTCTGGTTGCCACTTAGCGTCTCCATGATGGATCGAAAGGTTCCAAAGGGCCTTTTCAGTTGTTCCCCTGATTCGCTACTCGTCGAGTTCCGCTGGAGGGGCCTGCCCTTGTCTCTGTCTTTTTCCCCATTTAGTTCAAGACTATTCTGTTCCATCTGCACCACAGGCTCCTCAAAGGTAACTCTGAGTTTCAAGTTCTGAGATGTCCGGCGCTTGGATGATGGAGATTTGAGGGCACTCTTGGGACTTGTGGCAACTTTCTGGGCAGCAGCACTGTCTGGGCTGGACTGGGTGCAGTCTCCAGAGGGCTGGCTTGCAGCAGTGCCCCCCAAGCCTGGGCAGTGGGATTCTAAGTCTGGCTCACTGCTCTCTGAGGTGGGAGATGGGCTATGGCCATCTAAAGATTTGGAGGCCTTCGAACTAAAAGGAAACCTGCGTCCAGAAGCCAAGGAGTGCTTCTTTATCATCAGGTGTAAGCTTTCAGCACTGTCCATACTCTCCACACTTTCCACAATGGGCTGCGGCCGGGGCCTGTCCACCTTTCTCACAGGCGTGTTTTTGGGGTCCTCAGAGTTATTGGAGTCTGTGTCAGACTCACTCAGCGACCTCTGCATCAGCTGCCTCAGCCTGGCTAACTTCAATTCCCTTTTCTCTAGTGGGATCTTCTTTGAATTTCTAGAGCACGCCTGGACATCCTGGAATTCCAAAGACAGCTTTTCCTGGGTGCAGACATTCTCTGAGATTTCTTTTCCCAACAACTGGCGTAGGATTTTATCAGAATCTTCATCTTTTGCTTTGGCCCTGCTCCGGCTTGAGGCTGATAGGCTGCCAAGAACCGCAATCCCTTCTTGGCCTCCTGGTTTATTTTTGGCTGTAGACTCATCACCTGTGTCCGAGGGTCTCCATTGACACTTCCTGGAAGTTGGTGAGGAGGGTGAACTAAAAAGAGGATGAAGGAGACATGATTTCCTATTGGGCTAACATGACCTAAACATGGTTTTCACTATCACTCATAATTTCCCCAAAAATAAGGACAGAATTAATAATCATTTAATGATTATTTCAAGCCAATTTGCAAGTAACTGTAGGAAAAGTATATCACACTTCATACCTTCTGACTACTAAATTTGTATGCCTATGTCTATATATAAAATTTCATGAATTTTCTTAATTTTATTTTCAGCAGCCATATCAAGATGTATAACCTTACTCCCATTTTTCAGGTTTAAAAACGAAAGAGAAAGAGTAGGCGGTTTTTTATATTCATGGAGTACAAAAATAATAGAGCCAAAGATTGCCTAGAAATCTGATCTTAGGTTCTTTATAAGAATAAAATATTATCTACAGTGATTTTCTTAAAAGAGATTAAGGGAAACAGAAGGCTCAGAGATTTAAGCACTTAGGAACTCTTTACACCACCGTGCACTGTATTACCTGGGTGAAGAAGGAAGTGACTTGCCCTCTGATTTCTGGGCTTCTAGGAGTTGCTGCAGTTGGTTCTGTAACGTGACACGCTCCACTGTCTGTCTGTAGAAAAGAACCAAGACACAGGTTCTCTGATTGGGGCCACTGCTGTGCTAGAAGGTTGCAAGTGTTTTCAGGATGGTTTATGTATGTTGTGACAAATTCAAAAATCTTAACAAATATGCCCAGTCTTTGTCTTCATTGGTTAGAAATTTTTAAAAAGACTGAAATTACACCAAAAGAGGGTGCTAATTGTTCATATTAGTGAAAAACTATGCGTAATATAAATGTTCATGGACAAGACTGAGTAAATAAGTCATTTCTATAACTATAGTTATCAGAAATGGTAAAATGACACTATAACATCCATAGACATGTAAAAAATTGTCACATATATAGTATACCTTATTTGTCTTAAATAAAACAGTTACAAAATACCACATGTAGGACAGTCCCATTCTGACGCAGTCATTCTTTTGATAAGTATGAATTCGTGATACACAAAAGTTACATTCAATGTGCGGAGTTGCTGCACATCCTTCCCACACCTTCATCCTTTTTACCTCCCTCCCTTCCTTCCCACCCTCTCAGTTCCTCTCATACCTTCTCCCCCAGATCTACCTGCCTGTTTCCTACTATCATTCTTACTTGATTTTTAGTTTTTTTATACTTTGAATTTCTCATATTAAAGAAACCATGCAATATTTAATCTTCCATGTCTGATATATTTCTCTAAGTAAGCATAAAGGCCTCAAGGTGCATCCATAGTACAATATCATTTTAAAGAAAACATCATCAGTAGAGCACAGTAGGGAAGGATATTTCAAAATGAGAATTATTCTTTTGAAACTGTCTGTAGTTTTCTTTCTTTGTGTGTGTGTGTGTCTCATGAAGAATGAAATTGGATATGAAGGAGGCAAGGTGTGGAACAGGTGAAACAGGGCTTTATTTAGAAACAAGGGACAGGAGTAAAAGCCCCCACTGTTTAAGAGGGGGCTCCAATGAGGTCATCCCTCTTTGAATTTTTAAAACAATTATATCAATTCAATAATCAGAAAAACAAAATAGGGCAACCACTTCCACTTTGGATAACAGTTAAATAAATGGGCATTTAAAAAGAGAAAACAACGTATAACAACAACATATGTCCACTGGACAAAAAAGTATGTCCCACAATGTTCTTTAAAGTTAAGAAAACAGGGTAAAATCCACAGGTTATGGGTAGAAAAATACATGTAGAATGTATATATATATTAATTACAGAAATTGATATAAGTAAATGAAACTGATTTTTATTTTAGAGGAAAAACAGTGTTTACCAGACTCTGTGATATTAGTGTGGTGCTCCCAAAAGTTTTCATTTAGGTCCCAATCCCCAGAAGGTGTGACTATGTCACCTTACATTACAGAAAGAAAGGAAGGCTATTAGCTAATGTTAAAATAGCCAGGTTATCCTGGACTACCGGGGTGGGTCTAATCTGATCCTGGGGGTCTTTAATAGTGGAACAGGAGCCGTAAGAGTAGGCAAGAGACTAGAAGCATAAGAAGGACTCCCTCCTGCTGTTGCTGGTGCTGAAGATGGAGGAAGTGGGCAGAGGCACAGAATGCCGCTGGGCATGAACCTTGACTGGCAGCCAGCAGGAAAGTGGGGCTTTCTGTCCTGTAACTGCAAGGAACTAATTCTGTTGACATCTTGGATGAGCGGGACATAGACTCATCCTTGAATCCCCCAAAAGAAAGCAGCCTGCCAACATCTTGATTTTGGTCTGGCAAGATGTCTACTGGCCTTCTGACCTATGAAAGTGTAAGATAAATTTGTGCTATTTTAAGCTACTAACTTTGTGGTAATTTGTTATAAGCAGTGGAAAATCAATAAAATTAGTATCAAAAATGTTAACAGCTCTCCTGGGTTAGGATGTTAGAACTAAATGGAAGAATTGTGCTAAAGTTTCATCCCAAGACCACCCAAATCTGTGATTTAATTTTAGCTTACTTAATTGCCTAAAGCCAGATCAAGCAAACTTTTTCATAGAGGGACAGCTTTAATCACATCTACACAACTGTCTTTGGATGATAATGTCCACCTGAAGTACAGTGTAAATGAATGTATGTGGCTGGGTGCCAATAAAACCTGCAAAACCAGGAGGAAGGTTAGATTTAGCTCTGTCTATAGTTTGCTCACTCTAGTTTAATGAAAGAACAAAGTCCACAAGATGCATTAAAATATTCTGTTGTCCCTACTTTCCTAGCTGGTAGTGCCTGTCAAATTTTTGAGAAAAAGTAGGAGCTAAAACAGATGAAGAAAGATTATATTCCATTTATTAGATATTTTAAATGAATCATGATACAGTAAAAAAAAAAAAACCTACTTGGCGGCCATTGGGTTGACTGACTGGAATCCCAGATATAAATGGAAGAGAAATCTTCATTCCCTACATTCTAAAGACCACCTCAGAAATGATCAACCCACTTTATTTATGGCAGGAACATGTATGAACACGTTATTGTTGCATTAGTTTGTTAGGGCTGCTGTGAACATGTACCACAAAATGGGTGGCTTAAACAACCTAAATTTATTTTCTCACTTTGTGGGTCCTAAGAATTTTAAGATGAAGGTGTTGGCCAGGTTAGTTCCTTCTGGGTGCTGTGACAGATTCTGCCTGTGCTTCTTTCCTGGCTTCTGGGAGTTTTCTAGCAAATTCTGCTGCTTCTTGTCTTATAGATGCAACAGCCTATCCTCTGCCATCATATTTACATGGCAGAAGTACATGTCTATTTCTGTGTCTATATTTCCCCCTTTTATAAGGACACCGGGCATTGGAGTCAGCCCATCCTCCATGACCTCATGTTAATTCAATTACTTCTGTGAAGGCCCTACTTCCAAATAAAGTCATGTTCTGAAGTATTAGGAGATAGTACTCCAACATTCCTTTTTATTGGGACAAAATTCAGCCCCAAAATGCCTGGGCTCACTGAATAAAATTTCAGTAGAATTGATGGCTGCCATTTTAAACAGTAACTACTTATTAACCACAAAATTGGTAAAGATATTTTAATAGGAGGAAGCACTCAGATCTGCTTCTCTCCATCATTCTGGGTTGACAAGATGTTTGTTTCACATAGTGAAAAACATTTCCCTCTCTGTGTCTTTCTTTTGTTCCTGGTGTTGCGAAGCCCTGTGGCTATACCACATGGATTTCTCTACTCAGTTCTAGTTTTGCCAACTTTACTGAGCCAAAAGGACATGAAAGACTAGTACAAGATGATATCTTAAGTTTAACTTAACATTGTCTTAACTACAACTATCTACAACACTCAGCTTTGGAAACATCTGGAAGACTGTTGTGTATTATGTACAGGGGGTGATTATAAAATATGATGAATGTCTAACTTTTTAAAAATCTTGTTATTATAAAAGACTTATTGCCAAGGAGGATGGGATAAGAGTTTTAAAGCAAGGGAGAATATTTTGGGGGAGGGGATTATTGGCAATATGTCTTTACAATAATATTTAAAGTATAAACACTCACTGCATTTTAAAATCATTCCTCACCGATTAAACACGTGTAGCAGTTTCTATCAATGACAAACACTGCGGTGTGTACCTGTCCACCTTACTCACTGGGTCTAGTTCTGCGTAACTTCTTGCTCTTTCTTCAAGTCAAAATGACCATGAAGGAAAATGCTTTGAACTGATCCAGGCCATCAAGGCAACCACGGTAGTACAGCTAATGATAAGAAAGACTTCCAGAACTGCTTCAGAAAGTGACAAAAATGTCTGTAAAAGTGTGTTTAAAGCAAAGGAGGGAATTCCGAGGGCAGTAAAGGGCAGTGTGTCATTTACTTTAATAAATTCCAACATTCGCTTTATGTATTTCTCATACCTTGTCTATGTATGTTTTATCCTAGGACCCCCAACAGAACAGGCAGGACATAACTGCAAACAGTTCACCACTAAGTGGCTGCTGCAGCTCATAAAAGCTTTTCAGGTTCCACTTACTGAGAATGATATTCAAGAATGTTTCTTGATCTTTTCTCTCAGTATGATCTTTGAGGACAAAATTCCACTTGATTGTTTTAAATTTATTCTTTATAGACAGGTCTGTGCACTTTGAGAAATATGCTGGGCAATATGTCTACGTTTTAAGTATGTATGTGTTTTTCTCTCTTGCTTAACAATGTATCTTTAGAAATATCAACACAGGTACATGAAAGCATGTATAAAATTATGTTCCCTCTAGAAAGTTAAGTAACTGAGTTATTAATCTACGTACATTTTCCCTTCAGTTAAAATGAGACTTTTAAGTTCAACCTGTTCAACCTGTTTTGGGGAAGTTAAATTAGCTGGTAGATACATAAAGGTAACTATTTTCTAAGTTTTAATTTTTATTTTATTTCTAGGAAATGTCTAAATTCATTAAAGAGATGATTCTAGGTATCGGCAGGGGAAGAGCAGAGAGACCTGTATCCAACACGTGGCATGGGCCGCATGTTGCCTGTGAAGTCATTCAGTCTAGCCTGGCAAAGGCCTCATCAACAAACAGAAGCAGTTCCAGCTCTCCCATTAGGGATCATTAACAGGAGGCTTATGTTTAAGTTGATGGCTTTGTATGGCTTGCAAATGATGTCATAGCTATCCAAATAGCCCTTGTCAGACAAAGGTTCTCCTGCTCCCCCAATTTCTCAAAGGCACGAAATTAGAAAGGTTAGTAAGATTTCCATGGGCTTAGAGAAGGGACAGAGGGTCTAAGTCTGGCATGTTGTTTTGTGATTTATACTCATAACCGATTAAGGCCTCTCATGCATCTTGGCCCTTTTTCAAATGTGAGGTATTTAAGAATATTATGTATATAAGGATTACCTCTCTGAGAATATACATCCACAAACATATCATTATATGTAACATATGCATGAATCACCTGATTGATTCTATCTATATCGCGTGTGTGTGTGTGTGTATGTTTATATCAAGTGAGACTTTTTTATATCAAGACTTTTTATAGTTTCCCTCTAAAATTTAATTTTTAAGGTTGATTCTCCTAATTTGAATTACATTACTTTACATTATGTTGGATTCAGATTCCAATGGTCAGCGATCCTTATGGATTTTGCACCTGTACCGTACTCAGCATGCCTCCTCAGGGCTGGCCTGCGCCCCCTCTGGCAAGCATTAGCTTCTTAGTCGTTCTGCTCGCTAGGACCCTCCCTGATGGAGTCTCATCCAGCTCTCCTTTCTTTACATACATCAGCACAAACTCTAAGAAATGTTTTTTTTTTTTTTGACACAGAGATATGCAGTGTGTACCAGTTGAATAAACATATTGAGGCAAGAACTGACTTATTTCTTGATATATGCAGCACTGGGGATCAAGCCCAGAGCTTTCACACTGAGCTATATCCCCGGCCCATTTTTTATTTACTTTTTTGTTTTGAGACAAGATCTTAGGAAGTCACTAAGTGGCCCAGGATGGACCTGCACTGGGGATCCTCTTCCCCAGCCTCACGGAGTGCTGGGGTGAACGGTCAACCTCGCTGGCCTGGATGATAGAACTGTCTTCAGTTGTAACTACAGTGAACACTGTTTTGTATTTTAAGGATTCATGAATCATGTTCTTAAATTTTATAATAAATTTTCTATGATGGTAACCAAGTTGTCACAATTTCTCAAATGCACATTTTTCTTTTTGAGAAGACTGAGTCTATTTAAAATATATTCTATATTTGTTATATAAATATGGAATATAAAATCCATCTATAGCCTTTTCCTCTCTCTTATGCTTTCTGATGTCCTAGACTATTCAGGACTGAAGCTTGGAGATGATGCCTAAAGGAGTTTTTGGTGTCCTGCTTGGTAACCTGGCCCTGCGGCATGAACGCAGAGAGAGGCTCTATCACTGACACGCTGTGGCTAAGGCTTCCTGCACAGAGAGCTTTCCCTGCACTCTGGGCTTTAAACATCACTTTGCCTCTGCAGTGATGACAGCTCAGCATGAACACTGGCTCAGGAGCACTTAGGATGGAGGAGGAAATACGACAATGCCAGGAGTTCCTTCTACAACTGGAATGGAGGGAGTCTGCCAAAGCCCTTGGGCTGCAAGTTAGCACAGCAATGACCGTTGTCCTTTGTTCTCACAGAATCAACAGGCCACTTACTCCTTCAGCTGCTTGGTTAATTTCACCACCTGCGAGGCCAGCGACATGCAGGTCTCCACCACCACCAGGTACCGGGAGCACAGGGTGTGCCCATGCCGCTCTGCACTCTGGGAGGGCTTTTCTCCCACATGGTTCTGCATGGTAACATTTGCTCCATATTCAACCAAGGTCTGCCAGAAAGTACAGAAAGGTGATTGTATCAGGGCTTTCCTCTAAACATCATGGTTTAATGACTAGAACAGAAAGTTAATTATGACTTGTCTTGTTTTTCCAAAGCGTGCTATCAGAGCCCTTGATGCTGGGGAGCAAGGTATCAGCACAAACAAGAGATGGACATCAGTGACCTGTCAATGGTGGACATCAGATATCTCTTTTTAGAGCTTACAAAGGTGGACCTGAAACAGTCCTACTACGACGATCAGTCTCTACCTGAATCTTACACAGGGAAAAGTCTGGGGTAGGGAAGAGGTTGCTACCACTCACAAAGTTCTTTCCTTTCTGAGATGTGCAACGTAAGGCTTGTGGTGTGGTATTTTTCTAATGATTGACTCAGATGAATGAGTCAGAGTCGCCTGTACAATGGAAACGGTGTAGTTCCGTTTACCTGCCTGAACTTGGTTGGGTTCTGGTCACTCGTTGTGGAGTAGTACCTGCTGAGCACTCCTGGTTAGGAAGAAAATGAACTGGAGAGAAACGGCACAGCAGAGAGCAGAGGGGCCGTGAGGCAGCCTGCACCTCTGCCACATGCCATGGAAGGAATGTGTTTGTGGGCTGAGCGGACTTCGCAGCAGAGGGCATGGGGTGACGCTGCTTTCCCTCCCCGTGCCCTCCACCGAGAGGCTTTTCCAGCAGCGTTTGGCAATGGGTGCACATTTAAAGGAACTGTATGGGGAAGGAGAGGCATGATTGAGGCCAAATCCCCCTTATCATGTACCAATGGAGAGGGCCCTCTGAAGACTTCACCCACAGGACCCACCAAACAATCTATATCTTACTACAAGGTGAGCTGGGGACCACAGCCAACCAAAGAAGCCGTGAGCACTTCCATGGAAGGTGTGGCCCTTCCTAGCTAAGCAGAGACATTTCACTCTTTCCTCCATGTATTCTCTGTCCTCATCACCGCCCCAAAAGGGACGTAGGAGCTAGAGTGGTGTGTTAACAATCAGGCGTCACTTCTCAGTGGAGGTTCAGGACCCCAAGCTGTGGACAGGAACAGCAACAGGAAGAATGCTTCGAATCGGAAATTAAGATTGTAATTTTCAACTGATTTGAAGTAATTGTAACAGCCAGGCGAATGCAAAGTTATGAAATCTGGCCAAGGTAGATGAGGGGGAGATTTGATGAATGGCTGCAATCGATAATTTTAAAAGGATCAGTCATGTATTTATAGTGGGATGTCATCAGATTTCACAGAAAAGTTGTTTGCTTCGCTACCAATCAATTCAGTCCAATGTATTCTTTCTCAGTATCAGGACGAGACTGCATATCTCTAGATTTATTTTAACAGTAATGATTTTTTTCTCCATTAATACTACCACTTATACTTAAATTCTTACCCTACTTAGAGCTCATCAAGGAGATTCATTTTCCCTTTGACTTACAATCTCTCACCATAAAGGTCAATTTGCCACCAAACTATTGCCACCTACCTCACAGGGTGTCACAGAGACCGTGTCGGCCTGGAGTACTCACAGCTCTTGAAGAGACTCAATATAAACACGCACTGTTATTACTTCCCCTGAATCTGACCTTCATGATTTTTTTCCACTGTTTTCCCTACCAGTGCTCACCTCATAATGTCCCACACTCACTCTCAGTCTCTCTTTTTTATTTTTATTTTTTAAATCGCACACTCAGAAGGCAAATCCTTTCTCATGTTATCCAGTTGTTACACCCATGGTATCAGAGTCAAAAACATTCCTTGTGTAATGTGGAGTGATGAATGCTCTGGAAGGAAAGACCATCTCTCTTCACATAGTAGAAAGAAAAATAACTAAAATCTGAAATAGAATTAGTGACAGCTGAGATTTCTTTGGCTTTAAATCATGTATTGTCTGATAAAAATTTAATTCAAAACTATTAAGTAGTTAGCACATTTTGTAAATGGAAAAGTATAACTTTCAATGATAATTCATTTGTCTTTTGTCCACATGAAATGATGCTATCCTTTCCTTCTTTCATCAGACCTTGCTAAAAATTTAAATTTCTCTCTTTTCTGATTTCCTATCACCCATTTTAAAAGCTGGAGCCTCAAGTCAGAAGAGGCAAGCTTTGTCAGTAACAGTGGGAAGATATTCAGGTACTGAGAATATTTCCTTCCCAAAGAGCTCTGCCAAAAGCAATTTCATGTAAGCAGATGCTATAGAGCGTTTTCTGTTATCTATGCTTTTCCCATTATGTTTTGTCTTTCATATTTACATTTTTTTCATATATTCTCCTGTTATTTTCTGAGTCCTCTTTTGCTTCCCTGAGCAGGTGGTTCTCACCACCCAGCGCTCTGTTTTAGGTGGAATCCGCCTTGCACACAGTAGGAGCTCACTTGGTAGCTTTTGAAGAGATGAGCACACTGCCTTTTTACAGAGGGAAACGCCCGTGCAAAGTCCCCAAAAGTGCCACTTTGTAGAGATGGAAAGTGTGTTGGGCACAGAAAACACGATGAACTGCACGAAATGGCTCATGGGAGTATTTGGCTCTAATCATAGCCTTCCGCCATATTGCTGACAGTTTACTTCTCCCTGAGATGCTGGGAAATCCATACTTGTTGGGGCATTTTTGACTATAAGAATGCTTTGATTAGCCTGACTCTGGTAACTGTGATATATTGTTCAAAAAAAATAATTCCAGGCCAACACTAAACTTTGGTTTTGTTTCCCATTTCCAGTGTTTCCTCTCCTTCCCTTGGTGCCCTTCACCTGCTTATTCTCCCTCTTCCTCCTCCTCTAACCATCTTCTCTCTTTGCTCTGTCTGAAGGTTTTCAACATCTTACAAGTGTGAAAGCTTATCTGGCTTTATGTCCACATCCCCCAGGCTTCTGAGGATCACTACCAGGTTCTCTTGCCATGTGCTGTTTGGCACCAGGTTTGGCTCAGCCTTGTGAAGCTCTGTTTCTGGCTGAGGATGAGTTGCCATCTTCTCTTCCTACAGACACCCTATGTCATATCCTGGAGTGCAACTCATGTGCCTTGTGTGCTTCTGCTCCCTAGCCTCTAGACATCATTGCATACATAGAAAACAAATGTGTTTTGAAGGCATGCTGGGCTAAAAAGATGGGCTACTGAGTAGCCCAATGCAAGCTTATCTCAACTGTTCAAGGCTTGAGGGGCTCAATATTTATTTCTCTGCTCAACTAATTCTGGCCTTGGCTGAATGCGTTTGAGAAGCTCAGCCACGCCACAAAGAGAGAGAGGAAACTATGGCTTCCTCTCTAGCCCACTACTTTTTACCATGAAGAATTCTCCTAACTCATTTCTAGAAAATTTGTTCTGTTTTTCATGAGGAATAAAAGTGAGCTAATGAGAGCATGAGTAGTCTACCACTCAACAGAATGAGAAATATCAGTCTCGCGGTAGTTTCCCATGAACACGAGAGACTTCCAATCTATTGTCCTTGACACTGGAGCTTTAAGCAATCCTGAGAGAGCAGGCAAAGTCCCTTTCATTGCCTTCTGATACTGAAGGAAAAACTCTTAGGGATGTTTATGTTAACAATATAAAATTTAAAAATACAAATACAATTTCTTACGTCTATTATAACACAACAGGTGATTTAATGCAGACATTCTCATGGGGAATAAAATTTCCACTATATTTGTTTTATGACTTGATACACTCCATTTTGCCTGAACAGCAGCAGAACTGTGTACCTGTATGCACCCGAGGTAGCCATGCTGTGAGGCCACGTGGACAGCACTGTTGCCATCCTGGTCCACCTCATCCAGGGAGATGCCTTGCTCTTGCATGAACTGAAGAAGCCACAGGAGAATCTTTTCCTACACATGAGAACACTTGGAATTAATGGAAGATCATGCAGGGAATTCAAATATAAAAGGCAAAGGCAAACAGTTCCCTAACTTGTGAAACCAAGTGGGTCATACATATTAAAGGGAAATTTTCATTCAGTCTGAGCTAAAAATGCATGACTGACTGATTACGAGAAGGATTTTAAGAGCAGGGGGTGACCTTGGAGATGCTCTGATGTTACGTTGCCTTTAAAGAGTAAGATGAAAAGAGCACATTCCCAGAGAGCAGGGACTCTTCCTCAAGGACATGCAGCTAGACAAATCCAAAATCAGGGCTAGAATCCTGATTTTTTAAATTCTAAGGCTCCTATGGAGGTGTTTTCCTACTGTAATATTAAACTGGTTGTTGGTTTCAAGTCTATTACTAGAAAACCCCGGACTATGGAGATAAGTAGCTTCTTCTACTTTTACATTTATAAATCTTAAACCACGCCTCCTAATCCCTGGCTTCCTGCAATCAACACACTTACATTAAAAAAAAAGGCAACAGTTTACACTGTCAAATGCAAGTTAAACTCCCTGAACTAAAAACAAGAACCTCTTGATTTTTCTGACCAAGTGGTGGTGGTGGCATTTTTTTTCTTCTTTCAAGTTAAAAGGAGGGCCCAACAGCTCTGAACACAAGTGTTTCAAAAGCAAAGCCACAGGGCAGTCAGTATGTTTTGTCATAATCTATTCTTATTTTACCCACTGGGTGTTTTGTGGCATTTTCATGTTACGCTTGGCTTTTCGAGAGAGCAGGGGGATGGGATTTCACTACTTAAAAATAGGATCATTAAATATAAAGTTAAAAAATACGAGAGTGGTAAAAACAACAGCATAAAGTTTAGTGGGTGGAATTTGACATTTGAAAAGATGATCATGTGCTTGGAATAGCCTTGAACTTCTTTCTTCTTAGCCTTTTAAAGGATTTTTTCCTCTGTTGTTTCCTCAAACTGGTCATGAACTTTTATACTTTTCTGGATTAAATTTGCCTTCATCTTCTGAACATACCAACTAATCTGCTAAAGGAATGTTGGACAAAAACAACTAATTCCTTCAATTTCACCCTTCTGCTGGGAACAGGGCACTGTTTACGAAGGTATCTCAGACATCAGAGACACACTGAATGTTTGCACTACACTGTTACCAAACGAGCAGGCAGGAGCAAGACTTCTAGAGAGCAAAAAGAGAAAAACATAATGAATGCCTACAACCTCGTAAGAACGCATCAGGAGAGGGAAAGGAAGGGCAACGGGGGGATGAATAGAACCAAGGTATGTTATATGCATGTAGGAAAATGGGACAACACAGCACATTGCTTAGATTACTATGCACTAATTCAAATAATATAAACAAAATAAGTTTTAAAAAATTAGAGAATTCTTTTTTGATTAGAAAAAGGGGTACACTTTAAAAAGGTATAGGGGAGAAACATTTAAAATTAAGAATAAATGCAGTGTAGGATAAGGTGCTTGCTCTCGGAGCATGCTCACTGTGGATTGTTCTGGCAGACTATCTTGGTGGAAAGTCACGTGAATAATTCAGAAACAAAAGAAATTGCAGGTGTGATGCTGAGAGTCACACAGGGCCCACTGGACCAGGGACAGATGCAGGACAGTGCTGGGCAGGAGTTCTGCTGGCAAAGCTAGGCTGTGTGATTGGAACCTTGGTGTTTCAATAAAGCAGCCCCAGTCACACAGACAGCAGCACTGAATCAACACAATTCTGTCTCAGTTGTGCAAGCAACACCCCTCTCAAGGGACAGCAAGGCAAGCCTAGCCAGGACACTCCTGCCTGGTCCTCCGTCTCCCGGAGGCTTCCGCCTTTATGCTCTCTCTGGCTACTTCTGCTAGGTACAATCAGGCGTTGGAATAATTGCACCCTCTGAGACTTCAAGTGTCAGGAAGAGGAAAATCAATTCCTATCACCCAAAGATCTATCACTCCAGGAGACCGCTAAAAACTGCTGGTTACCCTGTGGTACTGGAGCCTTTAAAGGCAATTTTTACAAGAAAAAGGACACAAATTGGGAGTCAAATGGAGTCCATTCTTTACGAATCTATATGAGGGGCAGAGGGCAACTAAAATAAACCAGGAGAGGAATTTCCCTCCGTACTATCCTTGCCAGGGGTATTTACTGAAGAAACAAAACCAGAGCACACTCAAGTGCCTGCTTGATGTAGAAAAACTTGCATGTGCTGAATCCATTAAAAAACTGTCCAATAACAGTCTTCCTTATGAAAATATTAGCCTTGTCACGGTTCCAAGGGCAGCGTCTCTGCAGGTCATCTGCTACATAGAGGCTGTGGCGGATGGACGTAGGGTGGCTGGACAGGGTTCTCGAGGTCTAATGGGCTTTTGCATTTCCCACTTGGGCAGGAGAGCTCTCCTAGGGGTGCTGGAGGGCGGCCCCTCCCTTAAAGCTGTACTTTAGGTTATAAAAATGCTTATCAGGTTGGAATAACAGCCTGAAGATTGATACTAGCAAGACCCAAATGTCTGACACAGCCCTTCACACAGGTCACTAGTTCCCTATGGTCCCCAATTCAGCCCAGTGAGCCGTAGCCCTGCCCGCTGGTCCCAGAAAGGGTGCTTGCTTTTGTTCTCTCCGATAGTTTCAACATTACCAGAAACCTGCTGGGAGAGTTGAACAAAGAGACTGGCATATGCATAGACAGCAGTGGCCGAGACAAAGAAGACTGAACCACTCCTTTGGCAAGATCTGCCCCAAGTCCTGTCAGCAGCCTCTGCTCCTATGTCTACAAGTCCTCAGTGGGCTTTACAGAAGCAAATGAGGTCACACGATTTATAATTATAAATTTATAGCAATAAAATTCTGTCTTACACTGAAGTGATTTATAAAGATTAACCATGATCAAATTCTTTTGATCACTTGAATTTTTTTTTTGTCTCTCTGGCCAATCTAAGCAAAAAAGTCCATCTTTATCAAATACCGATTGGTAATTACTGCTTTTCGAACACTAAGGAGAGGGAGTAATAGTCCAATGCACGGGGATAAAAGAACAATCGTGATGTTTTAAAAACTGGCTATTTATAAGTTGCAAATGTTCTGCTTCTTTTTTCATTTCATAAGTCTGTACAGCTGCTCACTACAGTGAGCTATAGGAGATACTGTGAATATCAGAATTAGATCAAATTATAAATCAGTTCTGCAATGACAGTGATGTCATGTTAACGAACTAAGCTATCCACATGGAGAAGAATAGAAATTGGTCCTGAAGTCAGAATGGGGATTAAAAACAAGATCTTACAGGGTTATTTTGGAGGTCAGATAACATATACAACATCAGCCTGGACACAGAAAATGTGTGTGTGTGTGTAGTATATATTGTATAAAATGTATATTTATATTATTTGAAATTACCATGGCACGGCATGACTCTCACTAAAGAAAGACAACAGTGATATTTCTCAGCCTATTTGTCTGAATTTAAGATTGCAATGCTCAAGAATTATAATCTCTTGTTGACAATACTACAACTTTTTGCCACTGAGAAAGTTTATGAAGCCAAAGTGGACATGGTAATATGCACAAGAAGCAATTTTCTTTGCCTCAAACAAATGATTAAATATTGTGCTGACTTTATTATTTCTTAAGACTGAGGTTGGCATTTTGTGTTTCCTATGTTTTTAAAAGATAATTTACACTCACTGCACTCAAAGGGAGGCAAGATTTTTATCCATATACTAGATTGTGATTTATGTATATCAATTACTAATATCAGGATTTTCTAATGTAGAAATCAGTAGTAACTAAGAGTCATCCTGATAGTCCTTGTTCACCTTTTCTAAAGTAAGACTTCCTTGACTACCATAAAAATTTTAACTTTGGGTTCAATAAAAATATCACTTTCCCTTTGATAAATTGAAATTATTATTCTTGCAAATTTTTGGAAATTATAAATTCAAACAAAATCCACTTGTAATTCTAACCCAAGTTTTAATGACTATCACTATTTTGTGCTGTGGTTCCTCCTACTCCCATCTTTTCTCCTTCTTTTTCTCGAAATACAAAGTTGGCACCAAGTTGCGGGAGAAATTTTGTATCATACACTTTAATTAATATTATACAATGAATATGTTCTCATAAAATTCCATCACGTGAATGTAGCTTTGTTATTTTAGTAAATAAATAATGTACTATAATGAATGTCATCGCTTTTAAATCTTTGAGGGTTTTCTGGTATTTGTTTATGTTTAGATTTTCATAATTGATAAAAAGGTAGATTACGTGGGACACAAAGGGAAAATACTTAAAAACTCCATACCTGGCCGTAACAACCAGCATAATGAATAAGGCTGGGGAAATCTTTAGAGCAGCTCAACTCCGCAATGGCTTCTGTTTCGCTCACCATCCACCGCACACACTCCAACTGGCCATTCTAGAAACAGAAAGAAGGACATTCAAGGTAACCCAGATTTGAAAGGTGTCATAAAGACAGTTGTTTCGTCAAGGGAAGACATATAAATTTTGACTTTTATGTTTGGCTTATTTTATTTGTGACATAAATATATAACCCGTTATGCCCATGATCTGTGGTTCTGACTCCTAAGTTCATCGCAGAATTTTGACCTAAATGGGCTTTTATAACTTTACTTCACACGATCAGGCATATGTTACCCTCTTCCCTCTCTGTGCTCCTTGCTGTCCTGGAAAGCTGCTCTGTTTGAGCTGGCCTCTCTGCCCACCACTCCCTGCACCAGGGTTTCTGCCTGGATTTGGTTGATGGAAAATAGGGGTAGGAGATCCCCGGAAAGAAATTTGCTCCTGGATACCCTCTTTGGGGCTGCCATTAGCCAGATGGGTGCCTCCACCGGGCAAGGGTGAACTCAGCCCTCTGCCTCAGTCCTGTCTCGCCGGCACTCCTTTTCCAGCCTCTTCAGATGTGAGGAGGTAACTGTGCCCTGGAAGTTGCTGGCCCCAGGACACGGCAATTTTTCCTTCCTGGACTATTTCCACTCCACATATCTTTCCGTCTATAAATCCTTTCACTGGAGATTTTCCTTAATTTCATAATGTGAGCACACCAAGCGTTTTCTATCAGAATTAAAACAAACAGCACCCCTGCCCCCGAGACAGCGGACTCTACATCATGCTTCATTCCCTATGGGAAGAGAAGGGCGTAGGACCCACGCTGATCGTGTACAGTTGGTACTTACAGAAGACAGGAAAATGCGAGGCAATATTTCTGATTTCAGGGAGCCCCTCCCTGGCCTACCCTGTGGTCAGTGTAACTGAATTAGAGGCTCATTTTTTGTATTTTTTTTCCAAAATCATTTTTTTTTTTGCAATACTGGAGTTTGAACTCAGGACCTTTGTACTGAGCTACATCCTCAACCCCTTTTTCATTTTTAATATCAAAACAAGGTCTTGCTTGGTCGCTAAATAGCCTAGGCTGAGCTAGAATTTGTCTTCCTGTTTCAGCTTTTTAGGGTGCTGAGATCACAGGCCTGTGCCACTGGGGCCTGACTGTTCATTTTCTTTATTAGTTTTCCTTTCTCGATTTCATTTATTCCCAGTTCGATTTTTGTTACTGTTTCTGCAGCTTCCTTTAGCTTTAGTATGCCTCTTTTCTGTCTAGCTTCCTGAGGCAGACTATTAGGCTACTGATTTCAGATTTCTCTTTCCATGCCTTCCTCTTTTATAAATCTTCTAGGCACCAATTTAGTCTTCTGTATCCTAGAAGTGTTGGTATATTGCAAGTTGATTCTTCTTCAAATACTTCCTAATAATCAAGTTTTTTTTTTCTCTGACATTCGATTATGTGTAGGGGCAGGAAACATCCTCCCATGGGCCAAAATGTTCAAATCATTTGTTTGGCCTGGCCATGGCCTTACCAAAGAGAAGCAGCCTCAGCCATCGTTTTAGGGGTGAATTAATTAAATGTCTTACCAGACACAGCAGGCTAGTTTTTAAGTTGATAGTTTTGTATGGCCTGTGAATGATGTTATTTATAGCCAAATAGCTCCCTACCTCCGTGTACAGTGTTGAATTTCACATACTTGTGGATATCCTAAATTTTCTTCTATTATTGACTTCTAGTTATGTTCCATTATGATTAAAGGATATAAATTTGTAATTCAATCTTTAAATTTATTAATATACATTCTATTCCCCAACATATACTTTATCCTGGAAAGTGTTCCATGTGTACTTGACAAAAATGTGTACCTTGCAGTTTTGGTACAGTATTCTTTCATATTAGGTCTAGTTATTCAAAGAGGTTGTTTAAAAGATAGAAGGAAACATGATATCTCTTCTATGAATTTAAAACTAATGTCACTTTCCATAAATACAAATACCAAGGAAATCCACTTGTTATTCTAGCAAAAGTCTATCAGTCTAAAGTCTAAAAGTCTATCAGACAAGAGTTCAATTACTATGTGTTAAAAAGAAGTTATCAGTAAGGTTCCATGTTTGAAGTTATGTTATTACCAGACCAATACTTTGCCTTTGAGATTAATCAGAACAACTGAATGACAAATGAAAGAGGAATAAAGTTAATTCTCTCTAAGTCTATTTAGGTCCTAAAATATTTCTTTTCTTTCTGGTCTTCTTTTAGAAAACAGATTACCTTAGCAATCAGACCCTTTAGCAATTTTTCTTCTCAATTACTTCACTCTATCTCCAAAGGGTACTCACTAACATACTGAACTCCCACAGAATGTCCTCTTAGGTCCCCCAGAAAGCACTCAATAAATTCTACATAGTAACTAGAATGATTTATTGTGTCTCATTTAAGAAGTTTAAGAGTTGGGGAGAAATTTTCCTCAGCTCTGGTATTACTTTAAAACCCCTTTTTCTCAGGTAATCCTTTAATTTGATAACTTATCTCTGACTCTGTTTCCTGTCAGCCAAGTTATACTGTCCAGGAAACTTTTGCCCATTTATACCAATGTATTTGTCTTTAGTGACATCAGATTCCTTAGAACTGTATTTAATGAGGCAGAAAACTACAAGTTAGTTGCTGATGTTCAAAAGGAGGTCCTCAAATGGAAAGTGTTGATTCTGTCCACCTTATCAATATCTACCAATGTGCACTGTATGGGCTCAGGCAGGGAACATGTGAAGGCACATTTTCAAAGAGAGGGACACTCATTAAAATATTTGTACTGTTACATATTAAGAACTCTCGATTTACTAAAAGAAGAGTGAGACACTTCCACTTCTTGAATTCCTGCCCAGAAACAAAGTATGGAAAAACCTGAAACCATAAATCTGAAAAGGCCTTTGAGTCTTATGAGTTAGATATCAGTTTTTCTAACAAGTTTTAAAGAATGCTGTTTAAATTTACAGACTGCTTTCATGATGGCACTACTATGTTGACTACAGAATTTTAGGAATAAATGAACACCTAATAAAAGTGGACCGTAGAGGTATTCTGAAGGTTGGCCTTATGACTACTACATTTCTTAGGTACTTTTCTACTCAGAGATTTTTATTTTATTTTATTTTTTTACTTACTTACTTACTTATTTATTTATTTTTGAGACAGGGTCTTGCTTTGTAGTATAGAATCATCCTAAACTCACTATGTACCCTAGGCTGGCCTCAAATTCATGGCAATCTTACTCAGAGATTTTTAATCTATTTAAAAAATCACCAAAGGCATATAAATGAAGAAAAAAATGCTTTTATCCAACTATATAGTTAGGAATATTCAGTAACCTTACCATTAGTTAGCAACCTAATGGAAACCATATTTTATAAAATTAAAATAGTATTTTAGCATTTATTGGTATTGCGAGAATATTTTAATTATAATTGATACATGCCCATTGTTAACCCTACCCAATTCCTATCTTTCCCTAGGACCCATTCACAGGTCTTGATTCTAAATTTGCTACTCCCTCCCCGCCCCCCATGGAACTATGGTAATGTATCTGCTTTATCTGCTAGGCTTATTAGCGCCAAAAGAATAAATACTACATCTTACTCAAATTTCTATTGCTAGCAACTAATGCAATACCTCATGGATTTGTCATATACGATTAAACTCAAATCTACTGAATTTTGACTTCACATTTGATTTCTCCATGTAACGGTTGTTATAGTTCCACTCTTTATAAAACAAATGAAAAACAAAAGATGACTTCCAGAGTCACAAATTTCTTATTTTTATATAAAAATTTTATATTATTGTTAAAGTCATAGTTTGATAAAAATTTAATAAAATAGAACAGATTTTTAAATATATGTAATTTTACTAAATGAAAAATAAAGATACAAAAAAACACCTTTTCATAAAAAATAACTAGAGGTAGTAAAGAAATCGATTGCTTTCAATTGTAACATACTCTATGTGAATTCACAAGTAGGTTTCTCTACCAAGTTCCTTGGGTCAGGACCAATATAATTCCATTTTTAGAAATTATGACCATTCAGCTCTTAGAATATACAATTATTATGTACAGCAAAGTACATGTGCAGGACGTATTATATTTCCATGGACTTCACATCTGGCTTTTTAATAAATGCGATTGCATTCCATATTTATTTTCCAGAGATTTTAAGAGTAATTTTAGGCTAATACCTAACTTTGCAGCGATACATTATATTTTACAGAGGAACTCACCACTGTGCTATAAAAGCCCACATTTTCTTGTTTCGTGGTTTCTAAAGTTTAACTCTACCCCCATTTGCATTTATTTGTGTAATTTTTGACAGCACATTGTCCTCTGCAAGAGCTAAATGCAAAATTCACACTGACATTCTAAACAACTCTTGTTCTGAAGAAGTTAAACTTGAGATCAGATCCACTAAAAGTCTGCTTTGTTACCAGAATTACTCCCGAGTGCTATGGTTCCTCAAAGTATCTCTTTTCTTCATTTGTCTTTATTTCTATTCTTATGTTAGAAAAAAAGAAGTGACAGGCCCCAGATAGATCTAGGGGTGGCTAAGAATCTCATCTGCTATCACCATGAATAACAAAAGTTCTCAGTGGTGCAACAGATCATTTTGCTTTCTCTTTACTGGCTGCTTTGAAGCTTATCCTCATTGGACAATAAATTGGAATGTAGCGTCAGAGCAGTTTGTGGTTGAAATGATTAGTACCTTACATTTAACATGTCCACTTGTTATTTGCTTGATAAATCATTCTCCTCTCTCTCACTTCCAACACTTTATCTCACAAGCAATCTTCAAAAACTAAAATTCAATTTTTCAGCTTTGGCAGGCCCAGTCCCCCACCAGTCACCTTAATGGCCAGGCCAGCCGGAGTCAACCTGTCAGTGTTGCGCTCGCTGAGGCAATCTTCTCCCATCAAAGAGGTGAGGTGCTGCAGACATTCTGCATGTCCCTGTGACGCAGCAATATGTAGCAGATTGTTTCCATTTTCATCATGAATTTTGTCTAGATTGTCGGCAGCTAGGTGTGGCTGTACAAATAGTCAGATTAGAAAACTTAGGTCAGTAAATCAAAACAAGATGCCCAGACGAAGGAAAGCGCTTACAGAAACCCTGGGGGAAGTGGGGGAATCTAGTTAAGTCTGAGTTCTTTGCTACAATTCTTTGTTCTAGCATCCTTTAGGGCCTCCATCCTGAGTGAAGAGGAATTCTCTTGCGCTGCATTTACGTTATCTAACATAGTTAATGTATGTATCCTGAAAAATATAAAATAAATCTCATAATGTTTTAAGGAAGTTTACAGAATTGTGGAGGGCCGCAAGCAAAGCCATCCTGGGTTGCATGTGGCCTGCGGGCCATAGGTCGAATAAGCCTGCAGTGAGTTCTCAAGGAAGTAACGTCCATATCAAACACAGCAGCAGGGCCAAGGACAATGGGTGGTGGAGGCTTTCGCACCGGTAGGTTCCCTGTCTGTCTTTCTCACATGACTGCTAAGTCCTTGAGGATGGTGCTAGGCTTTATTTCCTGTTGTAGGTTTCTAGAATGACCGAACTACTTGTCTGGGCCTGCTAACCTGGTGCTGGAGACAATGTCTACAACAAGTATAAACTTCATGACTGCTGCCACTAGTGCTGTCACAGGTAACTCCAGATGCTTCCGCCCCCAGTCACTCCTGGGGACACCTGGTGGCTAACTGACTTGGCTTCTTCACCTCTAGTGAAATGCGGTCCCGTGAAGACGAAACAAGAGACACTGTTTGTTGAGTGAGCTCAGCAGTATTAACATGTGGGAAAGGGAAAACATGGCAAGAAGGACAACAACAAAAAAATGGAATCAATGAAACAGAATTCAAAGGAGGACCAAGGAAAATTGGAAAAGACATGTTCAAGAGAAAAAAAATTACTACTTTATTTGGTAAAACTATTTAATCATACTGTTCTCTTACAACAATATTATAATAATAGATCAAGCACAGTGCATTTTACCTATGCATGCTTCGCATTAAGTGGGGTCATACTGCCAATGTGCAATGATTTTCTTGAGTGAGGCTTTAATTAACATCATAGTATGAGCTCAGGTTTGCTACTGTTTGATCTAGCTCTGCAAGGCGGGCAGATGGAGTGTTACTTCAGTTGCGATCTCTCTGAGCTCAAACAGAGCACACTTTTCTTACATCATGTTACTTTGTGTTCAGAGTCTTTGGAAATGCTTCTTCATGCTCCCTAGACACTCAGAGCTGGAACTAAATAAAAACCGTTTGGGTCAGAGGGCAGTGACGTTCTAATAGAAGTTTCCATCTGAAAGTGCTTTTCATATATGCTGGTCCAACTTTTCTGAATAATGATCAGGATAAAACAGAAGACTCTCTGTTCATATTATCTGGCAGGTACACTATCAGCAAGGAACTGATAGCCCCACAAATAACACTGGGAAATATTTGAAAAGCAGAAAGAAACATTAACATTCAAGTCAAAGAAAGTGTCAGGCTCTCTCTGTATTTGGCCCTCTGTCCCTCTATTTCTCTTCCTCTTTAGATTCGATGTCTTTGTTCTGGTCGAATTTGTGCAAAACTAAAATGAAGTAAAGCACCTCGAGAGATTTGTTTTCCCCCGGATTAGCCCCCAACCTATTCTAAAACAGAGAAGGCTCCATTTCCCAACCAAGCAAGTAAAACAAATACATCCTCATTCTACAAACAAAAGCTGGTAAAAATGAAATATTTGTATTATTAACAGATACATCAAGCTAGATTATACTCACGAGGAGAGATATTTGTCCTTCTTTAACAATGTTCAAGATGCTTTTCACTTTTTTCAGGCACTCACTCCTTTCTTCTGGCCCTTGGGAGCTGGTCCAGCTCATGCCAGGGACCTGCTCCTCGAGTTTGGGCTCTGCTGCTGAGGGCTGCAAGTGGAAGGCCCTGAGCTGGCAGTCAGGCAGTGTCTTCTCAATTTTCCGACTATGGTAGTCATTAAAGGCCTTGTTTAAGAAGTCATTACCCTGGCCCTCTGGCTCATATGCAGACCCACATTTAACCAGAGGAGATGAGCTCTCAGATTCTTCAGTGGAGAGTTTGTGCTGGTCACGGAGAACAGCTGGAGGCTTTCTCAAGAGGGGACTTTTCACAGGAGAAAGAATACAAAATGGTGTCATGTTGGATGATGAGTTCTCAGGGCTTCCTGCAGAGCAGGCTTTGCCAGAAAGGCCATTGATGCTTGCGCATAAACCCAACATTCTTTTTTCTGAAGTCACCTTGGTAAAAGAGGCAAGCTGTTGGCTGGATTTAATGTAAGGCACATCTAGAATCTCATCCATGTCGAGATCATAATGCTCCAGCTCGCCCAGAGCAGTGCTGGGCTCAGAGCTTTTACTAGGCAAGTTCCCCCCTCCATCCTCAGGGATGAGCTCCTCCGGCTGGGGGACCTGGTCAGACTCATCCCCTTTTTGGTACTCCACTTGATGGTTCTTCTGGTCATCACTTTCATTGTTCTCTAGAGTCTCTGGCTGATGCTTCAGTGGGGAAACCCGCTTCACTGGGCGGAACTTACTGTACACATCAGCAATTCCTGTGGGCTTTTGTGTGTTTGTAATGAGAGTTGAGACGCCACAATTCCAGTTAGAGCTAGAAACTGTTTTGTGAAAACATGAAGTGGGGAGACAATTTAATAGGAATGCTGAACACATTTTGGCCACATAGGCACACACAGTCCACTCAAGTTACACAAAATTAAGTCCCCGTGTAAGAGCATAACTTCGATAGGACACATGTCTATAAAGCAAATAATTCATTTTGACCATTGGAAAATAGTGAGTGCTAAAAAAAGTTATGACGTATTGACTCAAAATTAATCAAAGCAGCAATAGTTGTAGTGAAAAAAGCAAAAGTAAACAAACTCAGGCCAATATTTCGGTTTATTCCCTGGACACATCTCTATCCTTAGAAATATTTCAATATTTTCTACCACCTTAGAAAACAAGATTGGAGGCTGGGGCTCTCTGTGTTAAATACATTTTTAGACTCGATCAGCTATAAGGGACAGGTGCACACTTAGGTGAACGTACTCACACACGCACACACCTTTATGCATGTAAAGAAAGGCTCAACTATTCAGTATTACACAAAATCAAACTGTGACCTACTGGCTGAGTAACTAGCTTTCCATTAAGTGGATAAAAAAGGAAAAGAAGGGAATGAAGAAGTCGGAGACTGGATGGACAGTGGAGGCAAACTATGATTAGTCTAACACCAGGCTAAACTAAGGACCCTAGTCAACCACCAGAACGGGGCATCTCACAGTGACTTCTGGCATGAGACATAGCATCACGATATATAACACTTCAAAATTGAGTAGTTTTTTAAAAAAAGATGTAATGCTGCCTGCCATTGTCGGGAAAGCTGGAAAATAAGCAGAAGAGGAAATGGTAAAGGGAGGTAAACTAGTTTTTTCTCATTGCTGCGCACAGTTCAGATACAGACGGAAGTGTCTGCTTGATAGGGAGTGGAAGGTGAAACAACCACAGAAACTTGGAGGAGAAAAATAAGAACTATTACCTTTCCCAGTTAGCCTTCATGTGAGGCTACCTCCCTCCTGGGGCAGGGAGACAAGAGGGGCAACGGGGTCCTTACCCATGGTGGCACCGCTTTCTCTCAACTAATGATCCAGCATCTTTGGAAGTTTATGGGCCACTGATTCACAGATATCTTCTCCCCAGTCACCAAGTTTCCACCATCCCCACCAAACAGGTGAGATTTCAGGGCACGCGCTCTACTTTGGGAGTTCTTATTCATCTCCTTCCTGCTCTGGAACAACTGTAGGTAGGATGGGTCTAACTACAAAACAGGTGTGTGTTCTTGGAACCCAGGCACAACCGAAGAATGGGAGAACCCGGGACACGTGTGTACCTCAGGTCTGTGATTATTGAAATAGTCCCTGTAATAGCACTGATTCTTGGAATGAAAGTGCTTGAGGCTACTAAGTATTCTTCTTTCTGCTGGGAAGAGTTCTAAAAGGACTGAGACATTCTGGAACCAAGCAAACGAGATGAAAGTTACTGTTCTGAGCCTAAATACCCTATAGCTATGTAAATTGAGTCTCCAAAATGGACCAGAATTTTGGATGCCGTTTCAGATACGCTGAAGTTTGCAGCCCACCCCGAGGGCCGCTCTGGCTGACATTCTGAAACTGAAGAAAAGAATACGGAGAGCTATGAAAGGAAGGCTGGTTTGTTCTCCAACAAGAAACACGTAAGAGAGAATGTTCCGGAGGAAAAGATGGTACCTAGACAGCCTCAGCCTGCAGCTTCTCTCTTTCCTTGGCATGAGTTCTCAGTTGTACACAATGCTTGGCTCAGAGCAGACGATTAGCAAATGCAACTCTGTCGATTTGAATCTCACTTTGGGTAACTCATTAAATCTTTTAAAATGCACACAGTGCATTCTTCTGAGGGATTTACAGCTTAATTTCACAGGGACAAGAGTCTTGTTAATAAATTCAGAGGAGTGATCATCACCAGCCAGAGCCACATTTTTAGAAGTTATTTATGATATGCAAGAACACAAAGGCAAAGATGAATTCCAGTTAGTCTTTTATCGATTTAAAAGTTTCTGTCTTCCTTTTCTCCCTAAAATTGTGACGCTATAAGAAATTGATGTCTGCCAGAAATTTCTGCCAAAGCTTTCTCCCTTCCTTAAGAACACATGTTTATTTACTTATGTAAGACGGTGGGGAGATGGTGCACACGGAGTTTACAAGGCTCAGATATGCCTTTAGGGTTAGCCATCAACTTTTTGAAAGCTTTAAGAATAGTGGGAAAAATGTGTATCCATAGTCATTTCTGAGATACATACTTATTATTAGGTTTGGCATTTATTAATATTTTTTCAATTATTTTGATTTCTTTGGAGCTTCTAAAAATGTGCAACTCAGAACACACTAAAAATTTTAAAGCCATGTGACTTAGTAGGCTGATACAACGAGTGTATTGTAGCAATATATTTATGTATAGTGTAAGGTCATGGGTTCAAAGGGCTACTCTTTTATGTTGGCTTTATTTACATGTGAAATTTTTTCCAAGTGATACAGGGAAATGGATACCATATGTTTCCCAGCTGTTTTTTTTTTTTTTTTTCCCCTGACAGGAGCCATTAAGAATACTCTATGGAAATGAATTCTGTCTGAATCTTGTGAAAACATTTCTTTCTACAGAAAAGTCTAGAAACTGAAGAAGAAACATCAGCATTTAGTCTCCTTGTACTTCTTATTCCAACCTATGATCTTTTTACTTTGTGGCAGGAGGAAGGGGACAAATTTGTGCTTTCTGATCTGTGTCTTGACTGGTGAGAAAAACTATCATGAAAATGGATTATTTAAAAGGTTTTGATGAAACTACTCCAAATGAGTGTTATAATATATATTTGAGTAAGAAAAAATGCAACCTATGCTACATACATAAAACAAAACTCAGTTAATTTATTTCTCCCACGCTAGGCATATATAAATGTGTACAGGGAAAGAAAAAGGGGTATTAGTGACTAGTAGGATTTTAATTTCTAGTTCTTTATGTATACCAAAAAATTTTACTTATATTGTTGTTTTAATCCAATATTATAAATTTATCATCCATGAAAATAAATCTCTGACTAAGAAGACTTTGGAGCCTAAATTTACTTTTGGAAAATCACAAATAAATTCAAATTTTAAGTTCCTAAAAATTATCTAATTTAGATCTTTAGAAGCTCCATGTGAACAGGATTTATGACTGATTTATCTCTGTATCCTTCAAAACACCAAACAAATTGCTTTACCTAAGTAGGTTCTTAATGGCTTTTTGGTTGAATAGGTTCACTTTTAACATCTCATGTAAATAAACATGTCTATTATGTCTTAAACCTGTCTACCTGATTATGTCACAAATTTTTGAAAATGGCAAGGAATAATTTGGTATGCATTTGATAGTGATTTACAGACTACAATAATCTCTTCTAATCTAGTTAGCATTTGAAATGCCTCCAAACATCAGAAAGGATTTCCAACTGCCTACGTTCCTTTTGTACTGGGTCACTTTCAACATGCATTAACGTGGGCCTAGGACATGCAAGCACTGTAACAGGCAGCATGTTCTAAGCCTGGGGTCTTATCTCTAAGCACCCTTGTCTGTTTCCTCGCATTCACCTACTCAATACACGCACACGCACGTGTACACACAAACACACACTCATGTACGCCTCCATTCCTCTCCCTCAAACTTAATTCCCCTTAACTTTGGCCCAGGCAATCACATGACCATTTGTCTAATACCTCAAATAATTCACTTCTAAGGCATTGTTGAACTGTTTCCTTGACCTCTGTCTCACATGCCCTAGGCACCACCTTGTGGTTTTACCTTAAATCTCTGTCTTAAATCTGGAACATCTTTTTCATCCTCACTTCACTGCCTGGGCCCCACAGAGAGCCCTTCCCACAGCTTCCACAGGCTTTCCCTGCCTCTGTTGGGCTCCCTTTCCTGTTCCGAGTCACCCCTCTTCAGATAAGTCTGCTTTTGCAACTCAGAATTAGCTTAGAACCTTAAGGTGGCCTGGTACTTCCTAAACCAGTGTTTCCTCTTATGGAAGGTTTACATTCTGCTATGTATAGGGTGGCATGAAGGGACCACAAGAAATACCTCTGATGCATGGACTAAGAGGACTACCTACCTTTTGGTCTTTTTTCTTCCCACTAATTCTTTCAAGTGGCCTCAGTTTGGCATTGGAAGGAATTTAATTCCTCTTCAAAATTTACAATCTCCCTTTATAAAAATGATTGCAAGCTTCCGGCTCAGAGGCTTTCACAAACAAAGAATTGATAGAGGTGTTTCATGTTCATCACATTTGTTTCAATGATGACCTTGAACTTACTTTAAGTCACATTGTTTTTTTAAATTTACTACAGTAATATGAAATTTCTTTTAAAAGTAAATAAGTTTAAAAGCAAAGAATAAGGAAAAGGGTGAAATAAGAGAGGTGGTAGAGCAAGGAGAGACAGATTTGATAAAGAGGAACAGGGGATGTGAGAGATGCAAGGGTGGAAATGGAAAGGAAGTAAAAAGAATGAAAATGTGGTATGTGTGCGCACCAACTCCTCAGGTTTAAGGTAATTATCATGTATCACAAATAGATACTAATAAAAATAATCTTGGAGAAAAGGAAAATGTTTTAAAAATATATGTTGAATAATAACGTAAGTGGTATACAGGTAAAACACAAATAGCACTGTAGACCTCGGGTAAGAAACAGGGGAAATGACTGTTAAATTACCAGGGTTGGGAAATCTTGCTTTCAAGCTAAAGATAAATTCTTTCTTTAACCATTTCTTTTTTTGCTTTTTAATTACCCTCTCATCACAGCGCTCATGATTCCATAATTTTCCCTACCTTTCCATTGCTAAATGTATCCTTTTTCAACAATAATATATCATGCTCTTTACTCATGGCTTCTATCTTCTCTGCCTGAGAAAGGGTCATCACACAACATCCACCAGGTGGTTACCCCATTGGTGCATTTCCTTTGACTGTCCCAGGGACCGGAGGTTCTCTGCTGTTTGAAATCCTGACAACACCTGTGCACACCTGAGTTGGGCATGTCTGAAGCTGATGAACCTACTCACCGAGGTACTAGTCTTACTTTTTCTCCTAACAGTTACTTAAGAACAGAGATTGCTCAAGAACTTACTTGAGGTTATAACCAGCCCTTTGTCTAACACAGTACCTTAAACAAACAGGCTCAGTTTTTAAAACTTTCAATAAAAGAAAGAAAGGAGGAAGGACAGAAAAGAAGGAGGAAATCTGTCAGACCAAAGATACCAAATACAGCAAATAAATATGAATTCTGTCACAAAGAGTCACTTTTGTCAAATTGTGAGCACACTATGCCAAGTATTTCAAAGTTAGTGTTAGTAAATGACTGAAAATATTCAGACATTTAGAATATAGGATGTATACTGAAGTGCTTTCATCTATTTCCTACAATAAGTTCTAAGTTTCAGTTTCCTCATCTGGAAAATGAAGAGGTTAGACTATATGATTGCTGATTTCTGAGCCATCCCTGAAATTTCTATGACTGTATGTAATGTCTGCAAATAACAGGGCTCTTTATTCTGACTGACTCACTATGAAACACTATAATTCTCCTGGATCCATGTATTTTACCAGATCTCCACAAATTTATAATTATGAGGCTAAGCTGATTGCTGACACAGTACAACTCTTCGGCTCTTCAGCCCGATGAATTAGTATTTTCTTAAGAAGATAATGCACAGTTTGCTGTTGCATTGGTAGATTCAAATTTTAAGACTAAACATCAATGCCGGCTCCTAAAATGTGTATCTATTTTACTTCTCAATATGGAGTTAGTGTCCATATTAGAAAGTTAGCTTGAAACATCAAGGAGAGAAAGAAAAGGGTTATGATTGTGGGGTAAAATAATTATGTCCCCTTCTTTTTTTTGGTTAAAAGTTAAATGGATCCCATTTTGTGCGAGAAACAAAGTGGTTATATTTACATATAATTGCTTTAAAACATACATAACAATACACTACACATTCACAGCCACTGGAACATCACTGTTTCAAAGATGTAACTTCTATTTTTTTTCTGTTCATTCATTCTATTTTCTATCTTCCATTCCATTTTCTATACCAAAGAGACACAAATTATAACAGATTAGGAGAGTCAGTGGAAGAATCATGGGTTTTCTTAATCCTATATAAACGAAAATGTGTTTGGGTTAATGAAGAATTGACAACAGATAGACCCTGTGACCTCATGACAACAGGAAGAGTTTGGGGCCTGATGAAGACAACCGGCTGGGCTCTCTTGGTAGCCTTTGGGGATTACACTGTAATCTGACCCAAGAAAATGTTAACTCTGGATTTGGAAAAATATGTCAGGGCAGTGTGTTGAAAGAGTAAAAGTGTGAGAGAAATGCATGCTTCTGGAAAGCTCCAGGGGGTTGCTTGCTCATTTCTTTATTGATGCCACAGATCTTTTGCTGAGGATATCTTGGGGCTGAAGAAATACATTAGGAAACTCAAATACTAAAGGAAAGATTCATTGATTTGGGTCCTACACTTCCTGCCTTTAAGTAGTTACGTATTGTTATCGAGTGGTTAGATTCATGATCTATGACTCCTAACTCTGACCAGACATCTATGTGACCAGTCCGTACCCATTTATTTATTCATTGAAAGATCACTGAAACACTCAGTCCCTTTATCCTAGACAGAAGGGTTACTTCTTTACCAAAGAGGCGTAGTCTATCATGAATCCAGACTCAATATTTTGACAACCTTAAACCTCAGGACTTCAAAAATGCAGTCCATTGAATAGCAGTTGGTGGGTCTGAAGAAAATACAGGCTTTCAGAATTATTCTGTCATCTAAAAAGCATGCTGACCTTCATTTTGACATTAGCACAACCCCACGAGTAGATTGTTTTGTATTCATTCCAAGCCCATTTTACCAGGTTTCTGTTCTCCCTATCTCTCCTTCTCTGTATGGAATAGTAGACAGTCAACACGCAGGGACAATGAAAAGAGCCATCAAGCTAGCGGCCTGGGCAAGGCTGCACTTGAGCAGGCTGAGTGTGGCTTCTGTCCACGCAGACACACATTTACCAGTATTAACTGAAGGTGGCGATGTTTTACAATGTTGATCCATGTCAAGGACAAAGAATCCTGAGTTAACTGCTTCTTGTAAGGGACAGTAAGAGGTGGACAGGGCAAGTTTAGAGGGTGTGAAACTCCTAATTTTTACTCCCTATCTCCTTTCTACTGGTTCCCCAAATCCCTGTTTATGTCACTTCTAAGTATGACGTATGCGTCTATATTTAAAAAAAAAGAAGAAGAAGTTTACACACCAAGAAGACAAGGACAAAAGGTTATGTCTTTAGGGCACAAGGGAGTTCCTTAATTTTTGTTATCCAAGACAGCAAAGGAGCAAAGTGGTAAGTCTTTGAAACCTTAATTTGAGAGCGACACATTTAGATCTCGGGAGGAAGAGGAACGAAGAACTGGAGCTGCCTTGCTGCCGGCTCTCCCTCTGGGCAGGCGGTGTCCTCCCGCGGGAGCTCCTGCCTCCGCCCGCCCGTGCGCTGAGCTACCAGGCTGGGCAGAGAACAGGCAGGTGCAGCCAAACAAAGCAAAGTGGGAGGAGAAACAGACAGCGGCTCTGCCAGGACTAGCGAATGGCAGAGCTACGTGCCCTGTCCTGTCCTCCCGAGCAGGGCAGCATGCATGCTACGGCATTACAGACAACAGAAAAGATTCAGATGCATTGTAAATACCCCTTTGATCCAGCAACACCTCTTTTGGGAACTTTCCCAAGGGAGGTAAAAACAGCATATAACAAGAGATGCGTGTATACCCATGTTCATAGCAGCACAGCCAACAATAGCCAACATGTGGAAGACACCACAATACCCATCAACAGACCAATGGGCACACAAATTGTGGAATACGTACACAATGGAATACTACTCATCTATAAAGACAGATAGGTTGGAGGCTTTTATAGGTAAACGGAGGCAACTTGAGATCATCAGGCTCAGTGAAGTGAGTCAGGAGCAGAAGGTGAACTATCAAATGGGTTTCCTAATGGAGAAACCCAGGTCACAATTATTTCATAGAACTTATGTGGGAAATAATGGGAACTGGAGGGGATGGAGGAAGGTCAAAAAGAGAGCAGGGAAGGATTTGTAACTTTGCCATGATATGTGTGTGCACAAAATACTCAAGATCCATGTAAACTTCATGCATTGCACGTATACATATCAATAAAGTGGGGAAATGATTTAAAAAGAATTATACAAAGTATTTAATTAGAAATTTTCTAAAATTTCCCCCATGTAACATTTGTGAACACATCTGTGGAAGGCAGCATTCCTGGGTACAAAGCGCTTGCAGGATTGCATCAGAAACTTCTACAAGTCTGGGGAAGACAGTTCTTATGTATTCTCACTTGAAAAATAAATGAAAGCTCTGGGAAATTTAAGTATTACGTGGAAAATTGCATACCATGCTGACTTCCCTGACTCCAACTTTCCATACACTGGAGGACCACTTTATCTCAATTAAAATTATTCCCTAGACAAGCAATTCTTGTCTCCTCTTTTTGGGTCACATGCAGGACACAGAATCCCTAAATCCAAGGGTGAAACCTGACCACAATCATTTCATACTCACTTTAACCTACATCTCAAACTGTTCCAATTACAGGCGAAGTTGGGGGCATAGTTTTTAATAATTTTTCAAAAAGTGTTGGGCAGAAGACTTTCTTTACTGTGCTTATCTTTCATGATGTCAGCTTAAATTGAGATTCATCTTATCACTGAGATTCTGTGTTTCTGGCTGGTGACCACACAGCATGTTTAGAAGTGTTAAAGTAAGCGAAGGAAGGCTAAAATACTCTCACAGTGTTTAGCCACTCAACAAACATGCAGAGTATCTTCTGTGCACTTGGTTTCAGGGGCACGGGGTGAATGAAATGTTGCAAGATAATGCAAGGACACAGACTAACGAAAAATACAGAGGACTTTGAAGGAAAGTAGCAGGCACTGAAGTAGACTAGAGCTGAGTAATTCACCTAGAGGGGACATTAAAAGAAAGACCTGGGCAATGACAAGACAAAAATTAAGTGAGGATCATGGGGAAAAGAAGAGGAAAGATAATTTTGTGGAGATCTGGGTAGAGACAAGCACACCTGTGAATGCCCAAAGCAGAAGAGAATCTGGCAGGTTCCCTAGTCCTCACTGCTAGAGCAAAAGGAGTCAGAGAGAAAGGGATTAAACATGAAGGCTCAGCCAAGGTTCTCAGGGTTGACCCACAGGGAGGTGTACAGGACTCGAAAAGCATTTGGTATTCCTGTTTCTCCCCCCCCCCCCCACACACATTTTATTGATATGTATATGTGCAAAATTTAAGGTTTACAATGGAGTTGAGCCTTTTATGCACATATGTATCTTGTCAAGGTGACAAGGGCTTTCCCATTCACCTTTTGTCCCTCCCCCTACCTTCTCCTCCCTCCCTTCCCCAACCCCTTGTTTCACTTTGTTTTTCGTTTTATGTTCCACAGGAGTTGTGCTCTGGGACTCTCATATCAAGAAATGGGTGTTGTCACATAGGCACGGGTGTGAGGGAGCACTCCAAAGGTCTCTGAGAAGGGCATCAATTCAGCTTAGGAAGGTTCTGCTCTCAAGACCTATCTATTTCCTTAAAGTCTTCACTTCTGAATAATGTCACCTCCGGTGTTAGTATTCAACGTTCTGCTCAGAGCATGAGAATATTCTCTGAGTGTAGATGACTCAGCACCTTGAGATGAAATGATGTGGGGTATGAAGGAAAGAGAATCTCTGCTTCAGCAACAAAGTTGAATTTTTAGTAGCTCAGAGCACTGTTTAATGAGTGGGGACTCTAAGGAGAAAAAGCACTGTGACGGCGGGACTTCAAAGTGCTTCTTTCGAATTACATGAGATGATCAATGTAGATATTGGATGGATCGCTTAAAAAGAAGGCTCGAGTGTGGAGATTTGCAGCAGCGTGTACATGGTATCTAAAACTGTGAAAATGGAGGAGAAAGATTTGGAGACTAGGAGGAAATAGGGAGGGTCTTCTTGAATATTTGGTCCCATTTGACTCTTTAAAAGACAGGAGCAAAACCGTAAAGGAGATTTCAGAGTGTAATGGGGAAAATGAAGAGAGAAGTGGTCTTACAGGGACAAGAGCAGAGTTTGTGTCCAGAAAGAAGTGCTCAAGAGCCTCAAATACCGCTCAGAGCCCAAGAAAGATGAAGATGTGAAGGTGTCACTGGATTTGACAATAGGAAAGTGGTGATTTACCCAGACAGCAAGTCTTACTGCATGCAGATACTTAAGGTAAATAAAGGCACAGAGTCAGAGATGGGCTTTCCATGACTTGGTATAGCAGGCTGACTCAAAAAAAAGTAGGGTGAAGGGAGGAGCCGAGAAACAGAATGGGAGCTGCTAGTGAGGGTTTTGTTAGTTTTTTGAAGATGGGAGACAAAGAATGATGGTATGGAGCGGCTAATGCCCCACAGTTTTCAGGGATTGACTGTGCAGGTGGAAATGAAGGTACGTGAAGGATCAGGACATCAAACCCAAGGACAAAAAGCAAAATACCAGCGTCCCCATCCTGCCATTATGATGCACAGCTGAAGTACAGGCTTCCTCTTACCTCTTCACATAGTCACTGGTCCATCGCATCTCAGCTACTGGAGCTAGTGGCAGTGCCCAGGAAATACTACCATGGAAACATTTGCTCAAATGAGCTGTGGTCCACTGGGGAGAGCTGATACTGAGGCAGCATCACATTATTAATACGTTTCAAAGGACAGATAAGTACAGGCAGCTAGAGAATAATGAGCGGCGCTGACATATTGAGACCTGAACTGTCTATACAAAACTCAAGAGAAGCTTGGCGCTATTAGCCACTTACAAACGTGGCTGGTGACACATTTTGAAATGACAAAAGTTTTCACTGAAATATATTATGGAATTAATGAGTTTGCTTAATGGTGTCTACTAATGTGGCTACTAAAAAAATAAATTGCATGTTTTTCCTATATGGCAACTTCTGAGACATTCTATATACTGAATTTAGTGGTTCCCTAATTTTTCTCAGTATTATTTTGCTCCAAATATTATGACAAATTAATGCCGAGCACCTATCATATTATATTTTTTATTTTTAATATTTTTACCTCTGTGTATACTTTGATTTGACAGTCCTGGCCTAGAAAGTCAGATAAAGGGGCCTTGAGAAGGTGACTTTGGAGACAGGAGGAGACTAGGAAGGACATCCCCTGTACAGGGTTACACAGCATTAGAACAATGCAGGAAGTGACTTACCGTGCTGGACAAGCTCAAGACAGGGGAAGTGGCCGGCAAGGCATCTTGCTGGCCCAGGAGAAGACAGATACTCTGTATCTTGATAATTACATAAGAGTTGCTTATTTCACACTGTGAAAACCACTGTGGCAAACCATTATCTGGCTTTGAGCAGAGATGATCGCCGTGCCTCACCAAAGACAGAGTAGAATGTAGGTGGCCTAGGTCAGTGGTCTCAAACTCGAATGTGAATGAATAGATCACCTGGGAATCAAGACTGCTGAGGTGTGGCTCAGGAGATCTGGAGCGGGGCTTGCAAGCCTTTATTATCTACCAGGTGTTGCCTGCCCACAGCGCTGGTGAGGTCTTGACCACACTGTGAACTACAAGGGCTGAGATGGGCAAATGCCATAGAAGGGTCTGGACTTCTCTCAGGATCCTCCAACTATGAGATTCTAGGATTCTCTATTAACTGAGTTTACTTTATGACATCTTTATTTGTATGCTATTTATTCATATTTTGTGAAATTAGGAGTCGAACACATGTTAAACAAGAACTTTACCAAAGAATATTAACCCCAGCTCTAACTTTTTTTTTTAAGGGAAGTGTCAGAGCAAAGGAGATAATCAGACAAAGAGAGGCTATTTGAAATGAGAAAACAGTGCCCATTTGATACGGGGAGGCAAGAGAAGGCAGTCGTCAACACACAGCGAAGCAGAGTGAAGCACTATGGGAGATGCTTTCTAGTTTCCAAGGGAGAACATCCTTCTACATACACTCATCTTTTCACACTGTATTGGGAAGATTGGACGGGGAAACCACCGCTCCCTGTGACAAGACTGTCCCTTTGCTTCAGCTCCTTCCTTCCTTGCTTCTCTCTGCATTTACAGAATCTCATCCTTCCTTACTGAGCATTCCCCTGCATTCATTTTTATGAAAAAGAAGTTTCTAGGATGATCATTTTAGGAGTGGAAGCTGTGTTTCTTAAAAACAAGTTCAATAGAATTAACCATGACACGGAAGAGGAGACTGATTTTCTATGTATTTCTTTTCCCAAATTCTTTATAATTGACTTCCTAACTCCACTGCTGTTAATCTTTCAGAAAACCTGGTTGCTGTGGTGGCTGTACCTATGGTTAAGTAAAGAGAAAAAGTGTTTAAGAAAAGAAAAGAAGTAATGGATTTAAGCTTCGTCACTTCCAGTCCCTTGCCTTATTTCAAGACCACAGAGAGTTTCATCTTAACTTTTCTGTCACACTCATTTACAACTTTTTTGTTCAGAAAGACAAAGTGTTAATGTAGTAAGGCCAACTCAGTCTCTCCCTTTGGGCAGTGGAAGAAGTTCTGTTTTCAGGGGTAAGTTCTGTGGTCCATTCAAAGCGATGGTTGCCACGCTGAAGCAATAGAAACCCAGTGGAAGAAATCTTCTCACATTATGATTAGGATTGTATACAAAACATGGCTCAGGGGAAAAAAAATGTAGCTTTGTTTCAGTGGCAAAGTTAATTGTAGCTTTCAACTTTCTGTTCTTTTAAAATAATGAGTTATAACATCATAATTACAATTTTGTTAAATAAAAAATTTTATATGATGAGTATGCTCATGTTTTCATGTTTTATTTCTTGTAATTTTTTTACTGTTGCTAAATAAACTTGGTTCTTTTATATTTTATCATAATTATTACTTTTATCAGTATATATTTGTAATACACAATTATTGCATCCAACTTGGGGAATCAGTGCCTGTACACACCACAGTAGTCAGTAACTGTTGTTACTCCTCTTGCCCTCTCCACACTCCCTTCTCCCCCACTTCCACAAAGTCTACCTCCCTGTTTCCCATCAGGGAAATCTCTTATTTGCTGGGGTATTCATTTTCTGAACTGAGATCTTAGAAAATAGATTTCCCAATTATTTGGAGCCAAATATCACATTATATGAATTGAACTCATCAGCAGACTTTTCAATTTAAACTGACATACTAACATTTACTTTTATGCTTTTATCACTAAACCTTAATACAAATTGCAAACAGGTGGTTTATGTGTTTAGCATCAACTTTATCACAGCAATGCCTACAGGAGAAAAATTTCATGCCAATTTATGACTTTAGTTTGTGGATGAAATCCTTGGAAATCTTAAATACCTGATAAGTGTGTCTTTGTGTAAGTCCAGAATCTGTCACAAATTTTGCAAATACTATCTATAAAACTATAGCAAATTTCAATATACACCTAAAATGACTTTTACAAGATACCAAGTTCTTAAAATACAGTTTCTTTTACTCATTGTCATGTAACTGCCATTTTATATGATTTAATTCTTGAAATTTTTAAAGAAGAATCTATTCTCAAAGATATCACAAGATTACTTCTACTGCTTGTCATGTATTACTGTTACATAACTGAATTTTCTAACTTCTAACTTCAGTTATGTAAGTGCATCTAAGATCTCCAGTGATTTAAAGCTGCATTAATATCTGTCAGCACTCTTTCATAAGAAAATTTTACAATGAGTTTAACCGATAAACATGAAAGAATCAGAAAGATGTGTGAAACATCATGAATTGGAACAAATGTGTATTTGAATATTTAGTTAATTTAAAAACCTCAAAGCAAATGAAACGAATGTTTTTATTGGATGACCATATGCTTCCACAATGTATCTTTATCCTCATTTAGAAAAATATCATATAGCAAAGTTAATATTCACTGACTTATGTTGGCCTCTTCATAAAAAGTAGAAAGTATTAAACAGGGAATGAATGCAAATATAACTTTGTCTTTAGATGCAAATTTTTCACAAATAACTCCCATTAATCCTTATCCTACAGTCCTTGCCACATACGGCTTGTGGACTGACTACATTATTCATTTGACTCAAAGCCACAGGAGTCTTGGAAACAGCTCAGCTGGCTTCATACCCTCTTACTAACTCCAATTATTTACCATCTATGAGTCTGTTTTTTCATCAAAAAGTGGGTATAATAATTGTCCATTTTCAGAGAAAGTTTTTGAGGAGAAGTAAACTGTTCACAGAGAACCTGACATACCGCTGGGCACAGAGACACCTCAGAAATAACTCCAAGATCTCAGTAATATCTGCGTAGTTCCCTCCCACTTTCCTGTGGTATCTCTAATTCTCTTCCGTTTTCTTCCTTTCAAAACCTCCTTTTTCACACAAAAAAATTTGAAGCCTAATCATAGTGTAGTGTAATTGATGAAGGGTAGCGTAAAATATTCCGTTAAGGGAAATACAGACTTCAATAGAAAGCGAAGCCTTTGGGTAAAGGAAGGCCAGGCCCAAGGCAAACACACAGGTAAGGATGAGCTGGTGGAGGTTGCAGTGGTTGGCTCCCTTCCTGGTGACAACAGTTAGCCATCTGCCATTCTTGCAACTGGAGCTGGCCCAGGGTGCAGAGATAGAGTGAAGTGAGCTCAGGGCTCTGTGTCTCACAGAGGGGCTGCCAAAGGCCACCCCAGGGCTCATTTCACACTCCTGTCTCTCAAAACACTGAGGAAACAGGAAGAAATGTTGGGCCCACTTGGGCAGGCAGAATGTATACATGGTGAGTCCCAGGAACTAGCTGTTCCAGGGGCTGAGAGGTTCTGGTCATACTGTACCTTACTCTCAGGAAGATCTCATATTCCATTCTCCCATGGCAGTTCATTCCTAGCTCAGGGTTTTGCGTTTACTAGTTCCTTTGACTTCAGTTCTCTTCCCTGGTTTCCACGCAGACGGGCCACCCTACCCTTCCTTGACCTCCAAAGCTCTCCTTCCCCGACTCGCACACATGGCTCTACCCCGCCAGCTCATGTGGCCTCTCATCTCTGTGATGGTCTTGCCCATGTGTCACCTTGCCACCCCACTGGAACGTAAGATGTCTATCTTGTCCTCTGCTGTAGTGTCAGGGCTTGGGTCAGAGAAAACTCAACCAACATTTGTCTAATGAGTAAGTAAGAGAACACATAAGAACAACTGGTCCAAGCCTTGTTAATACAAGCTTTAATGTTAAGATCTGACAGCCGGTCCCTTCACCCGCTCGAAGTACTTAATATTCTCCAGAGAGGTAGAGAGAAATGTGAAGCATACTACAAGGAGAGAAGAGCTTCCCGGTACGGTTCCCCATCCTAAAGACGATGTAGACTTTTCTCAGAGGCCAAAGTGCTTTCTCCTGCCATCTGTTTGAAAAGACGGAAATGTCTAGCATTCCTAGTGTACCTCTTCCTAAAGACAGGCTGGGGAGTTGTTATTTCTATATCTGGCTACCCAGTAAAATGGTTGAGAATGTCTCCATTCTTTTAGAAATTGGCTCTGAAAACTTCACCATGTTTGTCTCTCCAAACTTTAACATGAGATTTCTTTTAATGTCTACTGATAAGGTGATGCAGTATAATGGATGGAATTTTCCCTGTGTGTGTGTGTGTGTGTGTGTGTGTGTGTGTGTGTGTGTGTGTGTTTTCTTGTAGCCTCCCTGGGGACTGGTTTCTCAGCCTCCAAATGGTCCAACAAATTGGGGGAGTATTAGTGATTCCATTAAGAGGACTGAGTCTTCTCTCACATGACCATTTTCTGTCGAGCCCAGTGTTGCCAATCACTTTGGGCACCGGGTCTTTGCTCTGGGTGAAGTTTAAAGGCTTCCGCACTTGCAGATACCCCTCCCTCACTGCAGAAGAGAGGTCTAACATCACTCACTGTGGAAGGGGCTGGAAGTCACAAGACCTGAAAGAATGCACTAAATCAGCCTTGGAAAAATCCTGAAATTTGATGTTTATTCACTTGGTAAGAGTAACTATTTGACAAAGAAATTAGATCTTAATGAGAAAACATTAATCTAAAAACTTTTTAAAAATAAAATATTTTCACATTACATTACTGCCACTTAATGTTGCTGAGAAGCAGCAAAATTTTCTGGAGCCTGAATCCCAGCCTCGGAGCTTAGCTGCTGCTGTGGGGTTCTGGGCAAGATACTTAACTACTCTGTTCTACACTTCACCTATCTCAATGCAAACATCCTAGTAGTTTAGGATGCTCACAGGATGAAAAGACTAATTGGGTCACTGTACGTAAAATGAACGTAACAATACCTATGGTACATTAATAGTACCTACCATCATTACTAATGAAATTTTTTGCTATTATTTTTTTCACCTTACACCCCATCTCTAGTTAAAAGTGACAGAAAATATATCTGCCCATTCTTTCAAATATATTACTTAATTTTGGTCCTAACAATAACTACTATTATTGTTTTGTTTTTTACCCTTTTTTTCTCCCTTCCTTCTTCTCTTTTTCTTTCTCTCTCTTTTTTTCCTTTTCTCTCTCTCTTTCTGACAAGGTCTTACTAAATTTCCCAGGTTGGCCTCAAACTCCTGATCCTCCTACCTTAGCCTTTCATGACCAATTTAGAAGAACTTTCTCTACAGGTAGTCAGCCATATGTTCAGGGTCATGTGTCTGGCAGATGGCTGAGCTCTCCCTGGAGCCCAGTCTTTGAGCTGACACTAGTGGCCTCTTTGTTGCAATCTGCAGCCTGTGTCACTGAGCCCAGTCATTGGTTCAATTTTGAAACAAATGAAGCTTAGAATGAAAAGCCTCTGCTAAATCCTACAGAAACCTGAGTATTTCCAAAATAAAAAGGAAAGACAAAGGATAAATGAAGACCTTTAAAACAAACATCCCTCCCTTACTTCAGAAGAGAAGTCTAACATCACTTACTGTGGAAGGTAAGAGTGAACTTACAATTATCTTAAAATTAAAAATTATCTTCTGTGATGTTTCTGTTCCAAACAATTATACATTAGTTTCACTCACACACAACCACACCCACACATTGAGATAAACAAATCTACAAAGACTAATTATTTTTCCTGTCTCATCAAAGTGAAATGTCAAAACAAAAAAAAAAAAACCCAAAACAAATAGTTCCAGGGAAAAATAAATTAATTTTGTAAAAGTCCTTTCAGTTAGAAAGGCCTAGAATTCTAGTAGCTGTAAAGGTAAGGCCGACTATTTATTTTTACACAGGCATACATAATCTCAGGATTACCTTAAGCCTGCTACCAGCCATGGTTCACAGGACTCTCACTACTATCAGAAGAGGTCTGGTTTTGGCAAGGTTAATGGTGATGCCTTAGAGTTATTACTTGGAAAAAAATAATAAGCATCATTTCATAGATTAATACTGGGATATCATTCTCATCAATAAATATCTTTTTCATTTTCATTTTTGCCCATCCTAGAAGGAAAAGCAGAAAGGCATAATTTGATTTACAGAGAGAAAAACAACCTTAAATGTACTTTATGCGGGGGGTGGGAGGATGGAGTGCAAGGGGAAAAGGTCAACCAGCTGGTTTTCATCTATATGCCATAATTCTGTTTAGTTTATACTATTATACTCCAAAGCTTTGCTTTAATCTTAACTGTTGTAGTATGCCTTCTTGACGATTCTATCATGTCGCATTCTGATAGGATTTCAGGCTTTGGCAAAGCCCCACCCCAAGCTGGTCCGTGCCATATGGGGAGTAAAGGCATCCAGGATTTTTTTCATTGGTGCCTGCATCATTATGTTTGTCACCCATGGCTTCAGGGATTTTCAGTAAACTGCTGCATATACTGTGGCTTGGGGATGCCCAGTGACCCTCGATGGTCATTTGTAAGCAGCTGGGTCCTCACTGGGGCTACCCTGTGCTGTTATCGTTCTGTGGATAACTGTTTGTTAAAGGCAGTGGGAAGGGGATGTGCGTGAGTAGAGACCCCATAAAGAGAACAGAAAACAGGAAACAGGAGCAAGTGTCTCCTTTCTAGGCATGTTCAACACTAACTGAGAATACAGAGAGAGTTGAGGGGCAAAACTTACCAGATCTGTCTTCATTTTGTGAGTCACATCTTCGGCAGAGCTCTGGGATAGTTTTGAGTGACGTGACTGAATACTGAATGGGAAGCCAGAGAACAGAGTGTTAAATAACATTTTAAAATGAGAATATTAACTGAAATTAGCCAAAAATAAGCAAGCTCAAGAAATAATACTTAAGTCTACATGTATATTTGGGAAGTCCACCTTCTTATTCCCTGGATGACTTGCTTGCATTTAGAACTCTACGTACAAGTATCTAAGCAGAGGCAGGTTAAAAAAAATGGCTGGCAGAACTACTTCAATTAATACGGTGTGTTGGAGCCAGTGCATAATCTATATCCCATCACTTCTGCTACTTGAAGAAGATAAAGGAATTATCTGACCAGTTTTGAGGATTTCTGGGAGCTGCCATAATATTTGAATTCTGAATCCTAAGAGTTAGCTAGAGAAGCCCAGCGGTGGAGCAATCGCTTCCCACAACACACAGGGCAGTCAGGAGGCCACCTGAGCCTGGACCAATACTGCCACTTGCCACAGATGTGGCTGTGCAGCATCTGTGTCTCCTTAGGAAATACCAGGGCAATGTCATAAAAAGTGAGAGGAGCACGGCTCTGTGTCTGAAAGCTGATCTGTTTCTCATATGGATTAGTTTGAATTGAAAGGAACCACTTCTCGGGCTTGGGCCCAGCACCAGCTCACAGGCTAGCTATCAGGATAATAAATTATGACACGGGAGGCATAAAATCGGAAGAGCTAAAACAAATGTGAAATCAATAGGCATGATTTATGGGAACTGCATCTGATGCCAATCAATCTTTCTGCAGAGGAGGGTGTCTTAAAGGAAAATAAATAGGATGGTCTCTTTATTTAATCCATGACCAAATCAGGGACTGTCTTCCACCACACTTAACACTTCAATTCACAAAATCAAGCTCACTAAAAATTTTTGTTCTGTCCCCCAAAGACCGATTTTCTTATGCAAATGAGCATGTATCATGGACTACTTTACCATGGCAAAATTTTTAAGGATTGAGAAGGAAAAATCCCCACTTAGTCTAGAAGAAAAATGATCATGGGGAACTCATTAGGATTATCTTAGCATTACAAGAGACGAATGTGCAATTGGACACATTTTTCAGCACCAAGGTATTTCAGTTAGCGTGATGCTGACAGATAATGCAGAGCGTCGGCATGGAGACCTCCGGAGCTTTTCATGGAGAATCAGCACAGCAAGATGGAGGCCAGGTCTGCTGCAGCGATTGTCAGTTTGCCAATGGCATTTTACAAACCAATTAAATTTCTAACATTTCCAGGTAAAAAATGAAATCTCAAGTGACTAATTAGAGAAATGACTCTCATGCGTCTGATGCAATAAGGTCCTGTTTATATTGGCCATTTCTCAGAGACTACAGGTGCTTTAACAAATGTGCCACATATGTGCAGAGAGAATGGCTGCCTCTTAAGCCAAGAGTGAACTTCAAGATATTTTTCCCTGCTATATTATATTCTCCGAAGGGTTAGAGGTAACACATATAGATTAAAAATGCATTTTCTTGGTACTAATAAGACACCTTATGTTCTGTCCAAGTGCAAGATCTCTAAGGAATCTAGTAGCATCTTGAGACCAGCTGGTATAAGTTAGATAATTACACAGCCTATGATACAATTAAAACTCGATGTTTTATTTTGGTTGCTATATACCTCGCCTTCTCTCCTTTGTTTTTGCTTTTCGTCAAAAGAAAACTCTTAGAAAGAGGAAATTTAATACTGATGGCATTCAAATGGCAAATTTAATAAGGTCGGTTCACTATGCTTAATGATATACACCTAATTACCAAGCTAGAACCACCAACAGCATTTCCAGGGATGTGCAGTGTAACTCCGATCCTCGAGGCAGGAGAGATACTTCAGGATCTCTGATCTTTTTACAAAAACTTTTGTGGTTCAAAATCGTCTCATTTGGACATAATGGTCCACAGTTTGCAATAAATTTTGGTTTGATCATGTTTAAATTTGAACAGCATAAGCTGCTTCGCTGGTGTGGAGGCTGAGGCACAGGCAGAGGGTATCCCGGCTGAACGACACCAGTGTTCAACTCACACCTGTGCTGTGGCTATGGCTTTGCCAGTCCACCCACAGTTGTGTAGCAACTTTCTTTCTTTCTTTCTTTCTTTCTTTCTTTCTTTCTTTCTTTCTTTCTTTCTCTCTTTCTTTCTTCCTTGGTACTGGGGATCAAGCCTAGGACCCTTACACCGTGCTACATTCCCTATCCATGCTTCCTTTTTGAGTTTGAGACAGGGTCTCACTAAATCCCTAAGTTGCCCAGACTGGGTTTGGACTTATGATCCTCCTGCTTCAGCCTCTCTGGGCATAAGGATTACAGACCTGTGCCACTGGGCCTAGGAGGGTGTCACTTTCATGAAGGATTTGGATTCTTTTTACCACAGCTTCCACTTAGGGAATAGCTACCTCGAGAGAGTTGTGTCATTTCTGAGAATGGACATAAAAAGACCAGCAATCTAAGAAGAGGATAATGATTTCATCAGAAAATTCAAGTTTGGGATGATTTTAAAGCAATAACGCAGTCTACGCTGTGAACAAATTTATCATTCAATGTAAAAACACAAGAGAGAAGCTACCTGTAACTTTGTGTCAGTCAGTGCAAACACTGCTCTTTGAGTGGAAGATAAAGCTTAAGGGAGTGCTATAAAGATGGTTCAGACATGATCTGAAGAAATGCCCAAGAAATACACAATTCACAAAACCAACCTGAAAAAACACTTTCATGTTTGTAATTTTGGGAATCAGTACATGGCCCAGGGAGTCTCCTTTGCAAAGTGCATTATGTTACCATCTGTGAGCTGGGGTAGAAGGCTTCCAGGTCTCCATCCCAATTCACAGGACAGCTGGCCTTTTAGGAAGAGCTGTCACACTGCCAACCTACCACATTCTTAGGACAATGGCCAGTTCCCAGGGCTGTAACTACTGTCACTTTGGCCCTATCAGAATCAAAGCCCAATATATTTTCTCTGCCTGTTGTCCCCCAGCCCAAGCTTTGTGACCTTGCCCTTGATTCCAATTATCCTTGGGTGACAAGAGCACAGAGAGGGCTTACAGTTACTTGAGGAGCATTATGTCCCCGTGCAGTCTGATGCTCTCATGCATCCCCTTTCCACAATCTTCCCAGAAGTTAGTTCCTGTCAAAATAGCTTTTTTGATCCAAGCTTTTCCCCCCATTTTTCTACCATATCTCAAGAAAAGCTCCTGCTAACATTTAACCAGCTTCCTGGATTATTCAATGTCCCTGTGCATTCAAAGTCTATCCAGTTCTTCTGTTCCTTGACTTCGAGGTCCCTCCTGCCCACAACGCTTTCCCCTAGCCACACAAACACTACTGTTCTATAAGGGTTGCTTGTGTTCTGCCTTTCCCATGAAGCCCCAGCTGATGGCTTGGCCCTTCCTGTCCTTTCTCTTTTTTTCCCTTTTCTTGTTCTTAGTAGTTTCTTCTGTGAAAATGCTGGCTCCCCTGTGCACTCAGAGAAAGAATATCTTTGACTTGTACATGTGCAAGGCATAGAGGGACTGGGAAATGCTAACATATACCTATATTTTCCTCACCCTTGGGAATATTATCATATCAATAATTGTAGAAAATCAAAGGAGAGTTTTCATGTTTAGATAATAACTGAGAATTTCCTCCAAACCTTCTTTATGGCCCTAGAATTAATTAGTTTTCTAAAATGCACATTGGATCTAAGTATGTCTTTGTTTCTCTTTTTTTGTGACTGTACATAGCCCATAAGATGAAGACTGTGCGCCTGAGCATGATATCATCCCAGCTGTATCGTTCACTATTGTCTACTTTTCTTTAAATTATGACATTAACAATCTATTTATTTAATCAGGGGTACTGTTGTCTGCACCCAGAGCCCTGATGTGCTAGGTGGGTAATTCATTGACCTGTCACTGAGCTACATAGCTCCACCTATCCTTTTGTTTTAAATTTTGAGGCTGGATCTCCCCGAGTTCTCAAGGCTGCCCTCCAATCTTCTTGCCCCAGTCTCCTGAGAAACTGGAATTACAAGCGTCTACCATCTTGCCTGACAAAACAACAAATCTCTTGCATTTTCCCTATTTACCATCTTGCCTGTTTGTATCTTCAATGCATGTTACTCCTGATATCTATGTGATTTATCTATGTCACTAGGCAGACTCTCTTTAATTCTTCAAGATTTGCTTGAGTTTCACTTCTACAATATGTTCTCTGACTCTACCAGATGGAAGTAATGCCAGCTTTCAAGGAAGTGTGGTCTCTGGATCCATGGCATCACATCACCAAAAAATCTGCTACAGCTTCAAAATCTTGGGACCCACCCCACTGCTACTGAATCAAGAGCTCTGGGTACAAGGTCCAGCAACCTTTCTTTCTTTCACCAGTGACAGTGCATGATCTTTATACTGGGCTAGAGGTATCTCTGACCATCTTAATATTATTGAGAACTGAAAAGCTTTACTCTTTTATCTTTGAAAATTAAAGCCAGTTGAGTGAACAAGCAGACATTACTTAAATGGTAATAAACCAAAGAAAACAAAAGAATAAGTACCAAATACCTTCTTAAGCTCCAGACTTTTAAATAACTAACATCTCATTAAGTTTTCCAAAGAAACAGGCCATCATCCAAACATTTGCCATGAAATTTATGAATTCCTCATAAAATGTTACCCAAAATTTAATAATGGGCATTTACTAAAAAAGTGGCAGTAATACATATGCACAAAATTGGCAGTGAAATGAAAGATATAGTCAAAGTGAGATTTTCAGAGCATATTTTCCTAAAATAAAGCCTTATATTTACAGTTTACCTTTACAATTCAGGAGGGATGTTCTGCCTTCGTGCACTCTGAGAATATGGCGCTAACAGTGCACCCCGCGTCTCCAGCTCTCGGAGTGTGCTCAGGTTTCCTGTTCTCCCATTTCCTCACGACTCCCATGCTGTGATTATTTCCTGCCCTTCTCTTTTTCGTATCAGTCATTCCTTCAATATTTGCTCTCTCATTAGATCCTGTAACATTGAACGCCTCTGCCAACTCAGGATGTTCTGTGGCTTTCCTGCTCTTGTGTTCATTAACCATCTTTTCCCCCACATTTTATTGATATGCATATGTGCAAAATTCAAGGTTTACAATGGAGTTGAGCATTTTGTGCACATATGTATCTTGTCAAGGTGACAAGGGCTTTCCCTCTCTCCTTTTGTCCCTCTGCCTACCCACCTCTCCCTCCCTCCTCCCCCACCTTACTCCCCTCTTTCACTTTGTCTTTCGTCTTAAGTTTCATAGGTGTTGTGATCTGGGTCTCTCACATCAGAGAGACCATTCAATGGAAGAAACTAGAGAACATTAACCATCTTTTAAAAAAGAATTGTTCCTGTACTTGTCTCCCTTTCTTCATCTTTACATTTACTCCTCCAGCCACGGTGACATGACATTGTACTTACTGTCATCACCAAAACATTATTCATTCATTTATTTGTGGTGGAACTGATGATTGAGCCCATGGACTTTGCATAGCACAGCATTTGCAGCCCTAAAACTTATTTTGAAACATGGTCTCATGAATAACTTTGCTTTAATTGAAGTGAAAAGATACTTATTTATCTTGATCTCATTTGGCCTGCACAAAAATAGGTTATACAATTGACAAAAAATTGTCAACTTTCACCAAAGCGGTCACAGTGAAACAGAAAGACAACAAAACTTCCAGAGAGAGGAATAGAGTGTTTTACTCATTTCCATTTGTGTGTGAATATGTTTGTGTATATATGTATATGTATATATGTGTAGCTACATATATGTATATAACCATATATTTGTGCATTAACATATGTGAGTGTATGTTTACATAATTCATATGAATTTTCATGTTTTCCCCATTACATCAAGACAATAAAGACAATTATTATCATTTTGTGGAAGAGAAACTCAAGCCACAGTAAAATTACAATACTTTCTGAGGTTCTCCTTAGCTGGTTTTATTTGTTTATAATGTATAGCAATTTCCTTCACACCAAGAGGCAATGTGTGACCACTTCAGTGCAGACAGGGCAGGTCACGGGTAAAATGAAGAGACACTTCTACTCAATTACATTGCTCATAACAGGAGACCAATATTGCCAGTCTGGTATGTAAGTCCTGACCCTGTCACTCACCTATCAGTAACGTTGTGAAGGTCCTACCACCTTGGCAAGCCTCAATTTTCTCATCTGAAAAACGGAATGAAAGCAGGACCTGTTTCCCAGAGTCGATGCAGGGCTTGAAGAAAACAATTGATTTAAAGAACTTAGCTCACCGTGTGACACAGCCAGCACGTGCCAGTTGCTGCCTATGTGTGAACTCTCTAACAGATCCACAATCCTACCTCTGTTCCCCTCAGTCTGCGTATGACACTGTTCTGGCACAGCAAATTGCTCTCTTAGTAAACAAATACACCAATAGCTTCTAACAATGTCAGGGGTTTTTTGTTTTTAACAGTAGAGAGATCTGGTTCCCACAGGAATAAAGAGAGAAATCCACACGCCGGGTTGCAGTGAAGAAAAGCCTGCTTGTTGTGTTTGTGTGTCGTCATCTCTCCCACACGGGCCTGCAGTTACTGTACAGCGTTTTGCCCTTTTAGATGGCAGGGTTACAAGAATGTACAGTTTAAAGTGCATCTCAGAAAGGATGTGCATTATTTTTGAGTCTGGGAAATTTCAAAATAATTTGTTTGCCTTCTGTGTTTTGTCTCATTAGGTAAAGGCAAAAAGTTTCTAGTTTTTTTTTATACCAATCTGCAGCTTGTGTTTTAATTAAAACAAGAACCAGGCTTGTGACTAGAGAGGAAAAAAACCATGAAATACAAAGCCTAAAGTACGTAAAAGGGCTACAGCTGGAGAGTAAGAGAGGAGTTTTAAATTCTGGCATGATTTTTGTAAACATCTTTTTAAAATGAAATGTGCATTTTCCTCCCTTCTCCTGCCACTTAAACAGGAAAGAAGCAAAAGGATTGTCAAGATGGAGGTTTACAGGACCCTAAAAATAAAAGCGTGACGTGGGAAACAGTATTTTTTACGCCTGTGAGCACATTGAGAACATACTCATTTTTCAATGTCAACATTTAAATAATCTCTATTTAGCTCCTAAAGCAGCTGTGACATTTGCTGTTCTTAGTTTACCTAAACAGCTTGAGAATAATCATTTCAATATTAAAGACGCTGGCTCCATTTTCTTTCTTTCTGCATGAAATCATTAAACAAGAACAGTCCAATTCTGGCATAAATAAAATATTAAACTTAGATCATACTGAACTATTATAAGTAATTTCTTATGCTATAGAGTTTGAGGTCAAAGTACAGCTTCTGTAGTTTCAAAAGGATTTAGACGGACTGGGAGTTTTCATCCTTGGTACTGCTAACATTTGGTGCTAGATTATTGTTTGTGGTAAAGGATTATCCTGCAGGCTGCTAGATGCTGAGAAGCATCCCTGTTATCAACTCACTAGACACCAGCAGGACCTTCTGAAATGGCAATAAATAACATCCCCAGGTACTGCCAAATGCTCACGGCAGGAGCGGGGAGCAGGTAAAAACTGTCTCCTATGTGAACCACAATTGTAAGTGCACTATTAGAATCTCTATGTATCTTGGAGAGGCAGCTAAGCGTTGCCTCTGAAAATGAATATTCCAAAGATAGCGTACTCAGCTGGGTGACCCTCAGCGACTCGCACAAGGTCGCTACACACTTCATACTTCCCTTTCCTCATAAGTGAAATGAAAATAAAAGCGCCTTCCTTTAGGACTGCCGTGAGGAACACACAGGACGTAATGCCTGCCCCAAGGTAGTGCCCAATAACCGTTAGCTGTTATTCTTATTTCATGCATCCTGTGCGCACTCAAACCTGACTAACTGTAAGTGAAGATCAAAACGCCAAAGGATGGAAACGTGTTGGGGGTCGGGTGGGTGAGCAGCTACACTACTGCAGACAGGTATCTTTGGACAGAAGCCCCACTGTTTGTACGACACTGCAGTCCCCATTCTTACGGAGCCTCAGCTATTGCTTAGCATATTTTATCTTTCAAGTAAGGCTTCATAATTCATCCAAATTATGGGCGGCTGCCAGATGATTCCTTTGTAAATACAACTGCTCTGTTGTGCTTAAAAATTGTTTTTGGACATCATGCCTGATCTTTTCCCTTGAGTTCTTTCTTCATCATTGGTCATATAAATATTATTGTATTATTCACTGAAATAATAACAAAAGCTACCATTTTAAGAGTGACTTACTGTGGGCTATGTTGAGTGTTTCACATATATCATGACTTCATCAAATTCTCAAAACAATCTTAAAAATGTGGTGAATACCTCAGAGGTGCAGTTGACATGCCCCTGATCATCTAGCCAGCAAGGGTCAGAAGGTAGAAACCCACATTGACTGCCTTCAAAATCGGTGCTTTTAAAACACAACCTGCTATCAAAGCATGGAGAGCTGCCACCCAATCCTTAATCATAATAGAAGTTTCCTTTTCTGTAACACTGCCCATCCTTCCCACACCTCCCACACTATCATTTACTTTTTTGCTTTCCTGAACTCAAATCAAAACACTTGAGGGGTGTGACTATAAATGAAATGCTCTGAACATTCTCAAGTAAAGCACAATGAGGGAGAGATAGACAGGCAGAAACCCCAGTACACATGCAGTATGGAGGAAGCCCACTTTATATTAGCCCGAATGAGGAATAATAAATATTGTCTTAAATTAATAAAATAAAATATTGAAGAGACAGGTCAGAAGATACAAAGTAGTAGCTTTATACACACAAGTCTAGAAATCCAACATACAACATAGGTTTATAACAAATACAATTGCATGGGATTTGAGATTTCCCCTAAGAAAGCAGATTTTAACTGTTCTTGCCAACATTTTCTTAATTAAAAAGGATAACAGTATGAGATGATAATTACTTTGTTTTATTGTATTAACCATTTTTATCCCTGTCATCTACTTCTTGTGTATAGTAGGCATATTTTGCTTCATGTAAGAAGCAGGGCAGAGAAATAACACTGCTGTTAGAAGCACATTAGAGCAAACTCTTCACATCAGGACAATTTCTAGTGGTGAACCAACACTCCAGAGCTTGAGAGATCAACAGAGGATGAAGTCACATCACAGATAGTAAGCTCCTGGAAACTAAAGTTACATGGACACTTCCAGAACAGCAATCTTCTTACCATGAACTCTGGCAGCCCAATATTGCTGAGGTACTGGAACACCAAACTGTGTGCACGTGGGGCAGGACTGACTGTGTGGTCCAACATAAACCACAAGGATCTCTAAACAAGGCGCATGTGGATAATTCAGTTGGAGCAGCCGTGAGGGCAGTGGCAGGAGCAGGAAGTTTGTGAATGTTATGGGTCCTTGGAGACTGAGCGGCCCAGGGCGGTAGAGAATTCAGCAAGACCTCAGAGGTCAGTCAGTTTAGAGGTTATCAAGGCCTGGCTTTTTCCTAGAATTCCTAACAAATGTCTAGTCTATGCTTTGATATGGTGATTGAAAATGTCCTATTTTTTTCATTAATTAATAAACGTCAAGTTAGCTTTAGTATGTGTACTTTTGAACTCTAGAGAATGCTGGCTATATAAGAGAAACCAGCCACAAAAGAAAATTGCAAATTAACATTCATAGGGTTAATTATGTGCACATGTAGACACTTTATAAGTGTACTCATCAATAACTTTGACAACACTGGAAGAGATTAGGCATGGGCAGGGGGCTCAGTGAGGTCAAATGCCTTGCCTTTCTCCCCAGCTCACACACAATTACATGGGACTCACTCCTCAGTTCTGAGGCCCTCAAACCACACTTTGCCACACGAGATTTCTGCTTTCAGTTCCTAGGTGTGGTTTGGAAAGCTCTGGATACACAGACTAACAGAGCACTGCTTGCAAGTGATAATACTTACAGATATATCATCACTGAAGTCGATTTCATCCAAATCAAGGTACTCAGGGGCTTCCATTATTCTTTGCACATCTTGAGTAAGGTCAAAAATCTATAATTTCCTGGACAAAACAGAAGTAGAAAAGAAGGCAAAAAGTTAGCAATTTGAAAATGTAGCCTATATTTTAGACAACAACAACAAAAATAAGGCAAAGGTGTTCGTGTTGTATCAGAGCACAGTCCCTCTCTCCAAGTAGACCCCGTTGGGCTTTCCAGGAGCAGTGGGAACAGCTCTCCCAACATTCCCCCACACGACTCCACAGTGAACACCCACAATCGTCTACTTCACTTGCTTTGTGCCTGCTTGTTCTGGCAGAACAGCAACTCTGGTTAAAATTTTCCCCTACGATCCGTATCAGGATTCCCTCCAGCCCACACTCAGCTCTCACCACTCCCTGGGTAAAAGCGTGGGGTTTCGGCAAGGCAGCTAGCCTAGGAATCTCAGAACAACCACACTGGAGGACTTCCTATGGGTCTATCCCCGCATGCTGTGTGTGGAGCCACGAACCTTCTATCTCCACACTAGTCATACAAGACAGGTATCAATTAATCCAGGGCGACACATAATTTAGAATTTGTATTACAACCTCCAATTCAACCAGAGACAGACACACACACACACACACACACACACACACACACAGAGAGAGAGAGAGAGAGAGAGAGAGAGAGAGAGAGAGAGAGAGAATGCCAGCTTCAATCCAGACTTAAACCACAGAGTTTCTGCATTGCCGCCTGCCTTGAACAGTTTTGCGTGACTGTGCCAGTGGCCTGACAGAGGCGCCAGACTGTCCTCAGTCTGCACTTGCCTCAGGGCTGCCTGGGGCAGTTCTTTAGGATGGTCAAGGTAAGATTCATCACTTCCCACTCCCTTTTTCCCCCTCCCACCCTCACCACCATCAGTTGCGGCAGTGGCACCTACAGATGTCAAGAATAGAAATATAGATCTCCTGGCAGCGCCCTGGTGCACAATTACCTTCTGCTGAGCAGACTTTTAGATATTGAAGAGATTCCACTTCCTGCAGCTCATCTTTCTTATTATGAAAATTGTCTTATGTACCCAGATTTGGGCATTTGAAATGATTCATTTTGCCCTCTGCAAATTCTCTGATCGAGGTGTGCCTTGCTGAACAGTTAAGGCAATGTTACTTGAAAGGGAAAGTGCTTTGAGGCCAAAGAAAAGGGACTTCACACCCATTTAAGATCAAGAGTGTGAAAAGGCTTACTTTTTAAAAAAGAAAATTCTGCATTGATTTTTAATTTTCAGTTTTTTAAAAAATATGCAAATAGTAAACTTGCATAGCTAAACAGAAAAAATTGTAACTTAAACCCATCACCTAATTTAATTTTCATATTTCCTCTCCTTCCTGTCCCACATGCCTGTATCCTTTTTTAACATATTTTTAATTATAGCACAGAGCCCATCCAAGAAAGGATTAGGAGGCCACTTCCATGCGCAAGTGAAGCTGTCTTGTATAATGATGGATAAAGTTCCCCCCAAATCCAGGTATGATTTAAGAGGAAAAAGACAATTTGCCTTTATAAAAAGAGTTAAAGCCAAAAATTCTATTATTGATAGAAATCTGAAAATAGGTTATCAAATGTTTCTTGCTATAAAAATAGATTACTTTCCCTCTAATCATTCATAGAGCTTTTCAGAGGAAAACACACAAACTTGCAAATTACTCGAAATAACTTTCTCTTCCACTCTGATGGATTCTGAAACAACCCAGACCATTTGGACACCAGCTCATGAGCTAACAGACTTCCTTTCAATCTACTTTCTGCCCAGTGGGTCTGTCCATCATAATGAGTTGTTAGCCTACAGACTCTTTCCATGGCTTTGGCGAACACCACAATGATGATGCGGCGTGTCGGGACGTGGTACACACAAACACAAGCTGCAGGAAGTAGTGTTATAAAACTTTCTTGGATAGACTCTCTATCTACTGTAACTACGATGATGTAAGAATGATATATGCATTTAGGAAGGAAAAGAAAAATAAAGGAGGGGAAGGTCTGAGAGATAACTTGTTTTTCTGCTTAATATGATCACATTTTGTGTAGTAGAAGAAGACCTCAAAATGGGAGAGCGATAGTGCTTTCAGACAACCAGGAACACAAAAGCACAGGAAAACAAGGCAGAGAAGCATGCATCAGAGCTAAGGACCAAGCAGATCTTTAAGCATATGAATGAACAAAGCTAAATACAAAATGCCAATGGGCATGCTTTAATGAATCAAAGTAAGTCTCTAAACTGAGATGCTCACAATTTGCAGGGTAGCATTCCCAAGCATAGCCTTCCTAATGACACATAACCATTATTTATGTGTATACATAATGGGTAAAGAAAATCCTGATGGCAGACCAGAAAATTTTGGTGTCTGCCCTTGGAGAATGGTAGTTGAGGCCATTCTACAGGCCAGAAAGCGAGAGCTAAAGCTGTTGCAGCCCATCATGGCAGACATGGCCACTGCTCAGGCCTCTGAGGGTTGGGTGACTCAGCCTCAGAACAAGGAGCTTAGCATGAGGAGCCTATCCCCAGTTTCCAGAGGGCCTTTGTGCACAGCCATCTTGTCAAGATATCTTATTCTGTTACACATGGGTGTCTTACCTTGTTATCTTGTTACACAAGGTCTCTTGTGGGGCACACAATTCCTTCTGCCCAGTTTCAGCAATTCTGTCTCTCAAAGTGTCACCTTGAGAACATTTACGTTGCCACTTACAGTGCACAGAAGTTTCCATGGCTCACCAATGCTGGTCACATTTCCAACTGCTCTTTATAGTTAAGCACAAAACCCCAGGTGTCCAAGTGGTCCTTCCTAAGTCTCCCCCCTTTTTCATGTACTGCCCTTCCACTGAGCATATGGCACCTTCGGTCACTCCCTTCTGGGACATCAGCGGTGGGAGGGGAAGACCAGAGGTTAGGTCAAAGCAGCTGCTGCGAAGCGTGAAACAGCCTGGGCTGGAACCTGCTTGTCCTCTTTCTCTGTCATCTTCTATCACAATGGAAACCAACAGACAACTTGTGTTCTGGAACAGAAAGCCCAACTACACAGGGCACACACGGAAAGCCCATGAGCCAAATCTGGCCCAAGGACATGATTTGCTTGGCCCTGGTAGTGTTTTACAAAAATATCAAAGCAGCTGCCAACTTGTAGACCTTGGGTAATTTCACATAAAACTCTGAGTTCTGGCTTTGCTTTTTAAAAAGTATGTGACACTCTGACAGCGCAGGTCCACATTCCCTGTGACTAGCGCTGGCTAGAACTCAACAGCAGCTGTTCCTACCTGTCCACACGGTGCACCTTGCCAGGTTCACTAAAGACCCTCCACCTGCTTTCCTCAGTCAATGCCTTGCCAGGCCTTGGGATATCTGACTGTTTGACCCTTCCAAAGAAGTCAGTATTAATTAACACCTGCTACCACTACTATCTCCCCCAAATCTCTGCTTTCATTGGTCTTTTCTGCTAAAAAATACTGACTGCATTTATATTCTATGATTGAATCTACATTTTAAAGATTATTTTAAATTCATGTACTACAACAAAAAATCTATATCTTTTTATAAATAAACTACTGGTATATCACAATTTGCGATTCCACAGTCTCCATTTTATCTGTTAGTATTAGAAATAGAAAATTTTCACAAACGTAATAAAATGGTACAAAGTGAGGATTATGTTTCCTTTGCTTTACAACTAGAGGATGGATACAATCTTGCTTTGTTGTGATTAGTGTGCACTTGTCTGTTGTATAGAGAAGAAAGGAAACTATGCCAAGTGCAAGCTCAGAAAGAGACCTGTTCTACAGCTGGCCCTGGCCAATACTTCAATACTAGAGAGGCAAAAGGGCCACCCTAATTGGAATAGTAGGTGTGGGTTAGTGCTTAAGGGAAATCTATTTTTCAGGTTCCCCAGAGAGGACTATTCAGCTCTAAATCCTTTACATGAGAATTTTTGTTGCTATGTATCATAGTTGGACATGGGCCTTTTGGGGATTTCTGGACCTAGTTATTCATAAATGTGTACTGCACCCCCACACCATCAGCCCTACCCTGTAAGCTGTAGTCACATGTCCCTGGTTCTCTGTAATGTCCCGATAGGTTTCTTTTGTATTGTGTTACTGTTTTCTCACAACACACCTCTCAAAATCCATCTACCTTAAATACTGTGGAGTGGTGGAAACCATCCTCTCTCCAGCTCAGTTGGGTTTTCCATGGCACTGGTCATTTTTATTTTTTTTTATCACATTTGGAGTGTGTGTGTGTGTGTGTGTGTGTGTGTGTGTGTGTGTGCACCGCGCACATTTTGGTAAGGAGAAAAGGTATAGGTTAGGCAGGGGATGGAGGTGAAGGGAGCTTTTAAAAAATAAATTAGCTCTCCTAATTTGGGTAGAAGATACAGCGGGAAAATATTAGAATGTGGGAACACAGAGCTGTGTACTACACAGAAGCTTCTGGTGACATTTTGGTTGCCTTCTTTGGATGCTATCAACACACTGAAAGAAAACTAACCTGAGCTCCAAACTAATATCTGGCTTGAGGAGATACAAAAGAAATGAAAAGCATCAATCACATAAAACGTCTGTAGGGCTATTCCCGCAGAGCTTGGGTACCCTGCCAAGAGCAGAAGTCCTTCAGTGCCTATTAAAGCATGTATGAGGGATACATCCTCTAAGGGGTCTGTCAACATCACCGTCATCTTGTGAGTGACCTCAGAGTGGTCCCAGTCTCCCTATCTCAGTATTATGATTTTCATATGATATTTTAAACTTTTTTTTAATTGTTGCGACTTGAAAATGACTCTGAAAAACAGTTTCAAAGGAAGACACCCAACAATCTGTTGGGCAATGCAAACATCAATGAAAAAAGCTCACAGTGGCCAACAGAATTTCTTTGAGAAACTACACTCATTTTAATGTGCACATTCTGATGTTATTGGCGCATAAGAGGCTCACTGATTTGTGATTATAGTCACACATCACATCAATTGCTCTACTGAAATTCTTTTAAAAAATGTATTGCCTCATTCCATTTTATAAGGAGTCAGTATGGACTCATTCAGAAGACTCAAGTTACGACATTTCTCCCTTCTTGCCAAAGTGACTATTTCTGCATTTACCAGTATACCATGAGGCCTGGTAATTAAAAATAAGTCATGCTTGTCAAAATAAATGAGCAAAGTACGTCCAGTAGTGAGGTAACTTCAAGTGATTTTCATTGCAACTTACTTCTTGCTTCTTTAATCCACCAACACTTGGGAAAATATAGCTACTCCCCACACATAAAGATATACTACACACCCATACCCCCACACACCCATACCCCCACACACCCATATCCATTTCCCCAAAACCTCCTGCCAAAGTTATACTGAGATAAATTTTTAATTTGAGAGCCTGTGTATAGATACTTGGTTTACTTTCTTCAATATGAGAATTCAGAAAAAAAATCACAAACTCTAGAATCTGGAAGCCCTGGGTGGAAATGTTGTCCCTAACTGGCTCAGTAGCTTGGCTGGCAAGAAAGCAACTCATTCCGAATGTTGGCTTTAGTTTCTTCCACTCTTTGATTCAACAGCGGCCAGAAGCATGGCAGTCGCTAAATGCCTAGTCTTGAAACAGAAAAATGATAGAAGCAAAAAATTCTACTTGAAAGAGGCAGCTGAGGGAGAGCCAAAACTATACACGTAAGGAGACAAGAGGGGGGGCAGAAGCCACATAGATTTTATTCACTTATGGAGCCATCAGGCTGTACGCACTGGCCAAGATCTACACGTGCTCCACACCGGTACAGATAGCACAAAGACAGACAAACAAGAAAACAAGCTCTTACAACATAAGAGGGCATGCACTAGAGAAATAAATAAATACACAGAAGCCGGAGACACCAGGAAAAAAAGGGAGGCCTCTTAGGGTAAGCTGAAAGCTGACAGATGAGAGAGAGTGGGAACAGGAAGGGTCCTGGGGTAGGACGAAGTGCCTCAGGAGTGGGAGCAGCACAGGCAAGGGCCTGGAGGAGAGAGTTCTGTTGGAGAAATGGCTTGACCTTGGCTTCTAGAGAGGGATTTTGTAGGGTGAGAACCACAGTGGGATGAAACATAGTGGTAACCGGGGCAGTATTTCCAAAGCCAGGAGTAAACAAAGACCATCTTCTTGAAACATCAGATTTTCTGGCATGCTAGGAAAAATATATGAACATTTCTTATCAACCAAGCAACTTCAATGCAGTATACAGAGCCTGACCCAGCTCTTGCGGAAGGAGACTGTGTTTCTTCCTTTCTGACCTGAGGAGAACAACCAGAAAAATCTGTGAAGAAAACCTGAGATCTGGAAATGGGTGCTTTATGTAAAGTCTCTCATTCGTTTTGTTTCACAAAGATCTTGGTGGACAAATAACTTGATAATTCCTATCACAGACAGAGGAAAATCAAGGCTCAGAAAGGTCCTGTAATTGCCTCACACACCCACAGCCAGGACTTTGGATTTTAAGTCTAGTACTCTTCTTAGTTCAGCATGCCAAATGGCAATGGTGAAGCAATGCTGCAGCTATGTAGGCATCATCGGTTTTCAAATAACCTTCAGTGCAGTTAGACTGACTTTAATTGTATCTGGGAGGGAGACAGAGAGTGTGTGTCACAACTTTTAATTCCCATTCATATCTTTCTTGTTTTATGGATGGCAAAATTCAGTCCTATTCTGGCCAAGGTCATGTACTTAGTAGAGGCAAAGCCAGCTAAACAAATTTCCTTCTGCTAACAGGTCCAGAGATTTGTGGATTTACCCTGGGCAGCTCTAAAACATGAGCAGGTCTTTGAACCACCTAGGTCAGAATTCCATAGACAGCCTTTTCCTCGAATTGTGAAGTTCTCGGGGTTTACAAGCTGTAACTCCACATGACTGCTCCTCTGTCTGGCTATATCTAAATACAAATGGCTGATAGGATCATACTAATTAGAGAAGTGGACAGACTTCTATGTATGTGAAACATTATCCATCGGTGTCCCTGAATTAGTCTATAATAATCATTAAACCCCAGAGTCAGTTGATTTAATACTTCAACTTCATCCTCAAGAAAAAGTTGGATTATGATCCTCATTCCTTATGTTATATTAGAAAGATAGTTGAGATGGCACTGTATCAGAAAAGGTCATGCTAGTGATCAGGCCGTCTTTGACAAATCCCTGTAAGAATTTTTGTTTGTAGTTTTGAGCACTGATTTATAGTTTACAATTATTGCAAAGGACCTGAAGGTCATTTCATGATTTCTGAAGCTAACTACAGAGAACGAATTAACTTATCCTCAAAATTTAGAAATTTGAAAGAACTTAGTTTTCAAGTCTAAGGTAGATGTACACATTTACATGCTTTCTAACCTCTACATTTTCATTCTTTTTCTGTCTCTGTTTCCTTCTCTCTCTTTCCCTTCCTACCTTCTTCCCTGCATTCCTTTTTGGAAGAAAGAAAGAATCCATGGTCACAAGAGAAGATATAAAAATGAATGATAAAAATTAAAATACACACACAATGAAAAAATATCCTGTTCATTTCTGGATGTCACTTCATAAGAAGGCTACATTAATGTACCCAGATAGAACAAGGAAGCCAAAACAGCTTCTCTGGACTTGGATAAAAACAAGATTTATCTTAGCAGAAGTTTCGGAGATGACATTATGAATAGGCTATAATAGAGGCATATATATTGCTAGTTCAATACCACCCTAGCAAGAAGTTGTTCAGACAGAAATTTGGAGAGGTCAGCTACAAGAGGAAGATCAGATTCATATATTGGGAAGGAAGGAGGGATGGCCTTCCAATTCAAAATTTCTATGTGGTCCAAGAAGACACACAGAAATGTTTCTGAAACCACAGTGCTGATGGACTTTTACCCTACTTTAGGGAGGTACTATGGCAATCTCTTGTTGAATCTCTATTTTCCTCTTTTGTCTGTTGTCCTGATTCCACTGGGGATTTGAATGAAATATAGAGAATAAAGGAGAACAAAAAGAAGAAAACAAAAACATTAAAGTGAGAATTATTTTAAAAAGACAACTAGAATGTTTATCATCCAGAAAGCAATGCCTCTTCTTTGCAGATAAAAATTCACCAATTCTACAAGGACGAAACTATGCTTGAATGAGGCTCAAGCAAGTAAATAAAAACTGTCTGAGAAGCCAAAGGAAATATTCCTGCCACTTGGCAGTTAAGCAGGGAGTAAGGCTAACTGTGTCTTGCATTGGTTTCTGGAAAGAGGCTATGGAATAATAAGAGAACTGGATCCTTAGTTATATACAGGAAACAATTCAAATCCAAGGTCCAGAGTTTTGGCACACCTGAAGTGGGCATGGTTTATCACTGATTTTACAAAGTCTATTTATTCCTACTGTAGCTTTATTTGTCTGGCAATTACTGTCAAGAATGTATGGAACTCAGATCACAATCCTTATTGCCATTGTAGACAGAAGGAGACATGGCAGTGATATGCATGGAGGACACCAAAGACATCTCAAATCACTTATTTTGGCTTTATTCTGACTATTTTTGAAGATGGAAGTTTAGAGTAATCCTAGTCTAGTGGTTCCCAAACTTCTGTGTGCAGAAAAATCACCCAGAAGGTTTATTATTATAGACTTCTGTGCTAAATCCAGAATTTTTGATTCAATAAATCTGAAGACAGACCCAAGATTCTGCATTTCTAACATGTTCCCATGTAATTCTGATTCTTCTGGTCCCAGAACCACATTTGAGCACCATGATCTAAAATCAGTGACTATTCCCAGCTCTGGGTACATCTGCATTTAATTACAAGATGATGACCTCTTCCCCACATCCTCCATCTCCCCAGATGTTAACTCGATTATAGAGGATCCATGCCTAGCACGCTTCTGATTAAACTACCTCAGTAGATGTAGCTAAGCACTTCCCATGAAGACCACCCGGAAAATCTCAGAAAGTCTTAAGGTCTTAAGACTTTTTTTTTTTTTTTTTAAAGTGCTCATGCTACATAAGGGACACACATAGACAACGGCTCACACAACCCTACAAAATTTAAGTATTGATTACTTTAAATTTCCTTTCTCTGAAGCACTTCATGGTGACAAAGATGTTGTAAGACTCTTTTGTAAATGAGATCAAGATTTATAATATTCAGCACAACCTGTTTAGAACAGGAATCTCAATTTGATGAGATCCAGTCACTAGAACCATGGTATAATAAATCCCTGGTCTATGAATACAGAAGGAAAATGAAAAAATATGAGTCTATAAGAATGAACTTAAAGTTCATTGCTTACACCAGTGTGCACATGGATACTTAATTACTCACAATCTAAATTGGTCCAAATGGCTGTACTGGCTATTTAAAATAATTGTATTCAATTCAGTCCGAATGGCTATCCTGGCTAACTGTGAAAAATAAAAACCTGGCCATGCATTTTTAATTAGAATTACAATTACAATGTGCTAATGTTTACTGAATTCAAGTCTAGAAACCAAATTATCATGAAGATTTTATAAGTTCTTATAATTTGTAAATGTAGTAAGTTAGTAGCCAACAAATTATCAATAAAATAAATGTCCCTTTCTCTGACAAAAAGAATATAGTGGGTTACATGTCATACCAACTAAGTATTAGTACATCTACACATACACACAGAATAAGACTTAGCATTCACTAATTCTTTAATCCAATGCTTTTATCCAGCTCTTATTTACATAGACACTTACAGTACCTTGCAAACAAAATCTGCTTCCAGCTTACACGAAGAGCTATTATTGAAAGTGAAAAACTGAAAACTACACACCTAACTAACGCACTTTCAATATGTGTGGAAGCATTTCAAGAAAAACATAAGATGAGAACATAAGATTACTCAGGAGTGTCTTTAAGAATTCGTCTAGGAAGTGGTGTCCTCAGCTTTGACAATACATTGTTTTTTTTTTTAACGCAACACATTGTGCAGAGTAAATAATACAGTGTTTACATTGTGTTCATTCCCAGATGATGATTAAAGTTGAGTTACTTCACAATTTCTATATTAAAAATCTTGGTATTATTCTCCTAACAAATATCATGATGACTATTTTCCTGCAATTCACAATAAAATTACTAAGAGTAATTTTATATTTTCTTACATAGTTTCCTTCAGAAGTCTATTTTGGAGAGAAGTCAACTCGTTAGCGGTCTTTTCAGAAACTCTGTTGATAAAGCTTGATCTCTACCCTCCAACAACGGGGCTGTTTCCCAGGGATTTAATTGAGATCTTAGCTGTTATGCATATGGAGAAAGAATAATATTTGCAGGCTGTGATGCGAGGTTTTCCTCTTTGGCACCACAGAATGACACAAATTTCACTCTGTAATTAATCAGCATCAGCAAGAAAGGACTGAGAGCAGAGAAGCCTGAAGAGAGCACTGTGAGAAGAGCTGGAAGAAAGACATACCCTGCCAAGTCTTTTAAAAAATAGACTAAGATAAAGTGAGAAATCCAAAGTGGCGTAATCAGCAACATTAATAAAATACTAAATTTGGCCCCTCTAAGGGTTTCAATTTCTGAAACATCATCTCCAATCCAGATGTCACCATACGTCATCTTCTTTTTTGCTGAAAAGAGGCAACATATCCAGAAACAGACAAAGACTAAGATGGCTAAAGGAAGACCATCGACCAGAACCAAAAAGATTTTCCCATAGTAAAAGTCTACCTGCTTGTTTCCAAAGCCAATTAAACATGCCGTGTAAATCCTGTTTGTAGACAAGGAGTCTGTATCATTTCCTGCATTCAGGTATTCTGGTTTTCTAGTATAAATTAAAAGCGGGACATACACTGCCACACCAGCCACCCAAAGTGCAAAAATCTCCTTGAAGGAATGATTTTCCTGGTCCAGGCTTGGAGGCTCCCCCAAGGGGTAGATGATCCGGTGAAGTTTCCGGTGGTAGAGCAATGCTAAGCGTAACATGAACCAGATGGCCAGCGAGGTGGTCAGGGCTGCTGTGAAGTGCAGAACTCGGCAGCCAGCTGAATCCAACACGATACCAGAAGAATAAACAATTTTCATGACATTTACCACCAAATTTTTAATAAGGTGGACAAATATAAGACTGAAAATCACAAGAAAAGATGTCTGTAAACGCCCAGTGACACACTTCCTTGTAGCATAAAACAAACACACGTTTCCGACAAAGCTCACAGCAATTAGAATGGCACACGCGATGATCTCAAGCAGGTCTGCAGACAGCTTCATGGTAAAAGCCAAATCGTTATCTCAAGTCTTCTCTTCTTTAGTTGAAATCATGAGGCTCTAGGAAAGACTTAAGAGATCTTTAGTGCGAAGAACTGTTTTGTTTTTTCATCTACTAAGTAGATGGAATCATCAACTTCTATCACTCTAACAGCACAAAGATGGTCTGTGACAAAATTCTGCTCACTCCAGTGATGAAAACAGACCTGCTTCCCAAGAGAATTCTGTCTTATTATCTCCAGAGACTTAACTAGGACAAGAAAGTTCTAGGTATCATCATTTAATTAGAAGTTCTCAGAAATTTATTTATAGTACTGTAATGCAACCTCCTTGGTGTACTATGATGTAGTTTTCAACAACCACGGCAGGAGAATAAAATTAAATTGTGGCAGCAAAGGAGACATGGCCAGAGATTGAAGGTATCCCATTCCACTTGTGGAAAAGAAGTAGTGGTATGCTTTGATTTGGATCTGAAATGTTCTCCCAGAACCTCTTGTATTCAAATGCTTGGATTATATATGGATTTTGCATGCTGTTACGAGGTGGGAGGGGTGGATTACTGATGGCGTGGCCTGGAAGAATATATTCTTACCCAGCTTCTCCCTAGTGGTTCCTTTCTCTCACAATGCTTTGGCAACTGAACTTCAGACACTTCTAGCATTGCTAACTGGTCAAGAATGAACCGAGATTTTCTGAGATTGAGAAGGCAAATAAGCCCTGCCTTCCTTAAGTTGTATTTGCTGGGTAACAAAGACTGGATAACAGTGAAGATTTCAAAATCACAAAACATCAAATTGGGAATGAGGATCATAACATGACAAGTTTATGTAAATGCAAGTTTTTCTAGTTTATCATTCTTACAAAGCAGAAACACATTACTTATTCCAAAGAACTTGGGAGTTTTAGGAATAAAAAAGAAGGTGACAAAAAATATTTATGAATAAAGGAGGAAAGTGAATGGAGAAGGGAAAAGTGGAGGGAAAGGATGAAGGAGAGGAAGAAGGGAGGGAAACAAGGAACCAAAACCTTGACTATATGTGGGTGTATTGTCCACAAGGAAATCACTATAGTGGTGGCTAAAGAAGCATTTAATAATTGGGAAATAATTTTGGAGGTTTTCCTTCCTAGAGCACAAGAGGCTGGGAAGAAGATTCCTTTCTTACACGTCACTGGAGAGTACAGAGCAAGGACAGGGAGATAGCAGCAAAGGAAACTTCCCAAGTAATCTGGCATCCACTCACTTTCTGTCTGACTCCTGTTTGGAATGTCATAATGGTATTCTATGGGGACAAACCACAGATACAAATCACTTGAAAATGGGCAGAAGTGCTGAGAAATGCTTTGCTATATGATTGGGTCATTCTGTGAACATCACAGAGCGCATGTAAACTCTGATGACTATGATATCACCAGGTGATATAATCTCAAGAGATCACCATCATATATGAAATCACATATCTGTAGACCACCACACCACATATGTTGTAATAGGGCTCAGGGCTGTACTTTCCCTCTATTGCATTTACTTTAAGTTTTGTTGTTAATCATTTTACCACATACCATCAAAACACATGCATTTCCTGACCCAGTGGTGCAAGGGAGCTTGCATGTACTGACTTGGGCCACTGGACTCATCTCTTCCCAACTCTGTGTCCAATCAATTGATGTTGAAGATGCCTGGAGTACGTCAACACCATCGTATAATGATGGAAATTGGCACATACAACAAATCAGGCCTCTTCCGGAGAAAAATTGTTTTTAAGCATAACATTGGCCTATCCAAAAATTAGATATGAAGAAATTAGCTGATATTTTACCTACATAATATTGCTAACTCTTTTAGAGAGGGTATGGAAAACTACTGTGCGTATGACAGGAGGTCTTTGAGTAGGAGCAAGTACTAAAGCTGGGCTCTACCACCCCACTGTGGGGCAAAGTGGAAACTGGAGACTGACATTTTCCTATTAACCCCTGGTCCCTAAGTGAATACTAGGATAGCTAATTAACCCAAAGCTTCTATGAGTCACATTTTTCTCTCCTTCCAAACACTGAGGTAGCACCAATCAATCAACTAGGCACCTCTGAACTTCCAATGATAATGCCAATGATGATAATGATAATATTTATAACACAATAATGATGTTCATATTGGCAAGAATTTATTTAACACCAACTGAGCCACATACCGTATTGGTGTTTTTTCAGAGATTTAACAAAATTTGGTCCTGAATATTATTCATATTCACTGATACGGAAATAGAAGAACAGCATGTAAATTGCTCAGATCCACTGACTAACGAGACAGGAACCACAGCCACACGTGACTGACTCTCCTACCTTTGTTTTTCCATCACTATCCTGCACACAGGCTGTCAGACTACACTTCCTACTGGCTATTCTCAATCTCCCCTGATGATTCACAAAATTGATACATCCAGTACAGCTTCTGCATATGCTTGTTTTCAGACGGGTTTCCTTGAGTTTATAATATATGAGCCATGGAGATTTTTGAACAGCAATTAGTCTTTTCTTTCCTCTTTCATCAAACATGAGGTGCTTACCTTTCTATATTTATAAAAACCTCTCATCAACTCATACCAGTTGAATGAATTATTTAATTGGGAAAAAAACTGTACATGGCAGTAGCTGGCTCTCTACCCCCTGGCAGCAGTAGTTAAGCAGAGACACAATGCCTGTCGGGAATAACTTTGCATGGCAGTGAAGAACAACCCTAAATGTATAATCCACTCTACGAGTCCCTTTTCCATTGCTATGGAATCATGACTCATAGTGGTCAATGTATACATAAGGTAGGTTTATTTAGCCCATGGTTTTGCAAGCTGAAAGTATAATGCAGATTTTTGAACTTGGTCAGCCTTTGGTGAGGACTTGCTTGGCTGTGTTACATGGTGGGTGGCATCACGGAAGAAATACATGTGTGAGGCAGAGACCACTTGGTGAAACAGGAAGCCACAGAGTGAACAGAAAGGCTCCAGTCTTTTATTCATATATTTATTTATTTGTTTGTTTATCATACCCCCTGCGACCCAACCGGGTTCCAATAAAAAAAAAACATATTAATTCCTTATGAGATCAGCACCCCCAGTGGCACAAACGTTTTCCACTTGAATCTGTCTGTTAAAAGTTCTACCGCCTTTCTACACGACCATACTAAGGACCTATCTTAGAATCCTTAAGGGCTGCAAGTAAAATAGCGCAAACCACAGTATTCTGCCCTGGCTCTCAAGACTCGTATCTATCTCACAATACAAAATGTCTTCATTTCCTCTCCGGTAGTCCCAAAGTCTCAATGCATTCCTCCACCACTCAAAAGTTCAAGTCTAAAATTTCCCATGAGACTCATGCCTCAAATGTGAGTGTAAAACAAACAAGTAAGCAAACAAACAAGCCACATGCTTCCAAGACACAATGGCCAGTCAAGTGCAATGTTAACATTCTAAGATATATGTTTAAAGAAAATGGCCACAGGTCTTCAGCAAGAGCAAAATCCAGCAAGGTACGCATTAACTTTTAAAGCTCCATGTCTGACACTTTGTGAATACGGCAGGAGGGCGTGCGCCTGTCCTTCAGAAGCCTTGCCCCGTGGGTGTGCCAGTTAGCTGCTCTCTTGGGATGCATCCTGATGCCTGCACTGTCCTAAGCTTCCTTTGTACACTGCTGGTCACCGTACCATTGCAGGGCTCCTGCTCTGACTCCATTCCATGGCTCTAAGGGGCATTTTCCCTAGTGGAAAAGTCTCTGTATTGCCTCTATCTCTATGGCAGGCCTCTGCCTGGCTTTGCAGACCTGCCTTTGAAATTTCAGTGGACACTGCCACAGCTCAGTAACTCTTGCCTTTGGTACACCTGCAATGCCAGTACGTTATGAATACCATCCATGTGTGTTGCAAGCATGAGTTGTATTTGGAAATCCTTGAGCCCCAGCTGCAGTCATAGAGGGTTTCATCAGCAAATAAGGAGAAAGAATTCATGGGGAATGTGAGCAGCAACCCAAGGACATGCCCCAGGGTTGCCTGAATCTTTGTGCCTTAAGTCCCCGTGATGACAACAAGGGCAGCACCAAAGTTTTCTGAGACACCCTTGAGGGCATTTCCAAGTTACCTTGCTAAGTGGCACACAATTCCTTTTTATTTTTTCCTGTCAATTTCTTTAACTAGCTGGGATATACCCTTGTTTCATTTTCTCTTTCTCTGGCCAGATTCTAAATTTTTCCTTTGCTCCTAAATGTCACTGTAAACCTGGCCAAAAATAGCCAATAAACCAGGTATAGAGGCACATGCCTATAAACCCAACACTTCATTATCTTCAAAATTTGAATACAAATATACTACAGATTGAGTAACATGTTAATTACAGGCAACCAAGCCTGAGACAGGACATACTGTAGTGAGAATGCAGCCTTAGCAACTCAGTGGCATTTAGGCTTTTTCTGAGCTCGCTCCTTCAGACTCTTCCAACCTCTGCCTATTACTCAGTTCCAAAGCCAGTTCTGGCTTCAAAATAAAAGCAACTAAACAAAAAGACTGGGGATAAAGCTTAGTGTTCAATCCTCAGTTATGCAACCAGTAAATCAATTAATAAAACCAAAAATAAAAGCACTCAATAATACTATGCCATAGTTTGAATGCCTTGCAATTCAGAAATTCTTCCATCAAATATCTTACATCATTGAGTATTTTAAAACTCTAGGTAAGTGATAGACTGGTCATGGAGTCAGTGTTTGTTAAAGTGTCTATCTAGTAAATTCAAGGCACTGATTTCAATTCCCCAGCACCACATAAACTGGCTGTGGTGGCGCACACCTATAAATCCAGTGCTAAGGAGTCTGAGGTAGGAGGATTGCCATGAGTTCTAGGTCAGCCTGGGCTACGCAGTGAGTTCAGGACCAGTTTGAGACAGAGTAAGACAGAGTGAGACACTGTCCAGATAGATAGAGAAAGAGAGAGAGAGGGGAGAGAGAGAGAGAGAGAGAGAGAGAGAGAGAGAGAGAGAGAGAGAGGAAGGAATATTTTGACAGAGAAGTGGAAATTTTAAAAAGATACCTAGCTGAAATTCAGGATATGAAAAATACATCTGAAAGCAGGGGAAGTTGACTCAAACATTGTGAGGACAGAATTTCAGACCTTGAACACAGGATGAGGAAACAAATGCTATAATTAGGCATGACTCCAAAATTAGAAATAAGCAAAGTAGCTAGATGCAACAGCTAATGGATGATTCAAAAAGAACCAATCTCAGAATTATGGGAGTGGGAGAAAGAGCAGAAGACAGCACTGAAGGTATAAAGAATTTATTCACAGAAATCATGCAAGAAAATTTCTCAAATCTAGGAAAAGAAATTAATTTTCATGTACAAGAAGCTAACAGAACATCAAATAATCTCCACCAGGAATGAGACTCACCATAACACATCATAATCAAAACCTCAGAAATACAACATAAAGGGAGAATGTCAAAAGCAGCAAGAGAAAAACGGACATCATTCTACCAAGGCAAATCCACTGAATCACAGCAGATTTCTCACTGCAAACTTTAAATGCCAGGAGAAGCTAGAGCAAAATCTTTCAAGCCTTAAAAGACAGCATGTGTCAACCCAGGTTGTTGTATCCAGCAAATTGATCCCTGAAAACTGAAGGAGAAGTAAAAATTTTTCATGACCAAGAATCCCTAATGAAATCTGCGACCACTGTCCAGCGCTGCAGAAAATACTTGAAGGAATCTTTGACAGAGACAGAGCACTGAAGAATAGGAATGAAAGAAAACATTGAAGAGAAAGTGTAACAAAAATGTTTGATTGATGTTTGAATCATTTAATTAGTATCCTATTAAAACAGTATCAGCTTTCTTACAAAATCTGTGAAACTTCCCCCCATAATTACTATTTTTTGGCCCCCCCATTACTATTTTTAATAGTATATTAGTTTACAGAACATAATAATTATATTTAACATGGGGAGCTGGTATAAAATCTTTTAAAAATATTATGCATAAATTTATGGAAGAATAGGTAGATAAAATGATAAGCCACATCTGGCAAAATGTTAGTAATTAGTGAAATGTGAACAAACAACTTAGGAAAGTTAAAAATTCTAAAATATTAAGAATTCCATTATGTCTGTTGCTTTTTGTGCAATATACTTTTGTGATATAGACTTAAGTTTACTTAATGTAGCAATCCGATACTGACTTAAATTCATTTAATACAGCAATTCACTTATTCAGTCTTTGATGTAAATTTATCTTAAGAAAATTGATTGATGTAATTATAATCTGAATGTGTTTTGAATGTACAAATATTTACAGGCAAATAATTTGAACTGTAACTTGTCTCTTTTTTTCATTACCACAGTCTCTCGCCTTATGAATTTCATTCTTCATTATTATAGTTCTTTTCTTATGTGGACTGGTGGGTGAGGCCATGTTAAAGAATCTCAACAAAGATGCAGTAAGATAAAACAAAACAAAACAAAAATCAAAAAAACTTTCGGCAAATCGTCCCAATAAAGGGCTCTGCTGGACCCAAGGAAGAGGCATCAAGATACGGCCACTGCAGCCCATTGTAGGGGTGGGAAGCTGAGCTAAAGAGTGGTGATTTGAGTGGTGAAGTGAGTCAGATGCAGAAGATTAAATATGTTAAATATCGCATGGTTTCTCTGACTTGAGAAACCCAGAATACAGGCATTCTATAGAACCAAATGGGTGTGACTGATGGTGGGAGTTAGGGGGGATGAGGAGGGTGTGGGAAGGGCCAAAAATGGGAAGAGATTGTAATGTTGATGTGATATATGTGTGTGGAAAATACTCAAGTTCATTGTAAACATGTATGACACATACACACACACACAGACACATAAAATGGGGAAATAAAGTTTAAAAAGATTTCAATATGTGAATCCCCAGGTCATATAAACTATATCAAAACCATAGCAACTGCTATATTTATGATTCAATTTGGTGATATTAAATTAAACCACCTATGTGGTGTTACTGATATATCTATTAGATAGATAGACAGATAGATAGATAGATAATTTGAGACAGTGTCTGCTTGGTAGTCCAGGCTGGTCTTTATCTCGCTTGGAGCCCAGGCTGGCCTTGGACTCATGGCAGTCCTCCTGCCTGAGCCTCCCGATGCTGGGACTGCAGATGCAAACCACATGCCCAGTTTTTGTGGGAAGCCAGGTCATTGCAACTTACCTGTAACAGGTTTGGAGGTAAAGACATAACTAGCAAGGCAAAGGGTTCAACTGTCAATAGATAGCTGATACGGCCCAATGGCCCAGAATACTGGCCACAGCCATGCTTAGGTATGTACTTCCTTCCTGCCCCAGGACAGAGACCTTTGTGCTAACTTCAGTGTTCCTCACCCATAAACTGTGTCCTTAGCCTATGACAAGAACTGTAACATTCCATGTCACTATTTCCCTATCTGATCAGCTGTAACAACCTTGCTGTTGCTTTCGAGTATACATAGTCTGTCTGGAAAATATTAAATTTGTCAAACTCTGAAGAAATTTGTCCCGGCAGACTATGAGTCATGTGTTGCACTGCATTCTTCTCTTTACTTCATTCTACTTCTTAAATATGTTCAAATAGTAACAATTATGGCAAACATACTAAATATTTACATATATGCTATAAAGACTAAAATTATAAAAACTTTTGCAAAGCCAAAAAAGTTTACATGGATTTATTCTTTTAAGAGGGCATGTCATAGGTTGTTTTGTTTTATGATAAAAATCCAAAAAACAGGTATCATTTTTTCCTTCAAGTTGTCTTTGCACTAGTGAAACAGCATACATTGAAGATAGAAGAATACAATGAATTTGTGAATTTTTCTTTGTCTAATACTTTCCTTTATTAGCCATGGCATAGTAGGATAGAGTTGCTTCCCGAGGATTTGCTACGTCCTCAGCGTTGCCTGGATTCATGAACACAAGCCATTCCCTCAACCTTGCAGAGATACACAGCCCAGCCATAAGAATGTACCAATGCGTAACATATTCTTTACATAAATATTACACTATTTTCTGCATGTGCATGTATTGCACATATTTAAATTTAATATTTTAATGCCAATAACTAATAATTCAATGCAATAAGTCACGTGGTTGTGATTTCAAGAATAAAATGTATTAAATAGAAAGAGATCTTTCTGGGAAGCAGGATTTTTTTTTTTAAAAAAAGAAAACGGAAGCCTGGTGAAGTTGAGCTACTTGCTTCAACCAGCAAGCAAGGGTGGCACCCAGCTCCAGCCCACTTGCTTTCCAGACTCTTTATGAAAGAAAGAGGAGAAATGCCAAGCTGACCAAGATATGCTTCAGAGAGGCAGGAAAAACCTGAGCTACATCCACCTGGAATCCCATCACCCCAGGAGGCTGAGGCAGGAAGATTGGAACCAACCCGGGCAACTTAGCAAAGCCATGTCTTCAAATAAACATCAAGGAATAAAAAGGGCTAGGGACTGCAGCTCAGTGAGAAGGCACAGGAGTGAGCACCATTCAGCAGGAAGCCCTTCTCGGGTTGGCCGGCATCATCGTCCACAGCCAAGAGAGCCCGGGAGGCGCACTGCATCCTGCACGGAGGAAGGTAACTGTGATGTGTACTTCAAGGGGGAATCAAAAAAAAAAATTCTTCTGTTGAAAACCAAACACTGGCTCTGCCAACCTAACTTCATGGTGGTCACTCGAGAGCTGAGGAGCTCAGAGGTTCTCTGCAGCTTCCATTTACTTTGGCATGAGATTTAACAGAAGGAGAACTAAAGGAGAACTGATACGGCCTAAGCTGTTCTCTAAATCTCAAACTGCTAAAAGTTATTTAGAATTTACTTTAACTCACAATCACATATAAAGCGGCAAAGGCTTTTCATGTGGCTTAAGGCAATCTAGATTTCCCCAAATACACATGTGCAGTTCTAATATTAAAGATTTCAGTTGGAAATCTCAAAGTACCCTGGACTCCTCTTGATTAGAGACTGCTGTTACATTATGTGATGGTGGTTTAGGAGAAGGCGACACAAAACACACTGCCTCCATTTGGGCATTACGTCCTCACAGTAGCGCTAAAATAAACAGGCTTCCCAGGCTGAGGGAAGGGCATTTACCCCTTTTAAATTGAGTATGCAATATACATAAATGTCTTCTAGGAAGAGATGCCTGAAATCTGATTCTGAGTCTGAGTCCATAGGAAGGCACCGATTTATTATTCTAATGATCATCAGAATGGAGCGCGGGGACAGCTTGCTCCTGGGTTGCAGAGGTGGTCTAACCAAGCAGGATAATCCACTCACTTGCAGAAGGATGCTGCTGGAAGCTGAATTGTTCATTGGCCAGAAGCAAGTTCATATTGCATTTTTATACAGAATCAAATGGAAGGAATTACAAAATCTTTTACTTTGTAATTCGTGGCTGCCTAAAGTCATTTCCAGTCCTATCCAAGACAGTGATTTTGTGACCAGCCAGGCTAGAACTAAAAGCCCCTAGCCCCAAATTAGGAGTGAATGAAGAAGAACTTCAGTTGGCTGGGGCCAGAGCAATTAAATGGTAATTGCCTTTTAGATATACTAATGTTGCTAATTATATTACTGTGTTAAGTGCTGGGAAATGTGGATAAGAGCTCCAGGCCACTCTGGTGGGAAAAGGGAGCTAAGATTTATTAAGTCTGCCACTGAACTAGATCATTCACATTCTTTCCCTCCTGAAATCCTTACAATAACCCACAAGGTATTATTAGATTCAATAAGGCTGGACAACTTGATCAGTTCTAGTTGGTTCAGGACAGAGTCAGGAGTCCTACCAAATTGATGTGACTCCAAAAAGCAGTGGGTTGGCAAGGCCTTGAGTGGATATAGAAAGCAATCTGTGAGTTCCAGGTATACTTTGAGAATTTGACCATGATGAAAAAGTCTGCAAGTAGGAGGACACCAGTAATGCTTTCCTTTATTGTGTATGGAGAGGTGGAACCCCAGAAAAGAAAGTGTTATAGCCAGAATAATTGTTCCTGGGGAGATGTTAACACCAACATCTCCCTGGATAGGGTGAGCAGACAGGCCAAAGTAACAGTCGTAACAATGTCCAATCTGGAGCACCAAAGAATCTATTGGTAAGTGCTTGAATGGTTACCCACAGAAGCAGAGGAGAGAGAGACAGGGATGGCCTAAAGGATCACGGATGAGAGGCTACTTACAAGCCAATGGGGGACTTGCAGGAAACTGCATCGCCGAAAACCCCACGCCAGCACAGTCTCATCAAACTCTTTACATCATTTTGTCATACTCTACTAAGTTCTTGGCTCATTCTATTTCTTTTATCTATCAAAAGGGAGATATTTTTCAGTTTCTTCCTTCCCTGGTTTATCTGATTCCGAACTTTGAAACTAATATATATTCTTACGTGTTCTCTGAATTCAAACATTCCCTTTCTACTGAGAAGCCTTAAATTTTCCTTTTCAATCCATTTCATTTCTTTCCAAGTCAGCACTGCAGTTCCTGTAAATAGCTCTGGGATTGACAGAAGAAAACCGTTGCTCCAATCCTAGGGTCCAAAATCATCCAGATGCCCCAATATCCAACTTCTTTTCTATATCTGTTCCCATGTGGTGACACAAACTGACTATCCTTGTAGTCCTAATTTTTTGTATACTGTTATCTCCCAGTCTTGCCAGACTTCTACTCCATTATCCATCCTTCACAGGAATTTAAGTGACAGACTCAATTCTTCACTTATACAATAGATACCTTGAAGATTAAATGAGACATGTGGAACAGTGACAGGAACAAAGTATTCAGTAGATGTGACTCTTTTTGTTATTATCATTTTGACTACAATATCTCCACTGATTAGATAGGCAAAACTACTCAATATATCCAGGCCAGGGGTTAGGAAGCCCAAACTCTGCAGCTAGAATTTTGGTGACTCATGCATACTGTCATTCTTTTCCATTACCACTGTAAGTGAGCCCATTTTAGAGGTAAAAATTACCAGATCATTCTTTCACAGTCATTATCAGCATTTTTTTCTGAAATTATTTTCTTTTAACTTTATTTAATCAGTTTTATAGATGGTTAAACATTGATTGTACTGATAAAAGGCATGAATGACTTTTCTTCTTTTTTCTATATCCAGGCTGTCTCAAGGAACTGATGGTGTGGAAGTAGAAGATCACAATGATGCCGATGGAAGAGCTATTCTGAAAAGCCCAGGGGCCATAGTGAGCAAACATGATGAGCAGGATCATGCTGGGGACCGTTAGGACATGATGTTGCTCTTCATCAGGAATGACAATAATTCTACACAGGGGGCCCTGGTTTTCCAACTTCCCACAGTTTCAAGGTTGCATAGGGATACAAAGGTCATCAAAACATGAAAATATTCATGAACTGTTTGTTTTAAAAGAATACCCACCCACCCCCAGCCCTGCTTACAGCAGCATCTCTCTGTATCCATTAAATCAACATGCGTGGAATTTCACTGGTGTGGGAGGCTTCAAACCCCGCTTTTCTGCAACGCACACAGAAACGCAAGTAGGCTGAAAGTGCAATTGCAAAGTTTGTGAAAGATTAATAAAGGGTGGACTCAGAGAAAGCGACACTGAATGACTGAAATACACACCAGGCCACTGGAAAAGTTGGGAGAGTTAATTCCAGGAAGCAATCAATAAAGGTGATAGAGTGATAGATGTTTCACTATCAACCATTTTTTTTCCTCTTGAAAAAGAGAAGACTTTGAGAAAGATGATCAAGACCAAGAACATTTTTTGAAAAATTCACTCTTATTAGATATTTCAAAGTAAACACAAAATTATGGAAGAATAATTGTGCTGAAAGATTTTTGCCAACTTATTCCAAAAAATTAACCTAAATTTTCTTAAACATGGCTACTAATGGCTCATTTTTATAATTTCAGTTTGATTTTTCAACATAAATTCAATCAAGTGATTTACTGATTTACTATATATTTTGAAAACATAATTTCACGTCTTATTGGCTTCCTTTATAAATGATTCTTCTTCTCTCTTGAATATTCATAAACAATGAGAATGCCTGGTTCATACAATTATACTTTTTTCATGGAGTGTATTTAGAAATATTATAAAATAAAACTTAAACCCTGAATGGGGTCCAGAAAACCAGGGTTCTCCTCTTTTCTAAGTTGAGTTCCAGCTAGTGAATTTCATCAAGCTAAAGAAACATTATTGCATTTAGAGCAATTACCCCAGGCCAAGCAGTTTGCACGCCTCACTTCTAATACTTAAATTTCTGAAAAGATGATATAATTTTGTTCATTTTAGAGATGGGAAAATGGAGACAATAGGTTAAGTAGTATTCATTAATTCACAGGGCAAGTGACTGGTACCTGGTGAAGAATGGGCTACAACCACATCAGAGGAGACACTGACTAGAACGCCATAAGTTACGGAGACAGTATGCATGGTACCGGACAAGGGAGTTGGCAGGAGCCAGTGGTTTTCATCTCAACTCTTAATGCAAGCCTATTCACCACCAGCCTCTGTAAAAAAGCAACTAAAATGCAATTCCTAGGGCAGGTGGTGTAGTCTGCCAGGAAAACAGAAGATACTTAGGTCTACGATGGTCGTATGCATTCTGTTTAACTGATGTTGCTATAGATATCGGACGCACTGGTAAGCATTATGGTGTAATCTCTTGTGGGATACTCTTTCACTGGGAAGGCTGGCCCTGTTACTAAACATTTAGGTTTCAACGAGCCCCAAGTAATTCTGACATCAAAATGGTCACAAAAGCCAAGCTAAAGTGTTGGGAGAGTGGTTTCAGGTGATTCCTGGAATGCTGTTTTCCTCCTTCTGCATGAAAGAGCCCCTCTGTAGGTGCAGATGATCAACCCTGCTTGCCTAAAGGAGTTCTTAAAATTCAGCAGGCTCTGGGTACAGAAATCCTTGCAACATCAGACTCTCCCTTTGCACAGCTTCAGGAATTTTTACTTTTGACTAGCGGTACAAGAAAGAGAACTAAATCTTTACCTCCCAGCCTACAAATTCATGGCCTGCTGATCATTCAGCTTTTAAATACATATTACAACTATTTTGAGAGATCTCCATACTGCTTTCCAGAGTGGTTGTACGAATTTACATTCCCCACCAGCAGTGCAGGGGGGTTCCTTTCTCTCCACAGCCTCGCCAGCACTGATTGCTATTTGACTTGTTGATATAGGCCATTCTCTCTGGAGTGAGATGGTATCTTAGCGTTGTTGTCATTTACATTTCTCTTATGGCTAGAGATGTTGAACATCTTTTCATGTATCTATTGGCCATCTGAACTTCTTCGTGAGTGAACTGCCTCTTCATTTCATTTGCCCACTTTTCGATACGATCCTTTATTTTGGTAGGCTTAAATATCCCCTTCAATCCAGCAACACCCCTCCTGGAAATATTTCCAACAAAGGTCAAAACAACACATAACAGAGATGCATGTATACCCATGTTCATAGCAGCACAACTAACAATAGCTAAAATATGGAAGTCACCAAAATACCCATCAACAGACCAGTGGATACACAAACTACGGTATTTATACACAATGGAATACTATGCATCTACAAAGTCCAACAGCGTGCAGGCTTTTGCAGACAAATGGAAGAAACTTGAGAACATCATGCTTAGTGAAGTGAGTCAGAAGCAGAAGGTGAAACATCGAATGGTCTCTCTGATATGAGAAACCCAGATCACAACTATCTCATGGAACTTAAAATGAAAAACAAAGTGAACCAGGGGGGTAGGGTGGGGAGGGAGGGAGGGGTGAATAGGGGAGGGACAAAAGGAGAGAGGAAAAGTCCTTGTCACCTTGACAAGATACCTATGTGCACAAAATGCTCAACTTGATTGTAAACCTTAAATTTTGTGCTTATACATATCAATAAAATGGGGAAAAAAGACATATTACAACTTACCTTTGCCAAATAAAAACTAATATGACTTCCCACTAATACTTATTATATTTCTTTCATAATGTCTTATTAAATGTTCACTAATTTATTAAGCTTTCTGGAGAAAGGAATAATGAATCTGTAAATTTTATGTATTTTAAAAGGTCTAAAAATTTCCTATTTCTTCGGATAGTAAGATACTAGACAAGAAACTCATTAATAAAAACTAAATGGTTTGATATTATTATGGTAGTTTAATACATTTCTAGATATACACTTCCAAATATGGTTCAGTAATTTGGGGTTTAAAAGCTTTGTCTTATATATGACAAACAATTTTGAAAATATTCTTAAGATAATTTTGATATTTACCTAATGGAATGGTCTTTTAATTCTAGACAATTAAATATGAAAATATTTTTCTTTAAAGACATCACATGAAGTATACAAGGTTCCAGATTTTTTTTAGGTTCTAGATACCTTTTAAAGCATTAAGTTATAAATTTACTTTTTAAAACACAGAATTTTAAGAATCTACTAAAAAGCTGAGACTCAAACTTATTTATTTTTAATCTCTGTAATTTTTGGAAGGAAGACACAAATTATCTGCCTTAGATTACCTTCCTTCTTATTACATATTATTCAGAAGTTTCTCTGAGTTCAAAAGTTCGCAGTAACAATTTATAGGGGTATTAGCTCTGAAGCAAGCCAGGAGGAAAGTGCTGCTTTTAATCAACACGCAACACCACCCTACATAGCAGCAGATCTCACCAATCCAACAGGACGCAGGGTGCTGTGAGTTCATACACTGTCAGGACACTTTTCAAAAGTATGATTGTTCACAAGGCAAGACCCAAATGCAGGAACAATAACTCACAGGCCAAGACATTTCATGTTTCCAACTCTTGCGAAGTGTAGTTGTATAAAATGTTAGGGAAAAAAAAAAAAAACCTTGTACATACATTGTGGTGATGAAGGAAAAAGGTTTACTGTGCTAACCACCAAATGGGGGTGGGGGGGATGTGCTTTTTCCTTGGAAGTGAGACAAAGATTTTATTTAAATGATGTTGTCTCCAAAATGAGGCTCTAAGGAGTTGAGGTAAAAGAGCTTTAGAAAAGATTGCAATGCAATGATTAAACATTCCCAACTCTCCTATTGCATATTAAAAATATATTGCTTTATTCAATCCTGAAATTTAAATCTATTTTGGGATAGAAAAGATCAAAGATGAATAAAGTGATGAGAACAATTCTTTCTGAAAGATCTAAAGTTCTTGTTCCTTCATTCACTCACTCCTTCCATTCAATACTCACTAAGCAGCACATGTCAGACACAGCCACTGAACTTCCAGCAGAAAGCTAGCCAAGCAGGCCCCCAGCCCCCAGGGAAATCACATTTTAATGCAACAGTGCTCAACATAACTTCCTGGCTTATGGAAATTGTCTATGTCTGTGCTGTCTAATAGAGTAGCATGAGCCACATGTTACTACCGGGCTTTTGAAATGCGGGCTAGTGCAATCAGAAACTGAATTTTAATTTTTTTCATTTTAAATAATGATATTTAAACTCAAGTATTATAAAAAGCTAGTGGTTGCCATATTATAATGGATTAGTTATAATGGATTAATCAGACAATAAAATGTAGGTAAGTATACGAACTCCCTTCAGATTTGCATAAGTGCAATGAAGGGGAAAGGAGGGACGTGAAGGGTGTGCCAGTTAATCTTAATTGTCAAGCATACCGAATGAAGAGGCTCTTGGGGTGGAGACTGGATCAGAGGGGATTTATACTTATCAGTGGATTAGTGCGCTGATGTTCACAGTGGAATGTTCAGTTAAGAGGAGGAATCCAGCTGACGGCAGCTCAGTGGGGCACACTTTTGGAGAGCACATCTCTTGCTGGTGCTCTTCCTCAGGGCTCTGCTTCCCGGTCTCTCATGGGGTGGACAGCTCTGTGCCACCAAGACTTTCTACCATTCGTTCTTGCCTTGGGGCCAGTTCACCATGGACTAAAACCTCTGAAGCTATAAACCAAAAATAAATCTCTTTTCCTTCAATTTGTGGGTTTCAAGTGTTTTGACCAAGCAATGAAAAAGCTGAGAAATATTGAGGAAAAGAGCGGGAAAGTTGGATTCCTTTAAATATGGTCAATCAAGAAAAAGCTTTTTTAAGAAGGTAAATTTGAGCAAATATGTAATGACAAAAGAGACTAAGCCATTGTAAAATATGGAGGAAGTAGATCCCAGGTAAAAAGCACTGCAAGAGCAAAAGCCCTAATGTAGGACTACGTTTAGCAGGAAACACAGAACAAGAAGGCTACACTGCAGGAGAATGGGAGAGTATCAGCCAAAACAGAGGAAGGTAGAACTGTGAGGCCATGGGGCTTTATGGCGCATGGAAAGGACTCTGAAATTTACTCTGATACACCAAGAAACCAGCAAATGGTTTCAAGTGGAAAAGTACTGAGCTGATCTACATAGTTAGTAACATCAGCTATGTGGCGACCCTATTAGAAGAAAGGAAGAATAAAAGAGCAGCAGATGGAAGGGTATGGTGCTAGGCCAGGCCTCGCGCTCCAGGGGCTTGCGCAGCACCAAGATGAATGCAAAGACTCAGAACAGCCAGAGGGTGGAGTAGCTGGTGAGCATTTATGCGCTTGTAAAGAAGAACCGGGTGAATCCAATGTGAGCTATAAAGCTTATCCCAGCAAGGCCACCATCAGATAGGCTCAAATTCCCAAGCAGTCAAACTAGGAAAACTTTTACCAATACATTAGAACACATGCCAATATATATGCTTTTAGGTTTGTGTGTGTATATCAATAAAATTTTAAGTAAAATGTAACCAATTATTTCAGTCCAATCAGAAAAGGATTTAACTTTAGGTATATAAACCATGTAATGATCCTTCAAAAAGGAAGTCAACTCTCAAAACCTTGTATTATTGTGAAGTTAGGTTTCCTAGTAGTATTAAACACATTCTACATGTATTTAGACACAGCATGTACTAACCTCGAATAAGAGTAAACAATTATCACACATATCTAATAAGAGAGGCGGGGTGCAGATCATTTACATCTCTCATTTCAAATGCTGTTTTCAAATGTTTAGCCTTGAGGTTGCCACATATTTCTTGACATGTTTACTGGCAGAAAAGACCTCTAGAGCCTTTGAAAGTATGAAGGTAAGCATATGCATACATTTAACTTAAATTCAACTATAAAGAAAGAAAGAGGGATAAATGAAAACACTGATACAGTGTGAAACACTCTACTTGCCATTCCTTTTGATGCATCTTGGTCTGACCATTACACGGGAGACAAGACAGCAAATCAGCTGTTTGCTCTGGTGACTGATTTCCATTTATTTCATGGTATGGAGATCTTACCCGGTCAGGGGCTTCTCTAGCATTTAAGATGTTTTTTTTTTTTTTTCCAGCAATGCAGCAGCCTTAACTCACATGATGCTCAAGACAAAGTGGTATTTCCAACACTAGAGGAAAACTTGGCAGTGTTGAGTTTATGGGGAGATAGATTTCACGCACAATTTAACAGGCTTTCAAGGGTCGTTCTGACTAGACATAATTTTTGCCTCATGTACTGAGTTTGCAATCTAATTGCCATGCGACATGGAGACTCCTTGTATACCATTACTGGCAGAGTTGCTTCAGCTTTACTAAGGAGGAAAACCCCACAGGATATTAAATCGCTCATTTCAGTTTAAAAGAACTTGAAAATCAAGCTAGCTTAAGACTTTATTTTAAAGGATGGGGAGTGAACTTATATTTAAAGGACGTTAATGCAAGCAGAAGAGAATATGCAAATTTCAGGGGGTCCTACCTATTACATTTATGCCTCTAAAACATTGTCTTAAATCCATGTTTGTTAGATACTGGTTTTTAAAACCTGGGGACCAGAAACAGTAAAGTCTTTACATGGAATTTGCTTACTACTCTCACATACCTATGGTAGTAAGTAACGCTCTTGAACAAAGAACACACGTACCCTTCACACATGATTTTTTTCTTCTACTAAATATATGATCTCAAAGCCTAAATATTCTTTTGGAACATAAAAACAGAATTTATATATCCTGGCACTTGCAGATTTAGGAGTGATGCCTAGAAAAACAAACATGTTTAATTAGTCCTAAAGGAAAAGAAATACAACTGGAAATTAATATTCTTGCTTTCAAAATGCAATAGAAAGCATGGCTCATATATGTGAAGGAAATCTCAACTTGTACTGTGCTTTAATCTGAATCAAAACTATGAAAATAAATAGAAGGCCAGTTGATCTGATTTGAAGGGATGTTTCATTTACTGTTTTTGATTAATTTGTGTTTTTTTGCTCATGTTTAAACTCCTACCAGGCTGATCATTGAAAATATCATGTAACTGGAGTTCCACAATATTCACATGATTACTTCACTGGCTATCTGCTCCAAGACAATCAGCACAGTCAGGGCAACTTTCCTTCCAATTGCCTTTGCTGAAAAGTTGCATAAACATCCCAGGCCAGTTAATTCTTTCCATGGGTTTTAAGCCTCATTGACATGCAGATGAGAGCCTGCTCAGATGACAGGTCTGGGAGCCAAGCGGTGTGAATGAGTCTACCAGCACAGAAGTGCCAGGCTCTCTAGCCGGCAGGCCCCGAGGAGCACTAGGCACACAACCCTTTGCTCTTATCACAGCCACTCTGGAAGACCAGGGTTGTGTGTAACGCATACCAAACTACACTTAATTCTCAACACATTCTTCCTCGAACATCATGAAACATGCAACAAGCAGAAGAAAGTTCAGAAGCAGAATCAAATGACAATGAAGAAAATCTTTTTTTTTATGAGGAACTATATTCCCATACCTATAGATATGCATCTCAAAAGGTTTCTAATGAAGGTTTATGATAATGCAAATAAAACATCTTTGGGATCCCACATTCCTAATCTGTCCTCCAGCACAAAATTTAGAAAACTCAGTAACTAGAGAAGTTATCTTAGCTAAAAAAAGCAGAAGAATTTTACCATATTAATGACAGCCTAACAGATAATTCCAATAATACACAAGAAGCTGTTAAATCTATTGTTACCTTTAAAAATCTGTAATCAAAACACATAGTTTACATAGTTTTAAATCATGGGAGTTTTATAAAGACATCTGAGATTGTTAGGCAAGCAATGGTGTCACCTTCTTTGTCGACAAAGAAGAATTGATACATACAAAGTCATTTTTTTCTGGGAAGGTCTGGATGAAATCTGATAAGAAAAGCAGTGATCAAAAGATCAGTGACTTTCATTGAAAATATCATATTTACCAACTTAATTCACTTGTAAAAACATCATTTACAAACATTAAGGAGCCAAGATTTTGACAATTTCATTTTACTGATCATGGGTAAGTTTGTTGCTTTTAAGGTGGTCATTAGATGGAGCAGACACGGCTGCCTTCTACAGGAGATGGTGGTTGAGATCACAGCACCCTGCTTTTTAGAAGACAAATGTCAGCGTTCCTGACAGATCCCTCTTCTCAGCAAGGTCATCATCATCTGGTCTTCTGGTATACAGCTGACTCACTGTATACAAACTCATTTGGTTTAGGTTAGAGTTGGACAACTTTGCTAGGCAGCCAGCCTTTCCAGATGAGGTCAGCACAATAATTCCAGTTACAGCTGGAATCAAACACAGACAGAAGATGTTGCATGCTGCTGATTAGTGTTCTTTGTTGAGGTCTATCTGGGTCCTAATGGCATTAAATACAAAATAAGAAAAAGCTGCTCACTGCTTATGTTAAGTATACAAAACTACAGAAAAAATAACTTGACTTTAATCAGTTCATAGTTTCAATTTCTCTACAATCAAATAAGTGCATCTGTTAATGGAGGAAAGGTAAAAAAAATGGGGAGAGAAGATCCTACAAAACAGAATTTAGACAGGGTAAAAAAAGTCCAAGAAAAGGTAACACATTTATAAGTAAGATAAGATACAAACAAATATGCAAAATCAGTAGAAAATGCTAATGGTCTGATAAAGGTAGAGAAATATTTGATCTAGGTTCTATAACTGATGTGTTAGACATATTTGAAGTCTTACCAATGGTCTTCAGGATTAAAGAAAATCAACAGCCCTCAAGGCTATGAGCAAAAGTCAATACATCCTTAGTGTTACATGCTGTTTTGTTGTTTAGGCTTCCATTGAAGTTTCTTTCTAAAGGAATCCCTTTGTATAACCCCCCATGTCATCATAACCAAATATCCTGATCTCTTTCATCTTCCCCTCATCCCATCTGCCATCCCAGGCCTTCTTTTTTTGGTCAGATTTTGCTGTGAAGCAGCCTCCAGATGACTTGGAGGCTTGCCTCCTGACCCCACCATAAGAATTCCTCTAGGTTTTGTTATACATGTGAGCACAGAAAAAGCTAAAATATCATCATTATCTTAAAACTACTCTTGAAATTAAACATGGTCAGTTATGAGTTGTAAGTCAGAGTCTGAGCTTGAAGCCAGATTTATGGCTTTCTTCATAATCAACTTTGATTTACATGAAAGTCTTTAATTTTTGTAAATCCTTTATGAGGCATTTTTTAACATAAAAGAAACATCTAAATCTAACATATACTGTGTACTTGGTAGGCAATAAAAGAGTAACATTAGAAGATTATATCAACCCAATTAAAAGATAGTCATTAGTTGAAACTAATTTTAGGAGACTGAATTAAGAAAGGAGAAATTGTCTTTTATATTTGGATGCAAATTATCTCTAATGCGTCTTTCCTATGAGCATAAAGGTCAGCAAATTTATTCATGTGTTCATCAATTCTCTCAGTGGTGATGGATTCCAAATTCGGAAATTAGCATTCTTAACTTATTCCAAATATAGAAATGCAACATGACCTAGAAAACACGATTCTTGAAATAAATCTGCACAACCTTCATTATAATTGTATGGATTGAGATTCCCACAATTATTCCCTTTCCATTATTTCTTAACTTAATATGAACCTCTTGAATATCAGTATTAGCAAATTATAATGTCCGTGCAGGGAAGAATATGATATAGCCACTTTTTTGAGTAACATTAAGCTGTTGGGAGAGCTAAGCTCTAGAAGTCTACAGATGATCTTCTTTCTGTCCAAGTAGACATGCTGTTTAAGATGGACTGTCAACTTGACCTTCTTGAGAGCAGCTTAGCAGATTAATAAAATATATGTCTCTGTGTCTAGAGGATAACTGCGTCATGGCACTTTGTGTGCCATACCTGGTCCTGGCCCCTTCCCTTCTGATGCTCTTCCAATGCTGTTTCCTGCCTGCTATGAATGGAGCAGCTCTGCCTCACCACACCTTTCTGCCATGATGTTGTCACCTTGGAACCAGCTAAGCATGGACTGAACCCCTGTAGCCATGAACCAAAATAAAACTCTTTCTTTACATAAGGGTATCAGGTATCTTGTTTCAAAAGTTGGAAAGTATACTGATGTAACAGATGAGTAGGACAGTCAAGGGCAGGAAAGAGCTCTAGCAAAAGCATTACATAGAAATGTTATTTATTCAGAAAGCAAAGGGTGCATCTGTGTGGCTATCCAAGGATTATAATAGGAGATTAGAAAGCATGCAATGTCATGAGTTTGTAGCAGTATTATGTGACACAGCCTCAAACCTCTCAGAGATATAACAGTAAGGTACTTTCTCTAAAGATAAAAGTAGAAGAAGAGCATTGAATAAATACCTAATTTGAAATACAGAAGTGATTTGCCTTGCTTATGAGTTTTTTCTTCTTTGTTAATATAGATCTTATATTGGCTACTATTTTTTAAAAATTGTTTTATGTGGGGAAACCTTACAAGTTTTTGACATACTAAACAGTGTGGTTAGGATGAACATCATACATCTATCCGTTTCTTCAGTTGTGAAGCTGAATACCGAAAGTTTTAATACCTGATGTACCATCAGTGGCATTCATGAGAATCTTTTGGTGAGCTAAAAAAAAGATAGCTCACTTCAAGCTCTACTCCCTCAGAGATTCTGATTTAATTGTTCTGAGACTGGCATCTGGGCTTCAGTATTTTTAAAGACTCCTCAGGTAATTCTAATGTGTGACCAGAATTGAGAATCTCTACACTAGATAAATATTCTGAAAAGAGACAAATAAATAATTTGAGATTTAAATGGAGTGGCCAACTGAGGCCAATTTTATCCATAATTAATGGTGATGAAAAATTCAGCACTGTGGCTTTACTCCAGAGGTCTTTCTTATTAGAGCATAATTGGTAACAGAAAAGGTTCAATATACTTTTTCATCAAAATAATGAGAAAGATCACATTGGGGTATCACACTAGAAACAAAGTTTAAACTATAATTGCAGCTATAAACTGTAATAAAATCTGAATTAAGTGTTGACTTTTCAGGATGTGAATTTTTGTATAAAATTATACAACAGGTCAGCCTAAACTGAACTCTAATTGCAAAAACAATCAAGAAGTCACCAATTTTTCCAAGAGCTTCTCCTATCCTTTGATTCTAAAATAATTCTCATATGAAACATCAGCTTATGACCTCCTCCATTTTTGTCTTATGTTCATCTGTTCATTGGTCTAACTCTGCGAACTCCCCTTTTATCAACAGACTTCCATGTGATTCAAGCAGTTTTTCAACATCAGTTTCTATGGATTAAGACTATTCCAAAAGAGTTAAAAGCATCACATAACAAGAATTATTGCAATTGGTTCATTATGGGGATGGTGTATTTTATACTTAGCATTGTATTTTTGCATTAAATTGTTATCCACATTTTATAATCATTGTCAAATGGATGAAGAGAAACAGTAACTTGATGGGGCTTTCGATAAGCCTATTTTTATAACTGGTTATTTCATCAGTTGCTCTTAGGATGCTCTTATAACTGAATGGTGGAGACTCATACAATGTGGGGAGGGTGCCTGTTATCACAATAGTTACTCTAGAATATCAAGGGAGAAATAATTAGCAAATACCTAAACCATTATGTCTGTGAACACTGGTTTATGTATCTACTTTTCCCTTCATGAACAAAATCATCTTACTGAATATAAAGGAATAACGTCACAAATAGTAGTTCTATGGTACTCCTTTTTATTAATATGTTAAATACTTGGGAACTAAAAAGTTTTAAGTTATACCTCAATTGTTAAAATATTTGGAATGAGATGTATGTTCTTCAAAATCTTAAATAATAAATGGTAAAATCCTCGAACTTTATTTATTTATTGGGTCAGGATCTGACTTTGTAGGCCAGACTGGTCCTGAACTTGCTATGTAGCCCAGGATGGTCTAGAACTCACAGCAATCCTCCTGTTTCAGCCTCCTTAGTGCTCGGGTTACAGGTGTGCACCATTATACCTGGCTTATGTGTTGCCAGGGAATTATACTCAAGGCCTTATGCTTGCTCGACAAGTGCTGTAACTGTTGTGCTATTCTTCCAAACTCTTGAACAAATTTAAACACAGTTTTGGACTTTTTAATATGCTTTAAAAACCAATGTTAATTTATTTAAAAAATCTCTTTCTTGATTCACCCATCGCATGCTTGGTAGTGATGAACGTACAAAGGCTTTGATGGTCACTCTTGATGGTCCACTTGATTGAACCGAGGAATTCCAAGGAAACTATTACAGCGAGGAACATTCTGGGTGTGTCTCAGAGGGGCAGCAAAATGAGGGAAAGACCTGCCAGGAGAAAGTGAGCTCAGCACCACCCCATATGCTGGGCCATGATGGAACAAACGGTAAAAAGAAGGAAGTCACAAAACAAATTCCGCCTCACTCTCTCTCTACCTCCCAGATGCCATGAGATGACCAGCTATCCGGGGCTATGCCCTTCTGCAGTAACAGTTCTGTCCCACAGGCCTAGAAGCAATACAGCCAAGTGACCATGAGCTGAAACTACGAGCTTTGAAACTATGAACTTTTCCCTACTTAAGTTGATTTTTCTCAGGTACTTTGTCATAGTGATGGAAATTTGACTAAAAGAAAACTTCCTCCCTCCAAAAGGAACCAGAAGAGGAAACAATTTTAACTTTTGAATTTTTTAAACAAGAAATGTCATTAAAGAGAAAAATCAGAATAAATGTCTCCCAGATTCAGCACTGCCCTCCTTTGAAGAGATTCAGAGTTCTATTTTAGGTGAAAGAACATAAGTTATTTCTTCATTTCACAATATTACATAAATAAAACACAAACAGAACTACCTGAATAAGGTTATTATTCTTCAAGTGTGCCATGAAAACTCATTACTTAACTTAAAAAATATAAAAGATTAGAAATAGAAATTTAAATTAGAAGACAAAATAAAATCTTATCCATATATACGTGAATGGGCCATTGACGTTCAAATTAAATGTAGAAACAGTATACATTCTTACACTCATGGTATTAAATGCTTTATACACAGGCACACACTCATACACAAATACAAACATGCACACACTATTGTTATCTCTGCATTCTGGCTTCAAGAGCAGAAGCCTGCTAAGAGAGAAAAAAACATCATTGTCCAAAGCACTCCTACAAGTGCTCAAAGAAAGCAGAGCTGGTAAACAGATGTTCTTTGTGGTAAGGATGTTATGATGGCTGCTCTATCCCGGCAAACTTTTAAAAGCATTCTCACACAGACCTTCCAGAAAGCTGTAATGTATTATGAGTGACAAAGAATTCATAGTCGATCTTTTCAAAATAATTTGTGAGTTAAATGAAGAAAGACAACACTGACTTCCTGAAGAGTTTTCTGAAGCACACACTTTTTGGTCCAGAGGTACTGAAACATTAGGTTATCTCTAACCTATTGACAAGAATGAATTCACTCACATCTTTCAGAAGTTGCCTCAAATTTTGTTTTAATTATTTGTTAATATAGTTAATGTGACTGAAGAAAGCTCTACACAATCCAGTGACAATGGCTTTCATTATATCCTAATTATGTCCATAGCATTAGTGCCTTATAATCTCACATTTCAAATACATCAGTAGTCAAAATTATTACTTTTATGTGGCCACAAAATGTTTTAATATTGATTTTTTTTTGCTTTATACTATTATGACCTGGACATGTACAACTTTTAGAAATAGATCATTTCAACATTAATTTCACTTACCCAAATTCCAATAATTCATTAGCTATGAATTGAGAAGCCCACTACCTAATGATTAGGAGTTGTACACTGATTCAGCTGTCTGGTGTATCTTTATTTTACCACTCTAAAACTCTATTAGTCTCTGAGCTCTGTTTTTGCAATAGACATGATCTAATTGAAAATATCAGTTGAACTTCCTTCTACTTGAACCAAAAGACAATGTTCAGATTTTGGAAAAATCATCAGCTATTTGAGACAAGCTCTATTCCCTCATCTCTAACACTGGAATCCTACTTTTAACTGCATTTAGTGATGTTAATGTACTTAGAAAACATAAAGTCACATAGAGCAAATCACAGGATAAATAAAATGCATATTTTAGTTGAAGATAATTCCTGGGAGGATAAGCTCAAAAGAACAATAAAAATGCTACTATATAAACCATTCAGCACAAGCATTCTGTTGAGTGTCCAAAAGTCGCATAACCATATTTTTCTTGAACCTTTAACACCTCAAGGAAGGCTGGTGGCTTTGGGTTGCATCAGACAAATTTAGGAAAAAAATTATATAGAAGTCATGCTTTCCTGGACTATGGAGCCAGACCTTATTCCTCTTCCCATCTTCATATCACCTGTTAGGATGTCTGCACTTACTGGAAATTTAACAAGTCTATTGGTCTAATGATTTCATTAGGTTACCAAACACCAAACAGAACTTAAGGAAATGAGTGTTCTCTCTTCCTTTTTGCTACCTCCACTCATCCTATCACCATTATAAAATCACACCCACACCCACCCACACACACACACACACACACACACACACACGCAAACACACGCACACACCCCGAAAACTTCTTTATATTGCAGACATTAAGCAATGTTAAAGCCTTAGCAGGATAAAATACTGTCACACTATGTCATTAATGGAGAGGGGATAACAGAGATGGTGGAAGCTGAGTTTTCAGACAGGGATCCATTGTTAAAGTCATCATTTATCCTGTTGAGGCTGAGGGAATCAACTCCTTCCCAAGAAACAATCAATAAAGAAATACGATAAAACATTCATTTGCTTCTTCCAGTTTTGTAACTACCTGCAATGAGTTAGTACTCATTCCAAAGTCCTACAGCTACCCCAGGCTCTCCGGGACTTTACATATATCTCAGGAAGCAGTTATAAGGAAAGGAAGACAAGCAAAAATACAGCGTCCTTACAAATTATTTTTATCCTATGTTTAAAAGTAAGATATGCCAGATTTCTTAAAAGAGCTAAGCAGGCATTATGATTAAGGAACACAAGACAGCAGTCGGATCAATTATTAACACATTTGAAATCAGCATTTTTCAAAACAAATCATCACAGCTCTTTTGTTAATGAGACTAGTGAAATCTGGCATCTGCTCATGGGCAGGTTGGTTATTTTTGTCGTACAAAATTTCAATAGTGTTCAGCAGACAGTCTGGGCAAGCTGCACTGTTCACCTTACCAGCACATTGCCTTAAGTTTTCCAAGTCACATTTGGAGGTGTATGTATGTTTGCTATCTACTAATCTTACTACATCCTAGCCCAATCATTTTCAGGCCTTCTAACTAAGCCAAAGATTTTGCATTCTAGTTTTATGACCGAGAATAGACTATCTACTAAAAGGAACTACATGCTACAATTCAAAAGAACGTGAAAATACTTAAAATTTTTTTTGTAATTGGTGAAATTTGGGGAGTTGAAAAAAATAAATACAAAACAAGAACACATTTAAAAATATTGTAAAAGTTTAGTCTCCGTGTACACACATTTGCTTCAAAATGCTCAGGTCAGTTCTGAAACTCAAAATAATATTCAAAGGAATTTTGTGCTTGTTCCTTGGTACCTTCCAGGGAACTCACCTTGTTGGAGGCCTTTTTACTTTATATATTACATCAGGTTGTTATATCTGCAGTGGTTGACTGTGTAAGAAATGTTGCTAATTTGCTACTGTTTTCTTATTTCATGTACCATCTGGTCCTTCTCTTTGTATTTCCTTACAGCTCAAATCTTTCTCTTCTCTGAAGATTTTGTTTGCTTGACACACACACACACACACACACACACACACACACACACACACATTAAATTTCAGTAAAACTAATTATATAAAATGAGAAAACTTAAATCTCAATTATCGAGTAATTATTTATAAAAAACATTTGGTAGAATGATTTTACTTGAAGATATACTTCATCAATAAACATTCTCATGACAATTTATTTTCAGCTATATTTTAATATCCTAACTCTTTACAGCAGTTGTCTGTAAATAATTTATGCATTTAGTCAGCAGTTACTTGTGGACTGCAAATTATATGACAGGCACTGGTCTATGCTCTGGGGTTGCAGCACTGAATGAAAGAAATCTATTCATATAAAACAGGCATGCAGACGGAAGACAGAGGTATTAATTAGGTACATAATTTCAGGTAGAGATAAAGCTGGGAGAAAGAATACCATGGCGGAGGGAGATAACCACAGAGGTAGGCTAGTTTTGAACAATGCATCATGGAAGACCTCAGAAGATGACACATGGCCAGAAGAGTCAAAAAATTTTTACAAAAATAATCATTTTGTCTTTAGATCTTAGACACATTCCATATTATACATCTTGGCTACCAATGGGGCTAATATTTTGATGTCTGTGTTTCCTCATATGGTTACAAATTACAGAGCAGTGGTTCTCTATTGGAATGGCACTGCCACTAAGAGGCACTGGGCAGGGCCTGGAGACAATTCTAATTGTCACCTGGGAGGAGGTGGCTACTCACACTTAATGGGTAGAAACTAGAGATACTAATACTTTCAGTGTTTTCAACAGTCCTTGATTCAAATTACTTGATCTTCAATAATATATTTCAATTCAACGCTGTTTTCATTTGTACAAAAGATTTGACACACTAAGGATTTTTAGAAAAAACATAGTCAAGGTGGAACATTAGAGAACTATTCGTTAGGCAGGACTTTAGCTCTATAGAGATACTAACCAAGAAGTGAGAGGTAAGAAAAAGAGCTAACTGACTTAGTTTGACAACATAGTTTCAACATTAAGATGTTATTTTTAATGTGTCACTGGAAAAATCTGGCTGGTATGAAGGCTCTATAACTTTAACTCATGAACTAACATATGTGTTAAGACTACTTGAAGATGCCATCTGCCTTAGTAACTCTTCCAGTACAAGTGTAATCACATGTTTAAGAGAAAAGGAAGAAAAAGGCATTCTATTTTGTTTCTTACTTTAGGCAAATGTGAAATTAGTAGTTCATATGTCAATTACGGTGATCCCTTCATAAACCATCTCTAAGATAGGAATAATATATCGCAAACATTCTGCTACTAGAAAAAGAGCAATGCCTGCTTATCACAGCCACCATGGAATAAGCTATAGAAAAGCTAACGTGGAATGCTTCCCACATAGTGGTGAGGGCGGCTGACAGCTAGGGAACCTAAGGCTGTGCATTCCCTCCCTCATGACTCACCTGAAGAACAAACTACAGCAAGTTTTCTTTAACCTCCTTATTAAGCCGCTTCATTGTTAAGTTGCAGGAAATGTTTGCTAACGGTCCCCTGAAAAGTCGTGAGGATCAAATGTGGCCAATATCTGGACGTCTTCCAGTTTGCAAGCACTCCCTGAAAACTCAATCTTGGGCTAGAGGAATAATGCAAAGGTTAGAGTGCTTGCCCACCACGTGCAAGGCCATGTGTTCACTGCCCAGCACGTAGTAAACTGGGTGTGGTGGTGCATGCCTGTAATCCCGGTACTTGGGAGGCTGAGACAAGAGGATTACCATCAGTTCGAGACCCACTTGGGGTATATAACAAGTTCAGTCAGGATCAGCATGGACTGCAGAGCAAGACCTTTTCTCAAAAACAAAACAAAAAATCAAAACTCAGTCATGACAGACAGCTGTTACCAATTGTGATTAGCTGCATGTGGATCAAAATAATCCTGTGGCATTGTTTTATTAGTACAAAGCTCCATATCCAATGATCTGCTGAGTCAGTGGAAGGAGGCTCCTTCCGGGAAGATGTGCCTCTCCGCATCGCAGCTGAGCACCTGCACCGGGGTGCGGCATGAACCCAGCAGTTGCTTGGCTCTACTTTTCCATCCATCAGCTGATTAGCTAGTCTCTATTCTTTGATCCAAGCACTGCTAATAATAAGGACATTTTATATTTCAGAAAGGCGCTTCTGGTTTTCAGATTTTAGATAGAAAATACCAAGGATGATCTGTTTAATTGCTCCTACTGCTTTACACTGATCAACTACGAACAGCTTAAAATCTTCATCAAGGCCAAGGAACTGAGGCTGCTCAACCTGTAAGCTTTGTATACTTTTCTTTCAACACTTAAAAATGTACCCTGTCAGTTCTAAGAGAGACAAGGTGCTGATTATCCTCGATGCTCAGCCAAGACATAAAGTAGAAATTTCTGGCACTAGTGAGTCTAACTTTAAATACGTCGTCCCTTACCAAAAAGCAGGCTTGCGAGGTTGAAAGCAAAGGAAGGGTGGAGTGCCAGAAATATATTAAAAAACATTTTTCTTCCTTCTTAGTCCATGACCACTTTATTCAATTTATGAATGTCTAATCCCTGCTTAAGCTTAAATTCTCAAGCACTAAAGCTAATTTATGAAAGTTCTCATGTAAGCAGTCTGAAAATCAGCTTAATAAACAGGCATTAGCCACCACCAGCAAGTGCCTAATAAATTTGTCCAGACACAGGTGACGAGGTACTAAAATTTTCTATAAATTTCCCTTGAAATTGTTGTGGAACCACATGCTTCTTTCAAATAATTAAACATAAACAATCACATATTTTTAACAAAAGGAATTAGTGAAATACTTTTTTAACGTACACAGGACAAAGTATTAGTAAATACGGAACTACAGATATTGACAAAGCTACTAAGGCAAGATTGACTTTCTAAGTGATTTTCATGGCTGCTGTAAAAATGCTAGAAAAAAATTTTTTGCTCTGAGCTGCTAACAATTCTCATTGGTTATTACCTGAACACCTCTAGTACTGCTGACGAAAGAGAGGAACTGGCACTTCCTTGGGGACAGAAGAGAGAAAGGCTTTGATTATTTTTGTCACACCTTCCTATTTACTCTCATTCCCACCCACCACTCAATAATTCTTAGCAGGCAACTTGATCTAAATTAGGTGGAAATACAGTGGCTCTCTGTGTTCTCGTACCCAGAAAGGGGATGGTACCACTGAATGCAATTTACATCTGGCTCCTTGGTATTTAAAACAATTCAATTGCATCTTGACCCCTTCTTGTTCAAGAAGTAGAGGATATTTCCATGTTTTTGACTGAACAACCAAAAATGAAACTCAACACATGGAAAAAATACCACAGGAGCAACAGGGGAAAAGCAGCTTTTTGCAATTTCCAACTTCAAGTAGATCTCATACAGTGCCTTTTTCTAAACGGCTTGTAAGGGCAATTTATGAGCTCCTGATTACTATAACACATTGTGCTCTTAAAAAGGAAAAGGCAGTAGTAGTTTGGATCCTTGTTGTAGTCCATTTTTAATAGATTATTACACTGTCTTCAAGCAGAGCGGAGCCTGAAATTAATAAAATTAACCTCTGGCTCAGCAATACTCTTTGATTTTCCCTTCTCATTCAGCGTTTTGGTCTGCCCCCAAAGACAGACTTGGAAAGGAAGAAAAGCTGTGTTCAGTGGTCTAACGTTCACTGTCGGTTCCCAGACTTCTGTTCTAGAAGCCAGTATCAGCTGGAGTGAAAACAACTTAAGAAATCACAAGAGACCCTTCACAGCTGAACAGCTTGTGTCCCACAGATAGCACTCACATTTTCTGTTTAAAAAATGTTATAAAAAAGTATCAGAGATATCAGACAGATAAATGATCAGATAAAAAGTGACCACAAAGGTTTGAATCAAGACAGGAAATCTCACACTAAGATACAAATGGGAAAGAGGAAATTCAGTATCCAGTTTTGGGCCAATCAATAACAAAAGGCAACATGCCAAAAGAAACACGATTCCAACTACTTCCTCAGTTTTTTGGCTCAACAGTATATACACATGGCTTAAACTAGAAACCTGGAGCATCTCAGTATTTTTTCATACTTCAAGAAACAAGTCTATCCAAAATTGGTTCTGATCCTATTTTGAAGATTCTACTTATTATTATTATTATTATTATTATTATTATTTTTACTTAGAATACACTGGTTTCCTATATATATGTAAAGTGGCCACGACCCATGACTCCAGTCTCTCACTGCCTTAGGTGCAATGTAAATATTGGAGGTGTTTGGGCCACATGAAGTCCGTAAGCGATTATCTTAGTTCACTCAGTTTTCTAAAACTCAAGCAATTTCTCCCAAAGTATTCATACTTTTGTCTTCTTTCTGAAAACCATGACATGGAGAGAAACTCGTACTACACTGTCAAGTGACCACAAGCCCACGTGCCTCCAAGCCTGCCTCACTCACTCTGCCAGTCTCTACCCCTCCCACACAGGATCCATGTCTCCCTCCTGGCTTCCAGGGACCTTTTAAGCCTGTGTACATATATATGACCTTGCACTAGAAGCCAAAGTGTGTGTGTGTGTATGTATAAACATATAAACTAGTATAAACATATAGACTCGTGTTTAGATCTTATTGATGTTTTAGAATATGAGCATTCCTTTCAAGAATTAGGCCAACGGTTTTGAATGACAGACAAAACTTTCTTCATATATATGAGAACTAAAAAGGAAACCTAAAAGTCTTTACTAAATCACTACATTATATGTGAATTCTAGAGATACCACATTAGCATTTGACTTCTGAATGATGTAGTCAAAGAGAACTCCAGACAGCCTTGATTTGGATCTCATGAGTAAACTTTTACAAATCATCTGTGTCGACATACCACACAAACATGTAAATCCATAATGCTATTACTGTCATTCTTTGACCATTTTCATGCACAGAATTATAAAAATAAACTAATTCTTAATCTTTAAGCAGTGTTAATACAATTTAGGTACCTTTAGATGAATACTAATAAACTGTAAATGCATGTTTTTAAGTTGACTAAGTTATGACTATTAATGAACATTTATATAGCATATGTGGTCATGCTAAACTAAAATCTTGATGTCTGGAAACATCTAAATTTTACTTCCTTTTTTTGAGAGAGGATCTCACTCTGTAGTCCAGTCTGGTCTTGAACTCACTATGTAGCCAGGGCTGGCCTGAACCTCACAGCAATCCTCCTGCCTCAGCTCTCTGAGTGCTGGGCTTAATGAGCCACCACATCCAGCTAATATGTGGTGCTATGTCCGAATAACTTACAATGCAGAATTGTACAATATGTGTGAAACACTGCATCAGTCATAGAAAAATAGCTATCTTTTCCAACTTTCATCAAAACCATTAAATTAAGGTTGGATCTAAATGAACGTATAAATAAAGTAAGAGTTAATCAAGGAAAGACAGAAAATAGTTTGGATTGAGATTACTTATCATTTACTTTTTAAATCAAACAATATGTGACCAACAATATGAAGCCTTTCATTCTATATTTTAATTATAGAGGGTGAAATACATCAAAATATAACAAGTGTCTTAAAATCTCTCACATTCTTTGACACAAGCGGTACCCTCCTAATATAAACAATGAAAGAGGAGAACTTTGTCTACTTTACTTGAGCTATCAAAAACAAACCAGAGGAAATGGACTGTCACAGAGTAATGGCGGTGTCATATCATTTGTAACATGGCACCACTGAGGACTCAGTCAACCATACTCTCAGGAAAAAAAAACATACAGATCAAGCATTGTAATGAAATGAGAAGCCCTTAGGAAGTTATTCAAACTCAAAGTTCATTTAAGTTGCATAGTTAAAGAGTATATACTTGCATTTTTCCTAACGGTCTTTCAAATAATTTCTTTTACTGGACCCACAATATCTTCATTACAAATTAAAGAACTGTAAGGCAGGATCATTTACAGTTGATTTGTTTCTGTACGTACAATATATCTGCACACATATACATTTTTCTTTTCCCTATGTTAATCTCACTGGGAGAGTCAAGTACACAATTTCAAATCTGCAAATGCATGCTTACTTGGGATTTCTACCCCATTGCACTCCATGGGTTTCCTCTACCTGCCAATTCATTCACTAAATAGTGGCTGTTTTAGTTACTTATTCGTTGCTGGGACACAATATTCAAAACCTGTAACTTATTTTAGCGCACAGTTTTAGGAGGTTTCAGTAACATTCATCGGAGGCCAGCAATGGTGGAAGCACCCGGCAGACACCTAGCTGGAGAGAAGCTGTTCATGGCATGGTCATCAGGAATACAGGTCAGGGAGGAAGAGCCGCGCAAACACAAAACATAGTTCTCAGCGATCCACCCCTTCTGCGTCTAGCCCCAAGTATCCGCTCCTTCCAGACAAGTCCCAGCTCTTAACAGCACATTGAATCTAGAGATATTCCACAACATCCACATATGTGTGAGGCTTTGGGGGACACTGGATATCCAAACCATAGTAACAATGGCAACAGTAGAGGGCAGAAGCCATTCTAGAATGGCCCATTTTCATTAGATGGGCCACAGTCCTTAGTACTACAGTTCTGCTAAAGTAGAGATAAAAATACTTTTTTGTTTTTAACAACAGAGAATGTAGAAAGGGTAAAATGAGATAAAGGTTGAGTGCAAATGTCAAATTTCTAAGGTCTGGAAGGACAAAGAGCTAGATAAGAAAACACTGATGAAACGGAGACAGAAGGTTATCTCCTGCAGCAGAAAATTTATGTCTAAAGTTCAAGGATTAGAACTAACAGCATGGAAATACGACCAAGAAAAGGAATGTTGATTTGGGCATATCTGGCTCAGGGTTATGACTGTACCACTAACTGTATGATTTAGAAAAGTCCCTCAACCTCTCTAATGTTTACTGACCATTAGAATCAGGACAAGAGCCCCCTCTCTTTAAGAAACTAGCAAACACTGCACAATAAAACATATATTAATTCCCTAAGACAGTGTTAAGATATAAAAACAAGCAGTGATCACAATTATGGTGAATGCCTAAATTTAAAATAACGTATTCTAATAAAGACACACTGCCATTAGCGCCATCAGTTTTGCCACTTCCTGAAGCAGTGCTGGAGCCCTCTTTCGTGGTGTCCTTATGAGGTATTACCAAAAAATACAGCGAGTGCTGCCACTGGCTACCATTCAGCAGGAAAGCAGAATCAAAAAATATATATACTGTGTCCTTGCCCACCTTATTCAAACGATGTGCCACCAGGTTACTTCTGGCTATTCACCAAAGTCAAAATGATCAGGAAAGGTATATAGTTTTAATTAGTTCAGAATCACAACAGCACAACTAAAGACTCATAAAAGGAGACTTGCAAGACTGCTTCAGAAAGAAGCAAGAACAAGAAGAGAAGCATGTTCTAAGAGGATTGTGAGGAGGGCTAATTGCATTGTGTCTTTTACTACAATAATTTTTAAATTTAAACAATTTTTGATAATATCTCATAGGCTATGTTGATAAGTGTTATGCAACTACGTTATCTCTTTTTGTTTTCTATGCAGAAAGGCTTATTTAAATAATAAAATTTCTCTTAGTATTCTTTGTAAAGGAAGTTATTTTTGTAAAGGAAGTTTTCTGTAACACTTTAACTCAACTGTCAACAATAAAATGTAAATTTTATTTTTTATTATTTGCATTTCTCCCATAAAGCTGGAGAACACACTTTGTATTCTTCAGATTTCCTTTTGAAAACTAAAAGATTTATTCCCCCAGTGACTGAGAGGGATGTTGCCAACCATCTTCAAATGTCTTTTTTTCTATATGAACTGCCCCTAACTAGGTAAAAAACTCTTCTACGGGCAGAACGTGTCCCAGGGTGGGACTTTGTGAAGGTAGGCAGGTTAGGCCCCCTGCTTTAGGCCCAATGCTCCTCCCCAGTACACTGAGAGGGTTTTCCGAGCGACAGCTGTCTGCATGGGTTGGCGGAAGCTGAGGTAGGTCTACATCAGAACCTAACTTCTCTCTGCCTGTTCTGGCTCCTTTCCTTCCAAACACTACTCAATAACTGTCTTCTATGGAGTCTCTTTCATGGAGTGTCTGATGCACAACAGAAGCAGTCCAGCAGAAACATCTGCCAATGATAGTTCCTTGGGAGTCCTCTCAATGTTATGCTAATCAGGCCTCCCCTTCTTTCACCACTGAGACTCCTTACAATTTTTGCTTGTAAGTACTTGTATATCTCCTCGCTCCACAATAACAAATGGTTATTTTTGGAAGGAGAGAAAGAGAAAGAGAGAGAGAGAGAGAGAGAGAGAGAGAGAGAGAGAGAGAGAGAGAGTTTGATCTAGCTAAGTTATTAGTCTCCCTCAATGGATCACTGAATTCAACAGTTAATCAAGTTGTGCAGTCATTTCTGGCACTTACAAAGTCTGGGAGGAAGTCGTGTCTGTTGGGTCACTGGTAATTGTTCTTTACAGTGTTCACTATACATCTGTTTTCCCCCTAACAATTGTATTCTACTAAGACGAATACTAAAACTTTAGGTTTTACTCTTATTTAAAATAAGGTATACAGTATGCTACTCATCAAGAAAAAGGAAAGCAGACAAAAACTTAAAAACACCCATTGATTGCTCTTCTTTCAACTGCGTCAGCTGCTCACAGTGAAGGCGCTCCGTCACATGCAGTTTAGAGTCTCCCTTAGCCCAATCTACAGATTTGAAAATTTCTCTGGCAATCTAATAACATTTCCTGAAAATTGAAGTCCCTAAATCTCCAACTACAGGGTACATTTTGCTTTTGTTCAAGGGATCAAGATTGAAGGAAATAACTTATAAATCACTAGCAATTTATCCACACTCAGAGGCTTATTCCTATGTGGCACTAATGAAACACCTTGCATGCTATTTACTCCAGTGACCACAGTGAAGGTGCGCAAAATCTGCAACCTTCCTAGTAAGGTAGTGTTTTATTTCCCAGCTTGGCTTCTGCTGTTCAAATATTTACTCTAACTTGCCTAAATGTTCTTCCTCAGTCTTAGGGTCCAGTGTCCACTGACCTGAATTTGGATCATCTCTTTTACTCCCAACTGTCTGATGAGACTCTCTTGAAGAGCTTATTTAGGTACGGACCGTGAGAAATGACCTGACTGCCAACCCATTCCATTTTATCTTTTTGCCACCCACAAATGAAAGAGGCAATCCAGTGTAATTATCAAGGGCCTGAGCTTGGATTGGAAGTTCAAATACGAGCTGTACTCTTAACATCTGGGTAATATAGCTAAGTCACTTTAATGCTTTCTGAGTGTGTGTGTGTGTGTGTGTGTGTGTGTGTGTGTGTGTGCGTTCATGCACACATAGCATGTACAGTAGTAGGGAATGAACTGAGGGCCTTCGTATTGAGCTATACCTTTAACCCTGTCAAAAACAATTTGTTTTAATTTGAAACAGGTTCTCAATAAGTTGTCTCAGCGGGTTAAAACTTCCAATCTTCCTGCCTCAGATTCTCCATTGCTGGGACTGTAAGTGAGTGTCACGCTAGTACTTTCTACATTTGGATGTTTTTCATCTGCATAGGAGAGACATGAGTTATTATTACCTTACCTGCTTATAGTAAAGAGTAAGCACCAGCACTTCCTGTTGTCCCTATTTTCACTTTCCTGAAGGGCCTCTTCTCACAGTCTCTTGGGAGAACTCACATCTGCTGGGCTACACCGCACATTGCTACCTCACGTAGCTGCCTGACTTATGCTCTGAATTAACTTCTCTCCTCTCCATAAGCTCAGTCTTTCATACTCACCTATCCCTCTGGAGACATTTATCTCTTTCACTTCTACCACACTGCAAATCCCATTTCCGCCAAATCTGTGATGGTTTATTGACACCTATTTCCAGACATTTCAGCCAAGTGTGACCTAACTATGTTAACTATGAAAATGTAACCTACAACATTGACAGTAAAATGTAATCCAGAACCTTCAAGATACATGAACCACAGGCTGTTGCCGCTGTGTACCTGGTGCTGTTCCTGTGACCAATAGAATCACACCATGTTCAATCTTGGCTCAATTTGAGAGTGGCCTCAGTGGTTCATTTCTCCACCAAGTAGATTAGGGAGAAAGTAACCTTTCAGGTCATCAGAATCATTGCGATAACCATAGTGGCCAGGGAAACGGTAGGACAATTAAAATATAAAATGTAGTTTCAAATTAAATATGAATTTGGATTTTAAAGTACACACAGTTCTATGGTAAATGAGTATGATCTCCGCCAACAAGTGCTTTTATTTCTGCTTCATCTAATGTCATCAGTAATAGCATCAGCTCTGTCTTGAGTTTTTGAGATTCTCCAGGGCTGCGTGAGGAAGAAAGAATTGAATTCCATTTCTACAGTAGTTACCACATGTAAGCTGCGCCAGGCAGGCAGTGGTAAAGCCTCGTGGGAGTCAATAACCTAAGTAGAAAGGGCTCGGAAACTACCTAACCAACAAATAGGTTCTGTGATAATGTGACATTTTTATAGTCACATTTTTTAGACATAACAGCACTTGAATGGTAGGCATTATAGTATTTCAATTTAGTCATTTATCTAAAAATGAGTTTTATCTTGGCTCACAAATAAACAGTGACATTTCAGCAATTTGAAAAGCTCAGCTTCACCTTTTAGCTGCAAAGCTCATTGTATAATTACAGACACGTGCCCTTTTGTGCCATGTTGCTTAATTTTTGATTTATGGCTCCTATCTCTGTGCTAACATCTTTCTGTAAACTACACAGCTTGTACAAGCTCAGCTATTTCATACTTATTTCTAATCTTAACGGTTATTCTCTCCAGAGCAGCCGTGTCTCCCTACCAAATAGATTAAAGTGTCCACCCTTTCAGTTCACCAAACACTATTTAGTGTCTTAGCATGTGGGGAGCATAGGACAAGCAATGTACTGCCCTAGGAGCTGGCTCACTCACTCTTCCCAGAATTCTCTGCTTTTCTGTCCCTTTCTCCTCCTGTTTGCACTAAGGTTCCTCACAGCAAAGTCCTTAGGAGCAATTGCTGCCTCTTCTTTCCCTGCTTCATTTTCAGCAGGCACCCTCAGCCAGAAGGCAAGAAAGAAGGAAAGAAAGAAAGAAAGAAAAAGAAAAGAAAAATGGCACATCAGAATGGCTTCTCCCCCAGTTTCAGCTGGCCTGCCTTTCCAAGCTGATCCTGGGATGTTTACAGAGTCCCTCCAAACATCTAATATGGCCTTGCTACAGCTCTAGATCTTGACACATAAATCAGGAAACACTAAACATGTCTGTTATGGCACTGCACTTAATGCGAGAGAAATTTATCTCGCTGAAGGTCCAAGGAGATGAGATAAGTGTAGGTTCTTACATCCCCCTCACCTGCTTTGAAACGTTACAGACGTGGCAGGTGTGCGGCAAGGTTTGCATGTTAAGGTATCGCCAATGGCTGTACGTTACCAACATGGATTTTGTTCACTGAATTTCATATTTCTATTACTACGGAAGGTGGAGAAAATTTGTATTTTTAAATAGAAGTACAGAAAATTTGGCAAAAATACAAAAAAAGGTATTGCTAACTGGTCCTGAGTAAAAGCTGTAGGATATGGAATAATATATCTAGGATGATATGTAATTTTTATGTCAAATACCTAAAGAGAGAAAGATAACAAAATATTAAATCATTGTTTCAGTGTTGGGAGAATGTGTTCAGTTTTTTCTACTGAAATAACTTGCATTTTGTTTTGTGTTTCCAGTGAGCAAGTATTACATTATAATCAGTAATGTTTACAAAAACACATTCATGTGGCAGCACAGACTGTGTAGAGTGCTTTGCAAAATACCAGCTACATTTATATGGTTATTCATTAAATAAATATTTACTGGCAGGAGCTGTAGTAGGCTTCATACAGAAGGGAACACAGGAGTGCCTTGCACTTCTAAGCTGACATTTCAGTAGAGGCGGATATACAACAGAAAAAGAAAAATTACACAGCACAGTTGGGGCAGGTGCCATGATGGAACACCAATGCATAGTAAAGGTACAGATGACACCAGGGTGTTGGTAGGAGACACTAAATATATTGAATCTCTAGCAATCAAAAAAAGAAAAGAAGAGAGAGAGAGAGAGAGAGAGAGAGAGAGAGAGAGAGAGAGAGAGAGAGAGAGAGAAAGAAAGAAAGAAAGAAAAGACCTAAGGGGAAAAAAAGAAGCAGAAAAAGTAGATAAGAGAGCCTAAAAAGCTTAATCTTACATGTTTATCAGTTATGCATTGCAGGCAGTAATACTAGGTCTGAATATCTGTGTCCCCTCAAAATCATATATTGAAACATAATTTTCAAACTGATAGTAGTAGGGGTCTTTGGGAGGCAACTAGGATGTGATAGATCAGAGTCCTATAAAGGGGCTCAATGAGCGGTCTTGTCCCTTTCCCGCATGTGAGGCTGCATCAGGAACATCCGGCTAGGAAGGAAAAGGTGGGTCCTCACTAAACACTGCATTTCCCAGTGTCTTGATCATAGACTTCCTGAACTCTGGAAGTGTGAGAAATGAATTTTTGTTCTTTACCAACTACCATGTTTATGGTATACTGTTGTAGCACCCCAAAAAAAGTGCACCAGGTGCACTGATTCCAGGGCCAACACTTCTAGCCATTATTCACTAACAACTAGCTTTGTACTTTGTAGTCACTGAGCTTGTGGTAACTTCATTGGAAGCTTCATTTAAAATTTTTTTAAAAATTTTTTTAAACTTTTTTTTTGGTAAATACATGAATTCCAAATTCTATAACACATCAAAACCATGGGGTTTGGGGAATAAGTGAGCATCTATGTGCACCCCTATTTCAGAGGTTCACCCCTTTCCGATCTGATCACTGCCTCTCTTTCGACCCTGACATTCATGTTGGGGCCTTTTTATGTTATTATTTGTATGCATTTCATAAGAGGGACACCCAGCTCTAGTCAGTCTTTTGTGTAGAAGCTTTATTTTTTTAATTAAAAGAAGTCTAAAGTGCACAGTTTACTACCATATTTACTTGAGTAATTAGTTTTAAATATACCTTAGTAATTTTATGTACCTGCATAGTTTTAAATATTTTTTTTAAAGGCAGTATCTCACTCTGTAGTCCAGCTGGCACTGAACTTACTGTGTAGCCCAGGCTCACCTCGGACTCACCGCATTCTTCCTCCAGAGTGCTGGGTATATGTTTAAAATCCAGGTAATTTACTTTCTCATGATAGTTCTGCTTTTTTCCTCTTAAGCTGTTTCTGTACTTGCTCCAGTTGGTTGTTCCTTTAATCTAAATGAGCTTGTTGCACCAAAGTTAAAACTTATAAATTAAATAAGTGCCTCAGTTAGTCCTAAAGTACACATCCATTATAACCCTACAATCCACTCAACCATCTACTAGGAACCATTACAGTTGCTTCTCTCTACTTTATTGCTACTGTCTTTACCTTAGTGCGAATCTTGTTTAATTCTCCCTTGTTTTGTTGGAATACCATTTTGAATGGAAACTAATATCATGCTCCAATTTTAAATGTTTTTGCCATACTATCTTACAAAAGAATACTTTGATTTTGTTTTTCCCCTTTAAAAGAGATTCATATGTGTAAATACACTAGAGTCTTGTCTGTTCTATAATAAATACTTAGTAAACACTATTATTTTTGCCATATCTATATGCCAGACCTAAAGCCAAGTGCACAGAACAGGGCAGATATGAATAAAACTTGATGCCTGACAGTGAGGGGCTTCTGGTCTTGGGGAGCAGAAAAAAGTAAATAATCTGTCTGCACACTGATAGACCATGAGCAAAAGCAGAGGTCAGGAGGGATGAGGTGACAGGGAAAAGGGCTGGGAACAGAAAGAGAAAAACGCACAGGAAACTAAGACTGGAAGTTTTAGGCAGCTTCAAGTCACTGAGCAAGCATGGAGAATGTGAGATGCTGGCCGCCTGTCCAATGAGGCAGGACAGGCAGGTAGGGCTAGAACCACAAGGGCTTATGTCCTAACATAGATTTTAAATTTTATACTAAAGCCAGGGACTACAGTTAGTACAATGTTACCACTGAAATTATTAGTAAAATCAATTTTGGAAATGACGCAGGGACAGATTTGAGAAGAACTGAATTCAGTTAAAAAGTTAACAGCAATCAAAGGAGAAATGGCAACAATGTAAATAAAGACACTAGAAGGGGGGGGGGCAATGGGAAGGAGCCAACAGCATTGGGAGTGACTTTAACGATAAATAAGGCAAGTCTTTTTGAGTCTATAGGTGCTAGGAGATGTGGGTAAGAGGTGGAAGAAAAGAGTGTTGTGGATAATTTCCTTACAAGCTAAGGCCATTCATTAAACTGAGAAACTGGGAGAGAGCCAAGCTTTGGAAGGAAAGGGAATGCACTTTTACTTTGAGAGAATAAACCTAATAAAAACTGAGAAAATATCAAAATGCAGACGGCCAGAAGACGAAGAGGACTGCCATCCAAGGACTAGAGATATAAATTTCAAAATCACCAATGCAAGTGACAAGATAAGCCTTGAGAATGGGTGACACACATCTTTGCAGGATTCTTCAATTAATATTCACTGAAAAAAAGATACGTACACTCCTCTCTCCCACAGTGGAAAATGGACCAAGCTCTGTCTCCAAACATCTTTTTAATTTTATCTCTTACCTCTCCACACCATATATCTTACCTTGAAGTCTCATCAAAATACAATTTCCCAAGTTCTGTCAGACCCTAATATAATCCCCTAAATTTCCTGCCTGGAAAACTCTCTACTTGGCCCTTAACTCTAAATCAAACGTCATTTTTTTTTTCTGGAGAGACTCTGGTAATCAGACCATCTTCCTCTCCATTCTCAGGAAGGTCACTCCTATCTCCCTCCTCCATACTACTCCATACTATACTAACACTTGGTCTATTCCCCTTTACTTTCTGTCTGGACTAAATAAAACGTTCTTAGAAGGAAAAGACTCTCCACACAAGGATAGCTACCAAAGCATAGATACAGAATGACTGTATAATGTGCCCTCCTTCTGCAAGTACCATCAATTACTCTACTTGAAACACATACAAGCACTCATGCACACGTGCGTGCGCGCGCGTGCACACACACACACACACACACACACACACACACACAAAACTACTGTATGGCAAGCAGCCATAGATTATTCTTAAGTATAATGTGATAGTTTCAGTGTGACCTGCTAGGAATCTTGCTTTATTCCCACAGTACTGGTATTAATGTCAACACGCTGATGTAAAAATAGTGTAATTATTTAGACTAATAATTACTATGTATACACCAGTTCTCAGTGAACATGTGGCTGTATTTCATTCAAGGCAAAAAATAAGAGATGAAATCTAAACAGGAGTGGAGGGCTGGAAAAAGTAATAGATTTCACTAGTGTCGACACAGAGATCATTATGGTACTTTGACTTAATATCTCCTCAAGAAAGGATAATTCAAAGACAGGAAAAAGAAAGGAAGAGGATATCTGTTCTGTGCCCAATATGTAAAAGCATATTTTTTACAAAGACTCAAGAAATTCTATCCAGAATTGACCTTGAAGAAAATGCTAGTGAAAGGAAAAATAATAGATCCAAATGTTTAAATGGCAATAATTCCTTCCAGAAGCATTAGCTCTTTGGGCAATACGATATTTGTTTTTTACCTACTCCGCTCCTTGCTCAGAAAGGACAATGTATAGGCCCTTCTTTGGATGGATGCGAAAAGATCTTTTAAATTGCTATTTCTTCCTTGATTACTTAGTCATGAATAGAGACATTTCTGACATTTCCTTTTTTCCCCTAGATTGTTAGAGAGTACGTAGACAACTATTCTGAGACATTTCAAGATTCATCCTTGTTCTGAAAATTCACCAATTATGATAAACTGATTGTCAAATGGAAGAAGTTGTATATGTTGTGTATGTTTTGATTTCTTTAAACTGGACACTATTTTATGAAATTTACTGGCTTTAATTCTTGAAAATGATTTTAATAATAACTGTCCTATAAGTTATGAATGTGATGATGTTAAATATCAGGAGAGTGACCTATTTTATCTGACTCAATGAGAACTCTAAGATAGAAGTCAGGAAAATGTATATATGTACACATTCTGTATATATGTAGATATACACACAAACACACACACATGCACACACACACACACACACACATATCTGATATATGAGATGAGGAGAAAATCTATGACACAAACTTAAAAATGCTAAACTTTCATTCTGTGTTAATTATAAATGAAAAGAGTTACTCCTATGGGCCTATAAGAAATTCATCCTTAATTTATCCTTTATGGTCATCTATCTTGAAACTACCAAAAAAGATAAAAATGTGACATGCTTAGTCCCAGCTCTCACAGAAATTAAGTTGAGGATTCTGAGTTGTCCATGATTTAACCTAGTGATTATTTAGTGGTCTTAAACACATGTGGTTTATTATTTTAGACATACCCAATGATGCCAAGTATGTTATACATAAGTTACTAAATATTTTAAATGCGCAACTTTTTCTTCCAGGCATATTGTAACTGTGTACCCTGTTGAGGTTGGAAAGATGGAAAAATCCTTATTTCACTTTTTTGTTCAGCCACAGGATCACTGTGTGACTTTAGCCCTTGACCTGTCTTACATTTTCCATCTTTCATATCGATAAAATGATACAATTTGTTTTTTCTCACCTTTCAGAAGTTTTAAACAATGTAATAATACCACAAATACAATTCTTCACTAAAACAAAAACAAAACAAAAAAGTAAGGCTTGGTGTATAGTTCAGTGATAGACACTTGCCTACCGCATCTGTGGCCCTGGTTGGATTTGACCATCATAGTAACAAGAAGAAGGCTAATGAAGATAATGGAATTATGTGATGCAAAGCATTATAGTAGTTAACTACATGGTCGATAAACGGTTCCATAAGATTCTATTGCCTAGCTGGCCACATCGGTTTGTGTAAGTACGCTCAATGATGTTCACACAAGAATGAAATCATCTAACAATGCATTTCTCAGTATGTGTTCCAATCATTAAGCCACACGGGACTGTATTACTTTTGTTGAATGCACTTTATGATTCAGTCATTATACTAAATTCTTCCTAATTCATGTCATTCTTATAATGGTTTCTGAGACAGGTAATCACTGTGTCAATCAGGTTCCTGACAGGAAACAGATGGCACACTCAAATGCAATTCGACGGTAGTTCAATAAGAAAACCATTTGCAAAGGTATGGGCAGCCGGATTTGGAGAAACAAGAAACTGTAGAACTCTGATCCAGTAAGACTACGGGGAGCAGGTGTGAGCCTGAAGTGCCTGGGGAGAGGGCTCTGTAATCAGAGTCCAGGGAGCAGCCTTAGAAGGCTGCTGCCAGAGCTGTGGCCTATAGTAGTAGAGGGGCCCTGGTAAGAAGGGGGAGTAAATAAGAGCCCACATTCCCTCTCCCCACTTGTTTGTTGATCTGCTGATGAATTTTCCTACTGGCCATCCTGCAACAAGATGATGGGTAACAAAAGAACCAGCCAACTAATCCCACAATTCCAGCTGCTATTTTAGCATTCCTTAGGCAGAGAAAGGGAGAGGCGATCCAGTATTCCCATTTTAAATCAAGTTCTAAAAACTGATCTTGAATAAATGAAGTAATTAATAAGCATTTGCTAATAGAAACGAGAAGAAACCACCCAAATGTTGAGTTTAATAAACCACTTCAGGTCACACACACAGTCACCTCATGATGAGACACGCTTTCCCCCGAAGTTCAAGTTCACACTCAGAACCATTCCACACATTCTTCTGCCTCCTATCCATCTTATTTCTCCAAGTCCTAAATGTGTGGTTGGATATTTTGATAGCTGCTGAAATGAACAGAATTAATACCCTTGAGAAGCTTGTAACCTGTGTGGCAATTTATGTTATTTTTCCATTTCATTATTGTCGAAGCTCCAAATTTTCTCTTAGCATCCAAAGTGCTATAAAAGCTGATCCTACATCTCTTAGAGCTCCATCACCTCTTCCAACTAGTGGCTGAGCAATAAAATCTCCCATTGAACAGTGTTTGCTTACTTACCTGTTTGCAACTGCCTCAGATGTTTTGAGTAAAAATAAGTAAAGTGTTATCTTTTGCAAAGACAAAGCCCTAACCGCAATTAGCTGCAGTGGAGTAAACCGTGGGTATTAGATTATGCACATGTCTACTTTGTAAGACATGTTGAAAGATTTGTGTATTCAGTTAACATATATTAATCACACAGTAACTACTGGGTACTCTCCTAAATTGAAGATTTTTTTAACCAAATTAACTGGCCTTCTGTAGCAAAGGAGTCAATAATATCCAATGTGTGGGTAGAAGTAGATTAATTTTAGTAAGGCGATGGGCACACAGCTGGACTGTGGTCATGATCCTGGTCCCAGAAGCACTCTTCCCCTTTTCTATCCAGCTTGTTTTGAGCTCAGATGTTGGGCACGATCCTGCAATAAGCACACATCACCCTAATCGAGCTCTTTGAGCTGATCAAGCATTCTGTTAGCATTGCATCTCTTATGAAAGACCCCTGCTTTGAAATTCCAGCCCCTTTGTACCAGGATTTGCCTCAAATAGATCAAACAGGAACTTTTTCCCTGTGGGTTTTTCTTAGTTCTGCTTTTGAGCTTGGGGAGGACACTCTTTCATGCCTGATCCTGACTGAAATAGAACACAGCAATCTTTTTCAGGGCCAAGGCAAGTGAGCTGGCATAGCCCCTCCCTTTCATGCTGTGCAAACATCAGCTTTGCATTAAAAATAAAAAATAAAAAAATAATGGGTTCAAAACATCAGGCAGAGAGATTTGCCAAAGAAGGGAAGAAAAAAGAAAAGAAGTGTTGGTTTCCCACATGCAAGTTTTAATGATTTTGGAAAACCATCAACCAGGATCACATTTCTGTACTAATTTGACAGTTTCCCACTAATGATGAGAATGAAAAATCACCAATTATCTCCATGATAATTAGATTTCAAAGAGCCATCTCTTTTCTCCATAACTGTAAAGATGGAAAAATTCATTTTGCTAAAACCTCAAACACTTCCTGATGCTTTTTTCATGCAGAAGCTATAGGTAAAATAGCTCTACCAGATGCCCCCCCAGATGTTTACATCGGTGCACACACCTGTGCATCCACTGCAAACAAAACATTTGAGTGTGTGGGGCTGCTGCTGCGTGAAATGCATTTACATACATTAGCACAAAAAGAAGCAATGATTGGGTCTCTTACTGGGAGAAAATTACAACCCTCTTCTCACCAAATCAAACTGAAACTTTTGAAAAGCTCTGCTCTATCTCCTAGCAACACGAGTAAACATTGTGCTGCATTCAGTGCCCAAAATTTGTAACCATGTTAATCTGTGAGTACTCAACATAATTAGAGATTAAACTTTTCAATTGTATTTTTAGTACACAACAGTACAGCTAAATTATGATTATCAGTGCCTAAGTGTGCTTACGTCTGCAGAACTCAGGGAATGAAAATGAATCATTTATTTCCATCTTGATATGACTGCTCTTCTCAGAGGCGCTATTTTCCGAGTTCACGGGCCTTGGAGTTCATTGGAATTCTATGGCTAAAACACAGCTTGGAGACCTCATTTATGAAAATTCCTTTAAACCTTTCACCACTTTGACAAATCCAGTCCAAGTTCACTGAGCCAATTCAAAAGTAGCTCTCAGCCTTTTTATAGGTTTTCAATTACACCAGCACAGCACACCAGAGCCGTCATGTTTGAAGAAGGATATTTTAGTTGCAGAGACACGAGCTCTTTTTTGAGACTCAAATGAGAGCAGCATTCCCAAACCTGAAGCCAAAACTTTGTCTATCTTAAACTGTCTTTGTCTTATTAAAGACAACACCATCAGATCACTTAAACATGGCTCATGGTTAGTTATTTACTATGTAATGTATGCTGTATTTTTTCTAGCTTTTAAGAATTTTCTTTACAAAAACTGGCAAGCTTCCTCACCCTCAAACTGTTCCAGATAGTTTAAAGAATTATGTAAAGCATGTTCTAACTTCATTCATCCTCCTCACACACAGCACATGACAACAAGATTTACTATTCCCATGTGTGCTCAGAAACATAACCCTGAGGAGGTCAAGGAGCTCACAGGTTGAATACAGGTAACCAAAGGCAAAACTGAGGTCAGGTCTATTTCTTCTTTCCATTTTATCTTGACTCTTCTTTAAGGGAGCCTGAGGCAATCCTACTCATCTCAGTTTCTGAAATGTTTGTAGAGCTTAATAGCTCAAACACTAATATTTTCTCTCATTTTCAAACTCCAGATTTATGAGAATGTGTGGTTAGTACAGTTTTATGGAAGTACCAATCTCAGACTTGGTTTATGAATTACTTTAAGCGACATTTATCACTGAGAGTAAAGCAGACAAGCAAAAACATGCACATTAGTTGTTTAGAAGCACTTGCAAAATTTAAGTACTATATGTGCCAAGACAAATTTATCCAGGATATAAATCGCCCCTTCTCTCAGGGGGAGGAGTAATGACCACATGACTGGAAACAAAGAGAAAGCTCCTTACGCTGATGCCAACAGCTCCCTGATGCAACCTATTCTTGCCTGTGTAGTTAATGTTCTATATGTTAACTGGTCTTTCTGTAGTCTCAGCAGATGACATTCAGTGGCTGAGTTTTTGCATTTATTCTATCCTCGTAAATAAGACTCCTACAATTCAACATTGTAGACCGTCTGCTGTAGTATTTAACATTAATGAGATTAAGCCAAATGCTAAATAAGACAAGTAAGTTTCGTACAATTCCAGGGTAGTGGTCCTGGCTTGTAACTGTAGAGTCTCCTATCCATTCAGTCTGACCCAAATGAGGTTCTGTGCATCTCAACAGAGCTAGAAGGGTTGAAATGGGAGGCTCTGAGATGGGGAAGAGTGACCAGGGCCTGGAGAGGTCAGCCTCCACATCCCAATCTCTTCAGCTCCCAAGGTTACAAACAACCATCCTTCACTCACTAAATACAGACTGCCAACTGAAGGCCTGCCAAACACTGGGCTTAACATCAAGACAGTAGAAATATGACAAAGATATAGTCCTTGAGGCCAGCTTGGGGAGCAAAGATAGCTCTGTCTACCTGGGGGGGGGGGGGGGGGGGGGGGGGGGGGGGGGGGGGCAGGCAACAGCAAAGGTTTGAGCCAAGTTCTGAGAGGAGCAGGTCACTGACAGAGTAGGAGGTCACTGACAGAGGAGGAGGTCACTGAGTCCACTGTAGTCAGCCCTAGCCACATGTGGCTGCTAAATATCATAAATGTGGCTAGTCCAAATTAAAAATAAGATATATTCTAAATTTCAAAGACAGTACAAAAACATGGGAATGCAAAATTTCTGTTTCACGATTTTTTATACTGATTGCATGTGTGTTAATAGTTTGACTGTATGGCATAAGTAAGACATATTCATGTCACCTGTTTTCTTTTACTTACAATGTACTTTCCCGAAAATGTGAAATTACCTATGTGGCTTGCATTCATGAAATCTATTACATGTTGGCCAGTGCTATGCTTAGGTGATAAACAAGTAACACTTGGGGAGAAAATCTGGGGATGGTACCCAGGAAGGCCACCTCAGTGGACATTAAGTGAGTGGCAAGTGTCTACAGATGAGGAAGAGAACACAAAAGGGGACACAGTAGAGGCTGCAAGGGGGAGCAGGAACTGGCAGTGTCTTTGCATACTAAGTAGGTCTGTCTCCCAGATTCAATTGCAGCAGAGAGACCAGAACATAAAGACCATGATAATAACATCTTGAGTAATTAGAAGCAGCTTGTGGCTTACAGTAAACAGTGCTGTACTGGTGATCAGACCAACTAGCTAGCTCTATCTTCTTTGTGTCAGGGGTTAAGTCATTTGGTCACTCTTGTCTTCTCCTCTGCAAAAAGGAAACAGATTAAATGCTCTGCCTATGTGTCCCCTTGATTCTGTCAACTAAATCTCCAGAAACCAGTCACTCCAAACATCCTGGGGGAAGAAATGGCCATAGGAGTAGGCCATGTTTCGTGACTGGAATTCCAAAGCTGCGAAGAATTGAGACGCTGGAATAGAATAAAATTTTCATACCTCCTCTTTCATAAAACTTATCACACTTCATATTATTTATGAGCCCCTTTTCTGACAAGAAAAAAGGTGACTGTAAGTATTACAAGCTCAAGATCCACATGTGTCTGCTCAGTGCTGGGATTGTAGCTTGAAGTACAAAGCCCAGCACACAATAAGCTTCAATAAATACCTCCAGAAAAGGCCACACGGTGAAGGATTTTCTGACACTTTTTGCTGTTGTTGACTATATATTGAGTTATAATTTTTCAGTGTGGAAATGACACTGAGCAATGTAGTAGAGACTTCCTGAGAGATCATCAAACCAGCAGTACCATCTCTCTAATGATGCTACCTTCTCTGCATGTGAAAAGTCTTGACAGGTGAAGAAAACTGAGCTGAAATCTTCCAGCCCTTGAATGCTGACTGTCCTGTGTTGAACACATCCCAGGAGGCTCTTGCAGCACTCAACCTACTTTTGACAGGGGTGTAGGAGGCTGAAGTAAGTCAGGAATAACAAAGGCTCCAGAGCTCTCTGGTAGAAATGTGATGCAGTAATAAATGAATAGAGAGGCAGCATGAAGCTCCAATGAGACGGATCTGCGTTCTGCATTTAATGCCTTCCTCACCCCTTGCCAGCCAAAAGAATCTAAGTTACTTCTCTTAGCCTCATTCTCCTGAGTTTAAAACTGGGATCATATTGCATATCTACAGTTGGCTCACTATAACTTACTTAAAAAAATAAAACTGGCAAGTGGCAAATAATAAGTAGTTACATATAATACACAGTAAACATTCAATTGGGGCTATGACTTTTCCTCTAGATTAAACCTGGTTTTTAACCTGACACCCATCGAGTTCGAGGAAATCCAAAGATGGGATTCCAAACATCCTTCAAACCCCCTACAACTAATTATAAAGTGGTGTATATGTGTGTCTAGCTCATTTTTTCCTCCAAAGAAAGAATATACAGCCTTTATCAGAATTTTAAGACAGACTGAAAACAGGTTAAGAGCCACTGAGTTTCTATGGCTTCTGAAGCATTTGGTATCTTTTATGTGTGTATGGAGTAACAGTGACACTCAAAACCAAGCCTTTTCTGTGCCGCTCAAAAGACACAGCAGTACAACCTCTGTGAAAGGACTTTACTATCTGGAAGCAGCATGACCATAGAAAATAACTGGAATTTCAGTTACACTACTGGATTCTATTCCTCCTTAAATTTTTTCCCTATCAACTTTTTGATATAATTCATGGCCAAAGGAGGATGCTAAAGCGTTTTAAGGAATTCTAATTTCATCTTAGAATGTCACCATCATCACCAACAATCACATCCTTGGCGAACTGGGCTGGCCCTGGTCAAAGCTTGCCTCTACTTCTAAGCAAGCCAGATGAGCATCTGGCAGGGTGACTTCCTCTAAGGAGAGACAGGGGCAGCAAGCCACCTCCACCCTAAATCAATGTTCCACATATGTGAAAAAAGGATGGTAGATAACAGCGCCTCTTCACTGGGGCTGCTGTGAGAACTGAATCAAGTCATTGTAAGGCACCAAGTAAGCACCTAACACAAAGTATCTCATACATTTTTAACTACTAAATATCTTCTCTGCTGGTAGGAAGAAAAATGATTCCTCATCTTATCTCCAAACTACAGACTTTGGCCTAAAGATTCACTTCAGCCACTGGTATTTTTCAGCATCCTTAAAGTAATTATTAGAACCACGTTAAAAGCAATCATAAAAAACACTTGGGTAAACTGTTGAAAAAAGCCCAAGCAGCAACTTCAAGGAGGATCTGCCTTTACATCCAATATGCTGAGATGCAAATATGAGAATCAAGTTAAGAAAGCAATAAGCCTGGAAGAAAATAAACTGAAAAACTTCAAGATGAAAGATTCAGCACATATTTTTCATTCATTCATTCATTTAAATATCGTTGAGCATATAGTATGAGAAGCACTATACAAAGCCTAGGGCTATGAAAAGACTAGGAAGTGCACTCTTGCTCTTTGGCCATTTGTCTAGAGGAGGGAGACAGACAAGGATCTCCAAGGTTACACCACAGGGTGAGGCGTGTGCAAGGGATGTGTAGGAGCGGGTAAGAGTAGGGGACTCTTGGAAAAGCAGCCCTGGGGTGAATCTGAAAGGATAAAATATGTGTAATGGGTTAAGAAAGAAGAAACAACACCCCATCAAGACAGGAGCACATGCGAAAGCATAACAGTGAGAGAAAATGGAACAGATGGTACTTTGCAATTGTCATTTCAGCAACAGGACGACCATGTGGGCAGCTCCAGGTGGCTTTTGCTGGTCAGACTCCTCCCACCTACCTTCTATACTCTGAGGCAGACAGTAGAATCTACATTTTATAGAAGTGGGATTAATGTTTAACTGTATAAACTTGCTTCCAGAGCTATGTCCGAGTTTTGAGTGTTTTTAGGGTGACTTGATTGTATCTAATCAAGGGTACCCCAGCAGTGGTGTGAATGGATGAGAAGCAGAGTCCAGAAGTGGCACTTTTAGGGGCAACTTTTGAAGAGGGGAAAAATGGAGAATCTAAGCTAAAGGAGGAAGAGAAGAAAGACTGAGGTAGACCCAAGGCCTTGGTGACTCACTGGGTAGAGGAAGACAGGAGATGACAGGTCAGGCTCCTTCCAAGGTGTCTGGATCAGAGATATAGAGCATTAGCTCTTCAGGGAAAACAGTAGATATTTGGTCTTTCTACTTACACAGCTTTCACTCTCTTCTTGATACTTTATTTTTAAAATTTAGCCTTTCCTGCTTTCAGGTCTGGCCACCTTCCCATTCACCTCCCCTACCTCCAAACCTGCTCTCACCCTTGCCCTACTCCTCATGCATATCATTTTCCACTCCCAAAAGACTCCAGAGATAGACACACAGCCAAAGTTCAGACAGGTGACATGGTCCAGATTTTGGCCATGGGAACTGAGTGAGGCGTATGTAGGTAGTGAGAGTGGTCTAATCAGAATCAATCCTGAACTTTTCCCTTTTGTTGCAGGGTTAACCTTAAAGCTGATGATGGTCATCTATTACCATGAAGAAGTGAGAAGACCTTCCTGCACTTTTCCTTTATAAGACGCAGTATTTCCCTCTTCCTACTGAAGTATAAACTAGGTCTCTGTCACTTGCAATCAAGAGTCCAGAAAAATACAAAGAATAAAGACAACTCTGTTTCAAAAAAGTAAAAAAAAATTTTTAATGAGTGATAGATTAAAAAAGAAACCTACCTTACTGTGATAAGAGTGCCTTAAAACATTTAAATGTACAAAAGGCACTTAGGATTTTATAGCAAACTCAACCCTGAATAATGAAAAGCCAGACCAGACTGTTTTAGAAAATGTTACTGCACTAGATAATAGCACATTCGCTCATTCAATTAACATTTATTGAGTATCTTCAGGGTTCTTAGCCTTGTGTAATAAAATTTATAAAAGCGTGTGCTTAGGTTTGAGCTGGTCCATCCAAGGCCCGTCCATAAAGAGCAGCTGTGTGCACTGTTCAGCCTACTTGTGGGAAGTCAGAGAGGCCAGGTGTTTCTGTCTGGCCTCACAGCTGCACTTGATGGCAAGGACACCACCTGAATTTCAGTCTGGCTGTACATAAAATGAGGCTGATGTAGCAGCAACTCAAATGAGCACTGGGGTGAAAGACCAGAACATGTTTAGAATTCCTTTCCCCTCTAATAAAATCTCCACTAACATTTATGGAAGAGTCTAGATGAAGAATGACAACAGGCCATCTTTTCTTTCTTTGCTTTTCAGAAGAAAAATCTCACCACGTGCACAGCTGTAACTATTATTAATGTGCCTATATCTCATTGCAAACACCCTAAGTTGCTACCTCCTGTCTTGTCTGGTTCCAAGTTGTGAGACACACCTGAATCTTAAGTGTCCATCTGCAGGGAGTATTTGTTGGCATCACCACCTTGTGTCCATCTCCATTTCCTCTGACAACAGTGCTCCCATGGCTTTTGAGGAAACACTTAGCAGTTCTCCATGGCACACCACTTTGGAGGGGCTGTCAGGTCAATGTTTCTGGCTCAGAAGTGTACATCCCACCCAAAGGCTTTCTCTTTGCTGGTGTGCTGAGCCTAAGGGCACAGTACTCTATGACAGACCTCCAGGTGTGCCTCAGAAGAAAGAGCACGTCTCCAGGGACCCATAGAGCATACTTCTACACTAAGACTAGTTCTTCTGACTTCCCTTTGACATCTGGCAATAGGTATTCTCAATGTTGTGTTTCGTTTTCTGTCACTTTACAACTAAAGAGCCTTAACTGGACACAATAGCTCTCTACAATTTAAACACTAAACAACAGCTAACATTCATAGCATACTCTGCAGCTCAGACTTTCACCTTCAATTTATCTCTTTTAATCAACCTTTCTGGAACCAAATTTTTCTCCTCCCTCAAAATAAATCACTTATTGATTTGTCTATTTCTCAGAATAGCACAATCATTCTTTCGGTCTTACTGAGGTATTTTTAAAATCTTAGGGAGATTTTTGACTCTGTGCTTTCACTAATGCCTATAATAAGCCATCTAGTCCCAAGTATGGTATCACCCGATCTATCCTTTGCTTCCCTGCTTCCACGTTTGCTAGAGCTTTTCATTCCTATAAACCATGCCATGTTGACTGCCCCAGCCTGTCTCCATCCTGTGCCTCCATCAGGAAGACACGGAGGAAATATCACTGTCTTTGTCTTACTCCTCTCATCCACACGGTGTGCAGAGCAAGTATTACAGGAAAACACTGTACCAGACAATTGTCTCACCTAAATTCTGGACTTTTTTCAAGCCAGCTCTATCTCTCTCTCCTCATTTACATGATTCTTCAGTAGAGTAAGTCTGCTAGAAACAAACTTACTCAAAAGTAGAGCAGATTACAAAAAAGGACCTTTTTTAAAGTTTCCTCTCATTTAAGCAGTCTTCCTACACTCTTGAATCTGTGTTATCTTATCATTTGATATGACCCACGGGAGAAGAATTAATGTAATATGAGCAGAGGCTACAAAGTCAGTTTCATACTGATGGTGACCCTGGTGCTGCTCTTTGAATAGTGTTGGCTGCCATGTAAGAATCTCAGGCTAGGTTGTTGGAGAATGGGAGATACACATGCTGGTAGCTGGTGAACTTGGCCAACAGCCTAATAACAACCAAGCATATAAGTGAGACCAACCAAGACTGTCCCACCAGCTGACAAAGGATGCCTATGGGAACCCAACCAGGATCAGAAGAATCACCTCATTAAATGCAGACCAAACTGCTGACCAAAAGTATCATAAGCCATAGTGGCTGCTTTAATCAACTAAATGTTAAGGCGATTTGATAGCAGCTCAGCTGATAACTGATAAAACATCAAACACATGTGGTCAATTTCTAATCCAAACTTGTAATTATTATTTAATGAGCTGGGCACTGAATTATAAAATATCTTCCTTCATTTCTGTGCCATTATTTAACTTTGCATGCGTCTCATCTCACTCTTTCTAAATTCCTCATCTAGAGTTGTGCATTTTATATTTTTACATTCCATATATGCATAAAGTCAATACACAATAACTATCTAGGAGTCAACTAATACATTTCCCCAACGCAGGCACCAAACATCTCTATTAAAAATCAATACTTTAATATGTTTCATTTATTAACTTTGAAAGTTAAAAAAGGGGTAAGAAAAATAAGTAATCTACTAATCTAACTGCAAAATAACCCTTAATATATATTTAAGTGACCAATTTATGGGGTCATTTTCAGTAAATTTTCTCATGTGAGTCTGCATACCAGTGAAAGAGGCAAGCATAAACAAATGTATAAAGGTTTCTTGGAGCAACTATTTCATTTTCACCAAGATAGTGCCTTTCTCCCCAGGCACATATTTCTCCTATGTGATTTGTAATGGTAACCTGAACGATTGCCAAACATGATGCTTTTATTCTAATAGTGTCACTGATTCCCCTGTTGCTTTTCAATTAGATTTTGCATTTAAAATAGAAACCCCCTGTGTTTCTTATAAAGATGCAAGTGCTACGTGGGAGATTTCCTTTTTTGACAAGCGATGTCTTAAATCTGGCAAGAAAAATGGCTTCGGGCTTTTTCTGATAATATCAAAGATCGTTTGTTTGTATTAGATATCTGTTTGTGTGAGTTTCCCTCCTCCTAAGAGCAGCTGTGTACTACTATAACTTCTTCCCAGAAGGAACTGCACACACCGAATTTCTTGGCCCCTAGTCTGTACTACAGGTGTCCACCTGCACCAGAACAACTTCTTGGAATTAGCAAAGCTATGCCATGGCTGTTGGAGAAATTCACTTAAGTTTGAGTCACTTCCTTTAGGTGGCAATAAGTGGTAAATGTTAAATTAATGAAGGCAGAATTATTTCAAATCTGCTTCATAAATTTCTTCATGGAATGCTTGTTATGAGGAGCATGAAGGTTATACTCAAAATCACATCCCTTCTTTTGAAAATTTGTTTTATTGCTAAGTGGGATGTTCCAAGATTCTCGGGACAAGCACCATCTTTTCTTTTGGGCTCTCGACGTTGGAACTCAGATATATTTGACTGTGGCTTGGTTAATAATTCCTTCCAGAGAGACTTCTCTGGTCAGGGCCAAAATGTCACACATTTTTCTAGTACTTTTAAGGAGACTTTAAAGATGTCTCCCGAATTCTGCGGTGCTGCATATAATTTAGTATTGAGATGCATCATCAGAAACAAACAACAGACACGGTCTTCCAGCTGCACACACATCAGCACACTGCTTCCCTACATCTGACTCTCTCTGCTTTAGAAAATTCCAGTACATACAAATGAAACACAGATTTCCACCTATTCCCCACTGGGATGTCTGCTCCACAACAATAGCAATAGGTTTTTCCCTTCCTGCAGATTCAGCAGCGAACGTGGTGCTTGGAAATTCCGTGCTTAGAGTGACACCCTGGAGGACTGACATGTTCTGCACACGTGTAATCCTCATAAAGCTCCCCAGACAGTCCTTATTTCATTCTGCAAACTGCACCCTGGCCGGCTCCACCGCACGCGGTGTGGGGAGACTGCGCTGCGCGCCTCCCTTCCCGGCTCCCTGGTGGACGCCTGTCAGAAGAGGCCAAGGGGAGCGGGGTCAGCCTCCAGCCAGCGGGAGAAGGGCTCCAACGGCCACGCTTCCTCGGTGAACTTTCCCGAGGAGACCCACGTTCCCACGGAAAAAGCACCGGGCTGCCGCCCTCCTGGCGGCCCGCCGGGACGAGCGACAGCTCGGCTGCTGCCTTTTTCTTTCCCAGAGACTTTCTTCCCGCGAGCGCGCAGCGGCGTGCTCCTCCAGGAATGCGAGCGTTTCCTGTGGAAACTGAGCGGCCGCCAGGCATGGCACACAATTCTCCCTCTTTTCTCTCGGTAAAAATGAAATAAACAAAACAGGGCATTTGACAATAGCCAACGTGGAGCTCACCCTACTCACCACCTGCAGAGGGAAGCCAATCCCGGGCGCAGGCCGAGGCAGCGCCCTCCCGCCGCCGGGGACCGCGGGCCCGGACGGGGACAGCGCCGGGCGTCCGAGCCGGGACCGCGCCAGGTGGCCGCGGACGCTGTCGGGCTCGTCGCTCGGGCGGCGGTGGCTGCGGCTGGGACTTCGTGCCCGCCCCGCCCGCTGCCTCCGGTCGGCGTGCAGGAGCCGGCGGGCTGCCCGTCGCGGTCCCCGCGCGAGCGACCCGAGGGGCACGGGGAGGACCAGCCCTCGCCGCGGGCGCGCGAGGGGGACGGCCCGGGGCTCGGCGGCGACGGGGCCTCCAGCCCTCCCCGCCCGGGCCGCGGGGCGCGCGGCACAAAGGCGCAGGGCCGGTCGCCGGTGCGAACTCGGGCAGGCTCGGCCCCGTCCGCGGCGCGCCCTCGCGACCCACTCACCAGGACGCCGGGCGCGGGCGGCTCGCGGGCGCGGAACGACGGACGCACGGACGGACGGACGGACGGCGGAGGCGACAGCGGGCGCGAGCGGCCACGGCGGGAGCAGCGGGCGGCGGGGACGCGGCCGCGGCCCGCTACGTCACAATGCGGCCGGCCGGCGGCGCCGCTCCCCGGCCCCACGGGCGCGCGGGCGGGGTGGCCCCGGGCGGTCGCCGGGCGCGGGCGCACGCTCTGCCCCTGGGCGCGGCCGCCACGCCGGGGCCCGCCACGCCGCCCCCGCGCGCCCCGGCCCGGCCCACGCCCCCCGGTGGCCTCGCCGCCCGCTCCCGCCCAGAACCTGCTCCCCGCTCCGCACCTTTGGCGCCCCCGCCCCGCCCCGCCGGCCCCGCCCACTCCACCCCTCCCCGCCGGCCCCGCCCACTCCGGCCCCCTCCCCGCCGGCCCCGCCCACTCCGGCCCCCTCCCTGCTCCCCACTTTCTCCGACCTCGGCCCCCAACTCCGTTTGAGTCGCGGTCTCGCCAGTGGGCACGGAATCGCCCCTCACCGTCATCCAGACTCCCCCGCTGCCCCTTCATGGATCCCGAAGCGCCTCCGGGGTCCCGACCGAGCCGGGAAGAGCGAGCGGGCAGGGGGAGGTCCCGGGAATCGGCCGTGTGTGAGCGGCGTGCGGGCCGCGCGTCCCGGGTTGGCAAGGAGTGTCCAGCCCCCGCCGTCCGCTCCTGGAGGATCGACCCACCCTGCGGGCTCTGCCAAGGGGCGAAGGGCAAAGCCAGGGATGTTCCTTGCCCAGAATATCCCGTGCTCAAACGTGGGTGGTGGTGGAGATTTTGGTCTGAAATAGGGTTTGTTAATTCAAGAGCGATGGAATGTACCCACTGCCCCATGGGAACATTAACGTTGCCTCTGTTATTAGGGGACAGCGGGGAGGCTACTGGGGGAGACGTCAGCAGAGCCTGCAGTGGGGACCGCCTTGTTCCTGTCTTAGTTTTGAAAGGACAGGGGGAACAGGAACAAGGTGGAAGCACTTATGGCAACGTTGGCTCAGGACCATCTCGCTGTTGCCTTTTGGAAAGCTTTAAATGGTTTTTAAGAAATCTCTTTCCCAGGCGAGATGACTCGGAGAAGTTCACTCGGCAAAGTCACCCCGCTCATGTTCCAGGATGTGGCTGCTTGCCTGCAGCTGCCCCCAAGAACAAGAGCAGTAAGTCCCAGTCAGTTAAAGGGCATCCTCGTGCCCCGGCCAGTTTCAGAGGACAAGAATGGTGCCAGGATCCAGGGAAACCCACCAGTACTAGGGTAGTAGCAATGGGGAGGGAGGGAGGGATAAACTTATCGTTCAAAATATATTGCCCATAAAAGGAAGTACCTGGTTCTCAGAGAAGCGAGGCTCCTTGGTTAATCAATATCCAATTGCTGTGGGTAGTCTTTGTGGAGTTCACAGGAAAGAGGCATTTGTAGGATTAGGAATGGCCAGGTTGACCTGGACCTGTTTAAATTAGCATCATAGACACTGAAATGAGGGCCATCCCAAATGCCAAGAGGGACATTTCATGTGCTTTTTATTCTATTTTTTACAGAAGAACTAAATTACCTTCACGGACTTAGCAACCAAGAGTATGTCCTCTAGGGTTACTGCTTGTTCGTTGTAGTTTATCGTGTTTAAGATTTTAAGTACATACATGGAAAGTGGCTTCACAATTTTAAAAATACGTTATCCCTCAGTAGAAAATATAAAATCAGATGACATCATATGGCACTAAAAATACTTGAAAATATTGGGTTTAATTTGCTCACATCTGGTTAAAATAAAGCTGCTTTTTTTTTCATAGTGTAAACTCTAAAAAAACACATCTTGTTTCCACCGAGTAGATACGAGTGGAGTTGGTGTCACCTTTGACATGATCTCTGGAGACTACACCGCCATTCCTATCCTCTTAGATAGTTGACACTTCCTGTATAAAAGTCAGAATCCAATGCATTGAAGGAACAATTTATGGAAGAATTATGAGTAGACATCTCCTTCTAACTGTCCTAAACATGTTCTAGCTCTACCAGCAAAGCCAGGTGTTCACTCAGTGCATGTGATCCAATAAGAAGGGGCTCACTGTGTCACATGTACTGAAAGTGAGTCGTTCCAGAAAGGAGAGCTTATGTTTTTGAATAGCCAAAGCAATAGCGTGCCATAGCGTATAAGAACAATCTCTGAGATGTTGTTTCAGATACTTCCCCTGCTTTCCTAGTTCTTTTGTTCCTTTTATTCTGCTTCTAACATGTTTTTGATTACATACTTGTCATTGTTTCCGTGTGATTATTTTTGCACTGTGATTTAAATCAATGCTTGCATACACTTTCCCACGTAGGCTGCGAGGAGTTTGCTTTTGCTTGGGCTGATTGTTGGTTTGCTTCTCGTACATAAACCCCTGCCAAATCCTAACCGCAAATTGATACACCAACGTGTGGATGTAGGGAAGTAGTTAGGTTAAAACAGAGCTGCTAGATTTTCAGATTAGATGGCAAGAATGCAAGCTTCCTCAGCACAATATTGGCTTTTAACCATGCTAACAAAATGCTTATGCCAAATCTTTCGGTTGTTTCATACTGAAAAATAGTCCCTGATACTCGGTTTTAAAATGACGCAGCTGCCTCTATTCAAGTAGTAGAGACAAAAATGTATCAGTGGGATGGCTCCAAGGCCACGGCCTCTGGCCCACTTCCCCCTCTAACACACCCTCAACCCAGGCACCGCAACATGAGCTCGGCTCCTCTTAGAGCATCTTCGTATTTCTTATTTCTGCTTCTTGTTCCTTTCCTACGCCCTGGGCTCCATTGCAGCTGCCTATCACGGTGACGGGGGCTCATATTGCTCATATTTGAATTCTCAACACCGAGCACATTTTTACACTCAGAGTTAGCTACTGAAAATAATTAGTGCAGAAGCGCTTTCCGCTATATATCATCTGCCAAAGAGCTGCCAGGCAACTGTTCATTCGATTATTACAGTTAAACATCTGCCTTCTCTATCCTTTTGCCCAATTTCCATAATATATCTTTATTGTGCTATAAAAATTGGATAAAACTACCATATCACGGCCAGTGATCAAAAGAAAAGTGTTTTCTATTTTCTAAGTGTAGAGTTTTACTTAATAAAATATTCAGTTCTGTAGTAAAGTCTTGGATTTTTTATCAAGTGAATCGGGGTTCTTAATGAGAGTGCTATTTGAGGTTCTCTCTGATTTCTGATTGGGAACTATGGTTAGGTTAGGTCTGGCTACATTTTTTATTCAGAAACAAAATTTACTTCATTTCCTTGGCTCTCATCATGTATACATAATTATGTTATTTATACCAAGAACCAGACTATACGTATTATGCAAATATTATTGTGTTACTCAGCATAGGTTAGGTAGTACTATGATAACAATCACATGGCTGAGTTGGGGGCACAGCTCAGCAGTTAGATGCTTGTCTAGCAAGTACAAGGCCTTGAGTTTGATTTCCCAGCACCACAGAATCTGGGCAGAATTGGGCACACTTGTTATCCCAGAACTCAGGAGGCTGAGGCAAGAGGATTGCTGTGAGTTCTAGGCTCATCACAGCTACATAGTGAGTTCGGGACCAGTCTGAATACAGAGTATAATCATCTGAGAAAAAAATCAAATGTCTATAGATTAATAAAGATGTATTCTTTGCTCTTACCTTATTACAATTTCAAGTCAGCTGTATCTTTGTTTCATGTCTCTTTCACTTTTACACCTTAATGGAACCATGTTGCTGGCCACTCTAGTGAAGGAAGGAAGCCTATTCAGTTCTGACTTCTGCTCACAGCTCTGAGCTAGTGTACCTGCCCAATCACAAGAGGACAAGGAAGTGTGACCCTATAGCATATGCAAAATGTTTGGTGACCAAACATACGAGGAGGCTTGGACACACTTCCCGCCACAACTTCAAAAGATTGATGCTGAATCACAGTATAATTTCTATAATTATATGTAAAATTGTCATAGAAACAACATTAAAGAAACCTGAACCAAGAATGATTAAGGACCCAGTCTCGAACACTTGAATGTCATAAAGAAAGGAATGATTATAGAAAGACATGTTACTGAGTTTTCCCCAGGTTTTAGAACATCATGTTTTCTTCCCACCTCCTTTTTCACGTGTATACTTTCCTTATCTTTCTTTTTTTTTCTTTTTTACCAGCGTGTTTTTGTGTGTCTGAGCCAAGCACAAAGAGGAAACTAGCATTCTTCATCTGACTAGTTTTTTATGGTGGTTTCTTCATTATTTTTTCTTCTTATACTGTATCTTCTTTTCTCTCTTTTGGGGCCAACTTTTAAGTTTTTGCTCCATCTTAATATCTCTAACAAACTTGTAACCGGAGACAAAGAGATGAAATCTGAAACTAGTAGCTTAGCTGCTTATGGCACAGCCGCTTTAATAAAAGAATTGGTGTAGATGGAATATTATAGTTTGTTAAACCGATTCCCCAAGATTATCCTACAGTTCCAATTAATCCTATTACTCTGCTGTACCCAGCGTTACAGATCATTAGAAGTTTTGTTGGTATTTTAAAATAGAAACAATAAGACCATGTGCGAAAATACACCTAGATGAATGGATGTTCGTAATGTCTTATGAGGCAGCCTGTGGGGGGAAAATACAAAGATTATCATAAGAGACAAAGGGGTTTTCCATAAATTTGGGCCCGTGATCTTTCTCTTGTGCTCATTTGTCCTGATGAATTACCAACAGAAAGCACAGTAAAACTTCTGATTACGAAGAAAAATTATGGATTCTTAACTTTATTTAGGAGGGAATGTATAGTTTTCATGGCTGGATGTAACTGCACTTAGCCCAATAGCTATTTTTTCTTTGTTGTTTTGTTTTGTTTTTGTGATGCTGAACATTGAACCCAGAGCCTTTGCACTGAGCTACATTCCCAGGCCTTTTTATTTTGATATGGAGTCTCACTAAGTTACAAACTTGCCCAGACTGGGCTTGAACTTGCGATCCTCCCATCTAAGCTTCTCAGAGTGCTAGGATTGCATGTATGTTCTACCATGTCAGGATCTGTATCTGAGTTTTTGCAGATTAGAACTGAGTTTATGTTGGGTTTTCTCCTTCTTCGCCCTATCTTAGGAGACCTTGGCCTGTTCTCGTTGTCATCTTAAATTAACAGTTTTGATTTAAAACTTATATTTTTGCAGCTACCTGAGCCCTCGTTACCTTTTTTTCTCCCTAGGGATCCCATTTATACTGTCTTGGATAGGTTCCTTTTCCCTGGATACTTTTCTTGGAAAGATTTTTGACACTTTGGGAGCCATATTGTCTTCTTCAGGTCTAAGTGAATGACTTCCCTTAGGAAACACACCTCCTCATCTCTCCTCTTATGTCGCCAGTGATGGTCTGAATTAGGGGACCCCTGAGAATGCTTGACTGCTGGGCTCTCAGAAAGCAGCAGCAGTTGAAAACGCCCTCCTCGTGTTCCAGAAACAGCTCACCACAAGGAGTCACCTTGGCCCATATGACTTAGATAAAACTCTGCAGCTAAGTTTTCTCACGACTCCCATAAGATTCGCCATATTCTCTTGTTTGCCTGTTACAAGGCCAAACACATCTTTCCCTCTTTGCCGTAATGTGCTGACAAGCTGAGACACAGATTTCCAACTTCCCATTCTTTGTCTCATGAATGATTAGCTGAGATTAAAATTGTTTGTCTCTTGGAGACTTGGACGACACCGAGATAAACTTTTCCTGTTCAGCCAACTGACCTGGACTTCCCCTGATTGCAAAATGATCCTAACTGTGAATTGGCCCACCTGTGGCTTGTCTATTACTCTAAGGCAAAATCTGATCTTTTTATTGCAAGTATCTGAATAAAATGAATCTTACTCACCTGATCTTTGTCTTTAACAGTCTTTCTCCCCACCCCACATTTTGGATTGTCCTTTATTTTTTTCTACTTCAGTCACAGCTGCAAGTTGATATCACGGATCTGTCATTTAACCACAAAAATTATTTCTAAGCAAATGTTTATAACATTTTTCTATGTAAAGAAATATCTAACATCTACACTGTTTAAAATTATACATTTTTTATTCAAGTTTTTCCCCAGTATTTTCTGCTAAAGAGCCCTCCTTTACCAGAGTATTCAACTTAGGGATAACTGAAATATTATATTCTTGGTCATTATACTTTCTATCATAAAATTATATATATATATATATAATTTACCATATAGTAGTATCTTAGTTAACAGATACTTAATCAGATACTTCTTGCTACATCATGTGATTAGAAATATTTTCCAAAACTTCCAAGTTATTCGTTTGCCTGATGGGTTGTGCTACACTCCAACTTAGGCCAATAGGACAGATACATATTTTATAAGATACAGGCCTATAATGGGTGCTGTCATTAGTGTATATCTCACATATAAAAGACCACTTAATGTGGAGAAAGAGAAAGAGAGAGAGAAAGGGGGAGGGAAGGAGAGAGAGAGAGAGAGAGAGAGAGAGAGAGAGAGAGAGAGAGAGAATGCAAGAAGGGGCACCTGTATGTTTTCCCCCAGAACTATTCCCTGATTACAAACCAGTATGCGTAAAAATCTGGCAACACTTTGCTCCTGACTGGGGATTTCCACTTGTTGGGGGAAAAAAGTGATGAAGTTCATTTTAAGTGGAAAGTTAAGGCCTGGGAAGTCTTACGAAATTCACATTCTGTAAATATGGAATACTTTTGGAGGAAGGCATATTTAGATGCTAGAGATTTCGCACATGAACACAAACATTGATTAAATCTCTGAAAATTTTGGCTTTCTTTTTTTCTTTTAGAAATTCAGGTCATCTGAGTGGTTAAATGATTTAAAGGGGAATGCAGGCCAGCCATGCCACATGCTCTTGGGAAAGGCATTCCTTTGATTACTTATCAACTGTAACTGCACTGTATATTTGGTTGCATCTGATTCTGTAGACAACTATCAAGTCTCCTTTCTTCATTTTAACAATTTTAATATAGCTTAGAATTTTTGCTTTGCATATTACTATGATATACATTCACCTTAGTTGGATTCAGTTTCTGTTGTCTTTTAAGCGTTATTCACCCTTTTATCTTTCCTATTATATCTTGAGACCCAGGAGAATGCATTTGGAAGTAATTAGATAGGGCTATACATGATGTATACATCTATGAACTGAAAAAGGAGGATTTAGATTCCATAGGGATTAGAGCCACAACGGCCTTTATTTCATGGCTTTATCTTTAAGCAGCTCTTAGTGGGTTAGTAGAGCAGAACTTTTTTCCCTTTGGATAAGGCATGCAAAAGTATTAGAGGTGGGCAGCAGCACAGAGATGTCAATTTGAAGGCTTAAATAATTGTAATCCCCACTGTTCCAAACAAGAATATATTCTATTTCCAAATAGGTTTTCAAAAAAAGGCTGTTTCTGAAAATGAAGTAAGATTTTCAATCTTCGTAGATGTAACTATCATGGGAATTTTTCTTTATTCCCAAACTTACAACCTCAAGTTCCAATTCTCTGACTTGAGGATGTCTATGTACATATTCCTGTAGAAGAAAATAAGGAGAGGAGCAATGAATACATATTGAACTGGGCAATGAAAAACAGCTGATGTCTGATTGCAAAAATATTCCTTGCAAAACATGAGATTTTTTTAAAAAGTGAGTAGTGAGAATAGAGAAAGATGTAATTCTTGATGGAACACATTTTTAAAAATTCAAAGTGCAATGTAGCCCAGTAGTTTAGAGGTACTGGACATTGACTTAAGAGTCAGTTTTTCTGGGTTCAAACCTTGGTTATGCTTCTCATTGTCTTTGAAGTTACTTAATGAGACCAATCTTTAGCTACATAATAGAATGTTCTTTTTGCTTAAAGTTTATTTTCAGAATTAAATAAGCTACTTTTTTTAAAAAAAATGAAAAGTGAATGCATTAAAAAGTATTTGTGAAGTAAATAAACTCTATGAAGCCCATGACTCCTGGTTGAATCCATTGGCAGTATCAGGGCTGGCTAGAAAAGTATAACTAAGGTGGGGAAGAGATTAATTGTTGTGAAACATTGGAGAATTGAAACTAGATCACAAGATAAATTTAAGAGTACATTAAGCAAGTATGAAAATGATGAAAAAGTGTGTGAGAATAATAATCAGGTTGATATGTTAATAAATTTTTTGTTATCTAACATAGAATTTAACTTGAGAGTCATGACCTAGAAATATGGTATGCTTCTACTCACTTTTAACTTCCTTCATTTTCTGAAGTCTATTATGTATTGGAAACGACTATTTTTGTTATTGTATTGTTTTGCTGAAACAGAATTTTGGCTATTTAGTTCAAGTTCACATTTAACACATTATGTAGCCCAGGTTGCCTTTGAATTCAAGATCTTTCTGCCTCAGCCTCCCAAGTGCTAAAATTACAGATATATATCACTCTGTCTAGCAGGGAATAGCAATATTGATTAGTAAAAAGGAACTTGAAGGCTTGAAACAGACTGGTTTTATTTTTTAAAAAAACATGAAATCAAAACCAATTATATGTCAGTAACACCACGAAGCACTCACTGGTGTACACTATTAGAGAAAAGGACTATAAGTCTAAAGCAAATACTATAAGTATATCTACAGGTTTTCTTTAGGTCTGTGCTGTTCAATAGACTAGTCAACAATCACATGTAGTTACTGAAGACTTAAAGTCCAAATTAAGATGACCTATACTTTGTATTATTCACACTGAATTTCAAAGTTTTAGTGGATAAAAAAATAGGATATCTTAGCATGATTGTCTATGCTTGTATACATTGGATTCAATACCATAGTCAACATAAATTTTGCCACTATTTTTTTAAGTCCAGCTACTAAAAACCTTAAAATCACATATTTTACTTGCATTGTATTTCTGTCGGACAGCTTCTTTCTAGCGGAGTGTGAAAAATCACCCTTATCATATCTGCTCTCTATACATCCAATCCCGACCCTCTCTGTCAAACTCGGTAGCGGTGTTGTCAACGAGACAGAGGGGTGGCTACGCGGACAGAGGTTTGCAGGGGAAGGAAGCACGTGACAGCTACACAGCCATGGGAAAAAAAATTGATGTTTGGTAGAAAACTCATTAATCAACGTCAGAGGGAAAATACTTATGTGCTCTGTAGACGTTCCCAAAGGAAGCTGGGCTTATGCAAACAAAGCCAAACAAAAAACAAAATACTATTTTATCCTTGTGCTCAGTGACAAGAGGCGGCAGAATACATCATCTTTCAGCTCCGTTGTGCTTTTTCAAACAGGAAAACATTCACAGTTCTCTGCGTGTGTATTCAACCTCCCTCTCTCCTCTTCTCACCCTCCAAAACAAACAATCCTTCCAACCTGGGGCTGCGTATGCCTGGTGCATCGCTCAATGACAATAGCTCCTTTGCAAGGAGACTATGGAACAGATGTTGGCAATACTTAACGTGAGCTGAAGGCAGAACAACTATCATACCTTCGATGTTTGGCTGAAGAGAATCTTTTCCCTTTGAAGGATCTGTGTAAGCCCATGTCTTTAACCAACTAGTGTATCAGGCTTCAAAATGGCCAGGCTGCACACTTACTGTCTTGCTAATCCTCTGACTTCCTGTGTTCTGAGATGGTTACAGTGACGTTCACTTTGGAATAGTTTCCTTTTGACTTTACCACTTGGCAGGGGAGTTCAGTGTCCTCTGCTCTTCCTCCCGTTAGTTATAAAGCTGTTTGTCATCTCTAGTATCCGGAACACCTGCTTTTTAAAGGACTGCTGGCTCAGGAAAAAGAACATAAGTTATTTTTATGCAATAACTTGCCAGCTCCAGGCTTTTTCAAACTCTGTCTGAAACCGTGTATTTTTTCCGTCATAATCAAATGAGCTTTTGTAAAAAAAAAAAAAAAAAATCATTTCACCAGAATTTCCTTGTGTGATAAATCATTGAGAGGTAAGTGACAGGTCAGTTGGGCAAACCAGAGAAAGAGAGAAACTTTTGCTTATAACAAGATATTCAAGGAAAGAAAAACACAAGAAACTCTGGCTTATAACCCAGGCAGAAATTTTTAAAGCAGAGAAAGCTTAAACATTTTAGAACAAGAAGATGAAGGTGGCTCTACTCTTTCTTCATATGAACTATAACACATTTAAAATCCTATATTTAGTTACACTTGCCTTCCTTTCCAACAATTCATTTCCTTTGGGTACTCCCCTTCCCGCCCCCTTGATGATTTGTTGCCCCTCTCACCCTGGGGAAGAACACATGACCAAGACTGGCTAATCAGAACCTTTCATTCTCATGGCCTTCAAGATGGAACAGGGGATGGGGACTGATGAATCTATTAGGAAAAAAAAGGCATTCCTTCGTTTTGTCTCGGGTTTGTTAGAAAATGGGGTGACAAGCATCTAGGGAAGCTATGAGTGACTTTTTTGCTATCCTGAGAAGGCAGTATGAACAGGAATAAAATCAGTACAGGATAAGGCAGCCTGGAGAAGTGAGGAGATAAAGGGAATCATTATGAAAAGGTTAATTCTCTGGATTTTTTTATGTATATAACTTCAAAATTTTATCTCAACTTCTGTTATTGACATTATGTAGTTTGAATTGGGTCTCTGTGTCTTGCAATCAAAAGATGTATGGCTAATAAGTGAACTTTGTATGAAAAAACCTGAATAACAAAGAAGAAAGAAAGAAAAATGAAAGAATAATAAGGACCTCCCAATACAAGAAACAAAAAGAAGAAAAGTAGAAGTGTAGAAGTGATTTCACTTTCTTCCTTTGTCAATATGTTAGCAGAAACCACAGTCACCCAGACTCCCTTGCACATAGAGAATTTTTTCTTTTCTTTTTTCTTTTCCTACTTCCGTTCCTTTTTTCTTTTCAGCACTGAGAATGGATGAGGTCTTCACACTATGCTATACTGCCAGCCCTATTTTTTCATTTTTGATTTTGGGACATGCTGTCACTAAGTCACTAAGTTGCCCAGGCTGGGATCAAACTTGCAATCTTCCTCCCAGTGTGGCTGGGATTACAGGCCTGTTCCGCCAAGACTGGCTATACATGTAGAATTTCCAAGGAGAGAAGATTTCCTTTAATTTATCTACTAGAATTGAACACAAGTTAACAAAGTAAAATTAAGTACTGGCAATGTAAGTGATATGTATACAAAAGTGAACAGCTTTTTCTTCATTATTTTTGTCTCTCTTTTCTTTTCTCTTTCTTTCTTTCTTTCTTTCTTTCTTTCTTTCTTTCTTTCTTTCTTTCTTTCTCGCTCTATATCCCAAGCTGCTCCTGAACTCATTGGTGTAGCTCAGGCTGGCTTTGGGCTCAGCCCAATTCACCTGCCTCAGCCACCCTAACCCTAACCCTAAGCCTATTTTAAATAAAGCTAAGTTATTTTTAAAATGACTAAACTAATATCATTAAAAAGTTTAAGTAACAAAGAAATGGGTAAACATTCAAAGTTCAAACCATACTTTTTTCAAACATACTCAATTACTCTTTCAAACCCTTTCCTTGCAAATATTTTGGTTTTTTTTTTTTTTTTTTTTTTTTTTTGTAAAACAGAAAATAAGATCAAACCATGTTCTGGTTCTTTTTTAGTTACTTAAGGCATTTTATGGACATATTTCATGAAAAATTTGTAGCTCCATCTCATTTAGTAGCTGATAGCACTGTGGTGTGCTGGTGGACGTTGACGGTAGCTCTAGCCTTCCTTTTTGCTACCACAGCCAATGATATAATAATGATGTTTAATATATTCATATGCTCTTCTCTTTTAAAAATTAAGCAGAATTGTTCCAGCATTTTCCTAACTGCACTATATAAATAAGCAGGACAAGGGCTAACGAAGCTTGCATGTTGCCCAGGTCCTGACCCACACTAGGTCCGTGGAAAGAGGCAGTGGCCCATGAGGCAATATTTGAAATGCAACATGAAAGCAACAGCATAAATGGCCTCACGCAGGACCCGTGAGTTTACAGCCACCGTGACACACGCACAGTTGCTTCCCCTTACGTGTGTGTATAACATCAAACTTGCGCCCCAGGCTTACGGAGCTTGGCAGATGACAGACCTCTTAACTTACATTTCTGCCGTTTTCATTGTCAGCTTCTGTCAATTACCACCCGAGACAGTTAGTAAAGCAGTTCTTCCCCTTCAGGCAGATGTCCACTGTTCATTTGTCTAGATCAAGAGGTTTACAAGCATCTCTAATTCTGAATTCTGTCGGGGCTGTGGAGTCCTGGCAGGATTGACAACACAATCGCTGCTCTTTAATCGGCCCAGTGGACAGGAATCATTTATTTTACCTCCGTTGAATTTATTTCTAAGGGAATGTAGAATTTTATACTAGTTGGGTTCTTTCTTATTTGCTTTTCAATCATTATTAAACCTGTAGATTGTACTAGCTCTTCTGGGGGCGTATATGCCACTTAGGGTTACTGAAGCCTGACCCAGTTGCTTTTAATCATTTCCTTTTCCTTCCTCAGGCAAGAAAACTGGAGCAAACCATCACTTCTGGTGGTACTTTGTCACCTGGCTTGCTTTCCTTTACCTGGGCACGTTTATGCCTGACATCAGTGAGATATTATGGGCTGGCCAAGGCACGCCATTTGCTCCTGTGCCTTGTTTGTGCCGATAACCTGCTAGGGACAGGAGGTGCATGTGACTTGCCTGTGACCCCAGAGAGGCATCAGTGCCCGCTTTTCTTTCTGTTTTATTGTGTTATTCTTTCAGTTCTACTGAAAATAAGCACATGATATGAAACAATTTTGTAATGAAATCCCCAGCTGGGGGAGATGACTTGGTCAAAACATAGCAACCAGTTAGAACAGCAAGCCATATCTCTTTTGACCAGGAAGACAAACCAATGGCAGATTTCTGTTCACAATGACTTTGGGCAGGAGTCTGAAGCCCAAGGCAGCCAGACTCCTGTGGCTTTTTAAATTTTTTTTGTAAATGAGTCACGAAAGGCTGCCATCAAGGCAGAGGCCTTTCCTGATGCAGGGCCAGGACCTGAAGGCTAGTGCGGGGTGGGCAATGTTTCTGTGTGTGCCACCTATCTCACTGCACGCCAACTGCATCTGGCCTCTCAAATGGACTCTAACTCTCTGAGCTAGAAGCCAGCTGAACTCCATAGTGGGTCCACGACAAGCCTTTTTCTTTTCCAAAAAAAAAAAAAAAAGAAAGAAAGAAAAGAAAGCCCCCCATTATTCTCACCCTCAACTTTATTTTGAGATTTGCGCTGTGTACTGTACCTCAGTTTTTCTGTCTCCATTAGATCTTGCCGTAAAAGTTACTTGGCTTGTGACCCACTCTCTATGGATCCAAGTGGTGTGTGGAATCAAGCTGAAAAATTTATGCAAATTAAGGCCATTAGTGGATCTATCTCTAGCGTAAATTACGTGCATCTGAGAAGCTCCTCTTGGCTTTGGTTAGGATCTTCCTCATTCAAAAGAAGTGAATACTAGGAATAAATACTTGAAGCACTTTCCATGTGAAGTACTTGGTGACAGAGGTGCTTTTGGAAAACCCTGAAATCATATTAGAGGCAGGTTGCTAAATCATGGACTTAGGCCTGGCTTTCTGCCATTTTGACAGGAGACTTCATGGGATATCCTAACAGAGCTACATCTATAGCTGAGCAGGCATTAGACCTGCTCCTCCCACAGGGGAAGAGAGCTCTGATGAGAAACCTTCTCCAACGTGAAGCAGCTTTTTGATACTCAAGATACAGGGAGTGGACGTTCTTGCTGTTTGAATTGCGTGGGTTTCAGTCGTTAGTTTTTCCCACTTATGCATCACTTTCCCCACGGCTAACTTGTCTGTTACGCAGTGCAGAGTGACTAGACATGCTAATGGCCTCTGTAGAACCTCATTTAAGTAGGGGTATTTAACTAGGGATTTCTAAAGAGACACATGTTTGGTCCAGTTGGGATAAAAAAGATAACATTCTTCTGAAAATGGATTTAATGATGATTTTTGTCTCTTGTCTCATCTCCTACTGTGATGTTTCCTGATGCCTTCAAGATCCTCACTTTATAATTGTTTTCATCTTTAAACTAAACAAAAAACTATGTAATATATCAATTATTGGAATTGTACTAAAAAGGTAGTATGTGATGTAATTTTTAATTAAGATAAAAGAGAAGTTAATTTAAGATTCTAACAAAGTTGTCTTAAATCTATATAAAATTTATTTCACAGTCTGCAATAAATAATTTTTAGAAACTATTTCCCCAGATTCAGTTGATAATTGATTTTCTGTCCAGTCTTTCCATTTTCATTTGTGTCTTTTTGTGAAGTAGTCCAGAATAGAAGACTAACATTCTATTACTAGAGATAGATTTTCCTGGCCATTTAACTATTTTAGATTTGGTTCTATCCAAATACAGTGCTTTATCATTTTTCCATAAAGAGTTATTTTTAATATACTTAGCTTTAGTACCACAAGAACGATGTATATAAATACAATATAAATTCACTTTATATTCAACAAAGTTACGATTTAAAGCTTTAAAAAATAAGGAAAGACTCATTTTGACTACATTAGTTCTCATAAATCAGTTATAAAAGGAAAAATGTATTCTCTTTTCACTCAGTTAAATATGTATTTACCAATCCTGTTCAAGAGAAAGAAATTGCACAGTAAGGAAAACTTCTTGTATCAAGAAAAAGTAAAAATGAGAACACAGCTATAAATCTCTTATCAGCAGATCTTAATGTCTGTGACAGGACATTAGGAACGAGCTAATTGGTGATGTAAGAGAGATCTAGAGTAGGAAGAAGATTTTCAAATCAATAGAGTAAACAATTGGCTGATGTTGGAGAGATAAGAGGCTTGTTTCTATTCCACTGTCTGAGAGCTATTATTTTCCCTCTGCTCTCAGCGTAGAGAAGCCGAATATATCAATGGGAAGTGGCAAACAGGGATAAATTCAAGGATTTCAGGTTTCCAACTTGGGGCTTTGCCATAGTCCTAAATCATCCATATGGTTTCATCTTATCCTTCCTTGCTTTCTTTTCAAACCATGTGTAAAGGCAATAAAAATATCTATCACTTTAACATTTCCAGGCAAAGTTTTAAGAAAAAGATTTACTTCTTTTTGAGATTTTTCCTAAGAATACTCTAATGCTAGTGGTCCGAGAGTGTTTGGCTGTTAAAGTCGAGTTTCTTCCCTTTCCCCTGCATTCCTATAATGTTCTTCATCCGGTGATGTTGTGAATTCTTATTAGCTACAATGACTTCCGTAGACGTCGATCATAAGACCTATCTGTAGCTTTGAGTTACTAGTTCTTTCTGGCAAATGAAAAAAGAGAATTTTTTTGGCAGATGCCATGTTACTCAGCTTCACAAACACCAGTACTCCTGGATGTGCTCCAGAAGATACCAAACACATAGACCACAACATGAGCCATGTCGCCTAGCATTGCCCAGTGACATAACTTTGCATGTTGTCCAGAAGGATGAAGGAATATGGACAAAGGTAGGTTGCATGAACATAAGAACTCAGACAAGCAAGTAAGAAAATAAATACTTTTGGATCATTTGTGAAAATACAGGGAAGAACATTAAAATTTAGATATTGATCTAGTTTACTCAGATGTTAAAGGAAACCGTAGCTCGAGAAGGCCGTGTATGTCAGGAGGATTTCCAGGGCCTACATTTCCGATATGCCTACACAAACACGCAGACTTCTGAGTTTCCTGTCAAAATACGGTCCACCTGGGATTGTCAAAGAGTCAGCCCAAGTGGAGAGACTCCAGCCTCCCCAAATACAGGGAGTGACATCAAGGTGCTGTCCCAGAGCAGCCATCAGTAATTGTCTTTCTGAATTCTTCATGTTTTTCTCAGCAAGAAAACCAGGGAGTTGGTCCTGCTACTCAAGAGCACAACTTCGTGAAATATATAATAGCACTGCGGAATTAATTCAAATAAACATGCAATGAATTAGTTAAATCTCTCCATTCTTGGAAAATGATTAGAATCAGGTGGAAAGTCAACAATGTTTGGATTTTGGCTTTATGTGGGATTTTTTTTTTTTTTTTCATTCCTCACACAGTTTTTCAAGTACAACTTCAAGTCTTTGTTTCTTACAGGTAAGAATGCCTGGACCCTAGAAACACTAAGATAACTGGAAGGGAAAATCATTGAACAATAAAGTTGATGACCTTGGTGTCAAAGTGAGATTAAACATTTTGATCCTTGTTGTCTTACAGGGAGTCCCTGCCTATTTCAAGAAAAGAAAGGAAATCTTCTGTCTTAAAGGTTGGAATTAAAACATTCCAAGCTATTGTGTATCAGATGTAAAATATTGTACATGCGTAAGAGCCAAGTTAGAGAGGGGCTGGTTCAGCTGCAAGAATCACGTGACTCCTAAGCAGCAGGCGCTTGGAGCGGGGGGGAGTTTTTCCTGGTGAGGCAAATAAGAAGCAGCTGGAACTTCAGCATTCCTCCTCATCCCAGACGCTCCAAAAGTGGGAATTCGAGTGCCAGCTTGACATATATGCGGCAGGAGCTTATCTTTAAATAGCCTTCTCTTAAATTCATCCTTCATGTAATAATAGGAATGTTCTTCCCACCCTCACCTCAACTCCCAACTCCTAAACACCCAAAAAGGAGTCTAAGACTCAATGGGGAAAGGAATGGTGGAGAATCTTTATTCTTTTGTGCTTTAATGACGAGATGCACAAATCACCATGAAGTGCAGAGCTATAAACTGAAAATACAAATCTGCCATAATATCGGATAAGAAACTAGGCAGTTCAAAAACTAGTCCCTTAGAAACACGCAGTGCTCCTGGTGAAGGGATTTTACCACAAGCCAAAAATCCGGAAAATTATGTCAGAAGCTTTTCTTCCATAATACCCCCATATAATCGAAGCGTTAAGCACGTTTTAAACATAAGGAAAGCTTGCAGGTCCAAGAAAATGGAAAGATGTTTTAGATACTGTCATATTTGATATTCTTAATATTGTCTTTTACAGCTCAGATGTACTCACTTGTCAATTTTCCATACTTCCTGTACAGGGTTTAAATAGAAGTCAGCGTGGAGACTAAAGAGTTGGGTTAGGTGCTAAAGTTCAAACAAGACACACATTTTTATTTAGTTTGTTGTGCTGCAGTAGCAACAGTGCGGTATCACATGACAGTGAATTGTCTTTGGGCCTCCTAAAATGTTCCATCTGGCCTGCTACCCCCCACAGCAGGGGGATTCTTTTGCGTATGTATGCAGGCAGAATTAGAGTCTCTCTGAGTGATGGTAGACAGACCAGGGAACAAGTTGGAAACTTGGATTTTGCCATTTACACGGAGGACGAGCCACAAAGGAAAATGTGTGCTTTTCCCGTCTGGTAAGGATGTGTCATAAACCTCTAGCCTTCCCCTGTCTGGTTTTGCTCACACCTGCCACAGGACCAGACCCACTGCATTGCACTGTCCTGTATCACAGGACAGAAAGGACACCGAGAGAGCACTTTAGCTGGAGGGTGAAGATGGGGCAGTCAAGACGTACAAAGGACCTCTTCCCATTGCTCAGGGTGACCAAGGTCCTTCGCGTACTCTTCTTCCAGCACTCAGAAGTGTCCGGTAACACTGACATCATAGTCACAGACAGGGTTGGATGTGGAAGAAGATGGTCTGCAGCGGCTGTTTATTCCTGGGCCACGTGGTACCACCCCAGTGTGTGCTCATTTAGGGGCTGCTCTTCTCTGTACACGGTAAGGATTCACATTCTCCTAGAACTTTCAAATGGTCTGACATCACTCCAGTGATGTATGGCCCAGATCGTGTGTGTACCTGACCAAAACACATTTTGTAGCGCCAGATATTTCTGTCAGTACAAAATAAACGTATTTGCCCAAAACTACAAACTCACAATTCCAATCTGTTAACACTTGTAAAAGATGAAGATACTTTCAGAACAATCTGTTTCCTTGAATTCTTTAATCATGTTACCGTACTGTTTTTTTTTTTTTTAACCACCTTTCAATTCCTACTTGGACATTAAGGTAAATAAAGATTTTAGGAGCAAACGTAAAGGTTAGAATAGAGTTATTAATCTCATCTCCACAGCTCAGATATCTTGTGATGGAGGGATTTGTTTAATGTGAGTGATTCATAATTTAGAGCCAAATTTTAAAAGTTTTATACTCAATCATACTCCAATAGTATGTATGCTTTAAAAATAAGTTTAACTATGGCTATTTTAAACAAAAATAAGGGCTTCGTATGTTTCTACAGAAAGTGTTAACCAGAGATGAAAATTCTGATCTCGTGGTGTAATGCGCGTCAGAGGCCAGTTCGTTCCAGCGAGTGAACTAGAAGATTACATGAAGAAGAACCCCATACGCGATAGTCTTGAATGGAAGCTGGTATCCAACATTGCAGCATCTGATTATGAACTATTGTTTCTTTTGAGAATTCTTTCTCTTAGGACTGATTACTTGAGAAAATGTCCGGCTATTTTTTTTAAATTTTATTTTGAACAGAAGATTTCAGACATTTTGTTTGTAAGGGTAATATGAAACCACACATCAGAGGTGAGGTTTAGCTCAGTGCGGGCAATGTTCTAGTTAAACTTCCCTGTGGAGGAGTTGTGGGTATATGGAGGGCAAATCTCCCAAGAAGTTCAGTCCTGCAATCTTGTGATTAGAAGAGTTAGTTTTGTGATTATCAAATGAGTTAAGTGTGTGGATGTGTGTAAGCAAAGGATAGTTGCATCTCCTATCTGCTGGATGCCTGACATAAATCTCATCAGCATAGCTGAAAAGCGTTCTGTAATTCTAAATACTTCAGATTTTTTGAAATGTGCTGGTGCAACAACTTGGTTATCTAAATTAACAAAATCTCTAAAGAAATTAAACAACAGTGGGAGCAGAAATGAATATAAAGATCTGTTGTGTTCTTATTTCAAAACAATTGTATACGTGTCATTTTTATCATGGGATCCATTGATCAAATTAGAGATAGAGCACTATAAAAATTGTTTTGATGCTAACAATATTCAGAGTCAAAAACTGAAGTTTCAAAAATTATCTGAAGAAATGACTTACTGAATTATGTTTGGGACTATAGTGATACTTAGTCAAGCCAAATGTTGCTTTAAGTTTTTAAGACTCACAGTTACTTTTTATCATAATGAAAATCATTTTCCACTTAATGGAAACGGTTCTTAAATTTTGAAGAAATTAAAGATTAGTTTTGTAATAGTTCACTTGTGATGTAATCACTTTTCCTTTTCTCCTTTTGTCTTCCTCACTGCAACACCACACACACACACACACACACACACACACACACACACACACACACACACACGCTCAGATCCTGGAGAAATCGTTCAAATTTATGAGCACTTTGCTTAACACTCATATCCTACTGAGAGTACATCTACAGACACCAAAAAAAAAAAAAAAGACTCTCAAATTAACTAATATGCAAAGAAATAAATCCTAGCATCTGTTTAAAGCTCTTGAAAAGATTAATGATAGGTCAAAAAATTTAAATTATTTACCAAACTGAGTTTCGCCAGGCATAAACAACCACAAGTCGAAAGAAACTCAGATATAGTAATGACCTCACAATGATATTGGGAAAGTAGCCTTTTCTAACGCTGCCCTAGCATTATGTGTACTGACTTTATTTTTCTTTAGACACCATCACTGGGTTCCAAACTTTCCTACTGGATTCCTGCTACCATATTTTCACTCTACATCCCAGACAATTCATTGTCCTCAATGATTTCCTATTTGGTTGTTATCTTGATGACAACTTTTCCTTATTCTTTCTTCATTGTCAATTATAAAATAAAAGTCTATTTGTTTAGGAACTTTACATATTTGCAGGTTCTCTAATTTCTATGAAGTTTATTTTATAAAAGGAAAATTAATACTAATAAAAGCCTTTGTAGATAGCTGGAGAATATTCTTTGCAATATGGTCACCGACAATCCAAGCATCTCTGATGGACCAAGGTAAGCAATGGAATGCAGGCCATTCTCTTCTTTATCAGCCTAAGCCAGCTCAGACTTCCCACTGGATCCCACAGAGCCTTTGTCCTTGCTCTGTCCCAATCTTTCACTATCTCAGCCTGGTTAAGCCTGGACGCCCCCCACCCCCACCCCACACACACTTCTTTCTCTTTTCCCCCACCGTTTTATTGACATATATAGGCGCAAAATTTAAGGTTTACAATGAAGTTGAGCAATTTGTGTTCATACTAATCTTGTCAAGGTGACAAGGACTCTCCCTCTCTCCTTTTGTCCCTCCCCTATTCACCCCTCCCTCCCTCACCACCCTACCTCTCTGGTTCACTTTGTTTTTCACTTTGAGTTCCATGAGATACTTGTGATCTGGGTTTCTCGTATCAGAGAGACCATATGATGTTTCATCTTCTGCTTCTGACTCACTTCACTCAGCATGATATTCTCAAGTTTCTTCCATTTGCCTGTAAAAGCCTCCATGCTTTTGAACTTTGTAGATGCATAGTATTCCATTGTGTATAAATACCACAGTTTGTATATCCATTGGTCTGTTGATGGGTATTTTGGTGACTTCCATATTTTTGTTATTGTTAGTCATCCTGCTATGAACATGGGTATACATGTATCTCTGTTATGTGTTGTTTTTAACTCTTTTGGAAATAATCCCAGGAGGGGTGTCGCTGGATCAAAGGGGATATTTATTTCTAGTCTTTTAAGAGCTCTGCATACTGCATTCCAGAGGGGCTGCACGAATTTACATTCCCACCAGCAGTGTGGGAGGGTTCCTTTCTCCCCACAGCCTCACCAGCACTGATTACTATTTGACTTGTTGATATAGGCCGTTCTCTCTGGAGTGAGATGGTATCTTAACGTTGTTGTTTTCATTTGCATCTCCCTTATGGCTAGGGATGTTGAGCATCTTTTCATGTATCTATTGACCATTTGTACTTCTTCATGTGTGAACTGCCTCTTCATTTCATTTGCCCACTTTTCAATAGGATCCTTTATTTTGCTTGACTTACTTTTCTTCAGCTCCCTGTATATTCTGGTTATGAGCTTCTTATCTGAGATGTTGGTGGTGAATATTTTTTCCCAGTCTGTTGGTTGTCTTTTTACAACATTGATAGTTTCCTTTTCTGTGCAGAAACTTTTTAATTTGACAAGATCCCATTTGTTAATAATGGGGATAATTTCTTTTGCTCTTGGTGTCTTGTCAAGGAAGTCTTTGCCTACCCCTATGTCTTTTAGATATTTGCCTAATTTGTCTTCTAAAAGGTTCAGTGTTTCACTTTTAATGTCTAGGTTTAATACACTTTGATTTGATTTTGGTGAATGGTGACAGGTGTGTGACTAGATTCATTCTTCTGCACGTGGATGACCAGCTTTCCCAGCACCATCTGTTGAACAGGCTGTCCTTTTTCCGTAGTATGCATTTGGCTCCTTTGTCAAAGATTAAGTAATTGAGGGTATTTGGGTTTGTCTCTGAGTCCTCAATTCTGTTCCACTTGGACTTTCTTTTTAAACAATTTCTCTTGATATCATTTTCTCCACCAAGTTTTTCCAGCTTCTCTGGGTGGGAAAGATCTCACTTCCTCTGAATACAGACTGCCCTTTTCTTGTGTGAACTGTAACTTAGGTATTTAAAACTTCTATTTCAGATTGCTGTTATTTCTGATTGTGTACTTCTTTGCTTTCCACTGGAGGACAGAGCTTCATCTTTCTGCTCTACTTCAATGCATATCATAGTTTTGGGCATATATTTGTGTCCCTAATAAATGTTAGTTGAATCAATGAATGGGATATAATGAAACTAGTGATACCAGAATGTGCAGGTGGCAGATCACCTAAGATATCAAGGTTCACACAAAATGCTGTAGAGAGTACAGCAGGTCCTGTTGCCTTGGCATCTCATCCAGAATTCAATTCAGGTTGTAGTTTTGTAATTACTTTTGTTATAAGGAAATAATGTGAGTTTTCATTTTGCATTATGAAATTGATCTAATTAACAAATGACCCAGTTAAATTGCCTTAATGTTAACAAATGTGCCATCATTAGAGAACAAAATCCATTAATAAACCTGAGCAGTGATGAGAGAAGAAACACTGTTCAAGGCTATAATTTTTCTCCATCCTTTATTAGGATGTATATGTGATACACAATGGCTATATTAATCTAGAGAATAATCATAACTTCATATTCCCTTCCTGGCTCCTTTGACACCCTTCCTGCCGCCAACTCCTACATCTCACCTTTTTGACTCTTATTTATTTGCATTTGGGTTTCTCGTATTAGAGAGCTCGTAAGATATGTAATCTTTTTAATCTAATTCAGTTCGCTAACCATGATGATCTCAGATTGTATCCATTTGCTACAAATGATTCATATCTATCTGTCATTATGGTAGAGTAGTACTTCATTATATATTACATACATACTACGTTTTTTAATCTGTTGGTCTATTGATAGATATTGTGGCATCTTCCATGATTTGGCTATTATTATCTATAACTATGGGTATGCATGTATCTGTGCTGTTATATAGTGCTTTTACTCTTGGAAAGACATCTAGAAGAGGTATTATTGGGGCGAATGGACTATCTATTTTCAATTGTTTTTGTGTCTCTGTTAATGTGTTGCTTTTAACTTTTTTGGGAAAATTCACAGAAGAGATATTGCTGGATCAAAGGGGATATTTATTTTCAGTCTTTTGAGAGACTTTCATATCGCTTTCCATGGTGGCTGTACCAGTTTACATTCCCACCAGCAGTGCAGGAGTGTTCGTTTTTCCCCACAACCTCACCAGCACTGATTGCTGCTTATGTTCTTAATATGCGCCAAACTCTCTGAAGTTAGATGATATCTTAGTGATGTTTTTTCTCTCCCCATTTTATTGATATGTACAAGTGCAGAATTTAAGGTTTACAATGGAGTTGAGCATTTTGTGCACATATGTATCTTGTCAAAGTGACAAGGGCTTCCCCACTCTCCTTTTGTCCCTCCCCCTACCTTCCCTTCCCTCCCTTCACAACCCCTCTCCCCCTCTAGCCATAAGAGAGATGCAAATCAAAACAATGCTAAGAGACCATCTCACTCCAGAGAGAATGGCTTATATCAACAAATCAAATAGCAATCAATGCTGGCCAGGCTGTGGAGAGAAAGGAACCCTTCTGCACTGCTGGTGGGAGTGTAAATTCGTTCAACCACTCTGGAAAGCAGTATGCAGAGCTCTCAAAAGACTAGAAATAAATATCACCTTTGATCTGGTGACACCCCTCCTGGGAATATATCCAAAAGAGGCCAAAACAACATACAACAGAGATATATGTATACCCATGTTCATAACAGCACAACTAACAATAGCTAGAATATGGAAGTCACCAAAATACCCATCAATAGACCAGTGGATACACAAACTGTGGTACTTATATACAATGGAATACTACGCTTAGTGATGTTTTTGATTTGCATTTCTCTTAAGTCTAAGTCTGTCGAACATCTTTTCATGTATTTATTGGAGCACACTGTTCCTTTCTCTCTCCATTGCCAGCCCTCTTCTCTGCCTACTGACTGGCAAGAAGAGTCCTTGGCTGCCCTGAGGTGTAATTGGTCTACATCTATCTCATGGGAGAGCTCATGTTTCCAATTCTCTTTGGGCCTGACACTGGCTGTGATTCTGTCACTGTGTCCCCAGCACTGTAACTCCATGGGCTGGCCTTCAGTCCAGTCTTCAAGTTCTGAGGCCTCACAACTTGGGCCTCCCCCTGCTTCTGCACTGAATCACAATGACTGAGCATTGTGGAGCGCCATGGCCAAGGCCTGCCTGTGGGGTACAGAGCCACAAGATTGACTGGCACCTTCTAGAAGCCTTCCTTGCTGCATTCTTCCCATGAGCTCACCACTTGTGGTCCCTGCCCCTCCCTTCTCCTACCCCTGCAGCCCCAGGCCCTGCCTGCCAGGCCTCACCCTTTTCACAATATTTCCTTATTATCTTTTTTACGTTGACAGACTCTTTAGTGATCAGACCACTTTACTTCTGATATTGGGCACTTGTGCTTTTTCTCTTTTTATTGCCAGTCTTGGTAGAGATTTATTAATTTTATTGATTTTCCAAAGAACTAGCTTCTTGTCCCATTGATTTTCTCTGTTGTTTCCCTATTTTCAATTTCATCGATTAATGCTCTTATCATTATTATTTCTTTCCTTCAGTTCAATATTGTTAAAAAGTTTTATAAAAGTTTTAAAGTTTTATAAAAGTTATAAAAGTTTTATTATATTTTCACTTACAATGTTGATGACTTTTGAACTGACATCATGGCCAGTTAATAAATATGATCTTAATTGTGTTAACTATGAAATAATCTCTCAATAGAAAACAAATGTGCTCACTACTGACTGTTCTTGGTGCCAAAAAATCTAGATAGGAAATGAGAATCAATTAGTTGGCACATTACAAATTAAATTTGTGCCTACATTTTTATATCAAGCAATTCTGAATATTTAGTGCGGTTCATTTTTAATAAAGAAGTCATATCTGAGGCAATTTTACAACACATCTCTGGTATGTGAGAGATAAGGAGGCTTTCTAAGGGGTCTTTCTTCCAAAGGCAACCAAAGAAACTGCAAAATAGAAGGTAAACGGAAAAGAAATGAATTATCCATTCAGAAAAGAAGGAATTCTTTTAGGTAGCATATAGTTGGAAATTTAGTTAAGAGATCATATAGTGGAGGAAAGGTAGAAATGTCTGAGTGAGAGAAAGATCATTCCCAAAGAGAAGTGAACTGCTGAAGGAGCAGGAGCTTGCAATTGTGCTGCACTGGGAAGGAAGATCTGGCTTAAAAAAATAGGTAAGCTTATTAAAAAAAAAAGAAGGAGCAACATTAGAAGCAAAAATGTTAATCAATTTGTCTAGGAATTCATTAATTTAACACATGGGCACTGCTCTTTTAAAGTTTGCAATCTAGTAAATTAATTGTGTTTCATTGGGTTTAAAAATAATATATTACAGTTAAAAGTGATGTTCATATATGAGGTTATATTTATTTAGTTAAGAGATAGATGGCTTCCTGAAAAATTGCAATTAAAAAAATTCATATGAACCCCTGAATTTTAGCCAATGTATTTGTCTTGATAATTACTTCCACTCACCTATAAAAAGTAGGGTTTTATAAGGACTGAAAAATTTGGGTACAAAAATAGGTGCTCATTTTCTGTCTGTTGGAATAGAAGAGTAACCAGTAATTATTTTCATTTTATTTTTAAAGTTAGATCTGAATATTGGCTCCTCCAAAGTCGACCAAGATGCTCCGTGCATTTCTGTTTTGATTTCTCGTCTTCCTTTGGCTGTCTAAATGTAAATATCTTGATGTTGTGTCTTCGGTCTGTTCCTCTTTCAGGTTTAAATTCCTCTATGTCTCAGGCTAGAACGTCTGAATTTCCATCTAGGTGCCATATTAAGGGTTTCTGTGTATTTTCAAATTCAGCTTAAATTTTTCTTCTCCAGAGAATCACTGCTAAATACTCTTCTATTTCAGAGGTCTGTGCATTTTTGCATATGTGGCTTCTGCTAGTCTTATCACACTACACTGTATTTAATAAATTCAATTACCTATTTAATTGAACTCAGAGTCTGTAAATGAAGCTAAATCCCCAGTCTTTGCTTTATTTATTCATTTATTTTATTTTGAGTCTTCATTCTTGTTTCTTAACTGGACTTACTGACAGAAGTTGGGTCTTATGACTGCAGCATTTCAAATTTCTAACACTGAGAAAGTACATGAAAATGAATGCTGCTGAGTAAATGGACACTTTTTGTACAAGCAAAAAATGGCCAATGCTAACATTTCATTGACATTACTTTAATACATTCACAGGAATGGCATATTCAAAGTATTCTTTCTCAGGTAATCAAAATTAGAAGAATTTTTGCATAATTTGTGTACTTCTATTATGATACAGATTCAGTGCTAGCCAGTAAAACTTGACTTAATGGAAAAATAAAATCCTAAGCAGGAAATGATGCCTCATGCATTTCCTTCCTTCCTTTTTGACTGTATGTCAAACAAAAAGCCACAGTCTGGGATAAGACGTTTGCAAAAGACACTGACAAAGTACCGTTAACCAAATTTTACAATGATCTTTTAAATCTCAAGAATGATATAAATAACATTGTGATTGAAAAATGGGCACAAGATTGGAACTGACACTCCACAAAGAAAATACAATATACAGGTGCTAAATAATCATATGAAAAGATGGTCCAAGTGGTAAGTCATTAGAAAAAAAGTAGTGATGTACCATATCATATCTATGAGAACTACCGAAGTCCATAATCCTAACCACACCAAATGGTGAGGGTGTGGTTGGTCATTCATTGCTGGTGAGAATACAAAACGACACAACCAGTTAAAAATACCGCCTGGCAGGTTTTGTTTGTTTATTTGTTACAAAAATTATCACATGTTCTCCGTACAATCCAGCAATTACGCTTCTCAGTTTTTATTCAAATGAGCTGGACAGTTCCGTCTATAAAAATAAATAAATAAATAAATACACAAATAAATAATTTGCACACAGATATGTATATTAGCTTTACTTAAAAATGAGAAAATGTAGAAACAACCAACATATCCTTCTACAAATGCGTGGGTGAACTGTTAAATATTCGAACAATGGAATCTCATACAACATAAAAGAGAGTTGAGCTATCGAGAGGTAAAAAGGAAACTCAAAACGCATTACTAAGTGAGTCAAATGAGTCTGGCAGCACTCCATTAAGACTGATTCCAAGCATATGACATTCTGAGGAAAGAGAACTATGGAGGAAACAAATGATCTCCAGTTGCCAGGCTAAGCGGAAAGAAGTTGGGAAGAAGTAGAGCACAGGACCTTTGGAAGACTGAACGCGAAGTTATCCTGCTAGGTGTCTCGGTCAATGTTTGTAGACTGTATGCCTCAAAGTCAACTCTACACTTTGAATGAAAATAATGTGTCAGTGTAGGTTTATCAATTGTAAAAAAAAAAAAAAGGTACCATTCTAGTACAAGATGCTGAGAGTTGGGGAGGCTATGGAGGGGAGGGTGAGGTTTACGGTGCATATGAGAAAACTATCTTCCACTCAGTTTTGCTGTGAACCTAAAGCTGTTTAAAATTAAAAAGTCTATTTAAAAAGATTATCTGTTTTACCTTATGTATTGTAAATAATCAGAAGGACAATAGTGTTGCAATGTAGAACCATGCTACTTGAAGTGTGTACTTGGACCACCTGCAAGAATAGCTCTGGCAACTTATTGGAAAGGCAGAAACTCACAACCTCCTCTGTCTATTCCCACAATCCCCTTGCATCTCTTGTCTCATTGTTTTTTAACACTCCCAAGCCACATGGGAACTGGTGCACATATCAGAGTGTGAAATATTCCTATGGCAAAGCAAGAAGAATTAGTTCTTTTCTCATGTCCACACAGGTTGTTTTTCATCAGGCAGTGGATTCAGACTTCAAGTTTCCAGCATAGACAAGGTCCCTGGGCCTAGCAGCTTCAGCTCCGCCAGGGAAAGGTGCTTCTTCTGGCTGAAAAACTCTTGGTTTGAGCGCACATATAACCCAGGCTACTTGTTTAAACTTTTTTTACTGTTATTTTTAATTTTTACTTTGAAATAGTCTTGCAACTCACTAAGTCACCAAAGCTGGGCTTGAACTTGCAATCTTCTAGTCTCAACTTCTCAAAATGCTGGTGTGCACCAACATGCCAGCCTACAAATTTATTTTTTAAAAACCCTATAGGTATTTCCGATGAGAGCTAAATTTTGAGAACCAATGAATAATCTCTAAAATTCTCTTCAACATGAAGATTCTATAATCATTTGGAAAATTTTAAATTTGAGATGGTCTTGAAAAAATATACACATTTTCTTGAAATCATATACTTATACAATCTAAATAAATAGTACTCTTTTCATCTTTGCACTGTATTCTTACCTATTTAAAAATTATGGTACTTTAAAAATACATGTAATATGTTACATTTAATTATAATTATATGCATAAATAAATAACTAGTTCTGTTGCCATATAGTTTCTACTTACATGTAAGTATATAAACTGCTTTTGAATTTCTCATGTAACAAAAGCAAATTCCTTGGACACAAAGGGAGCAATTAATTTGAAAACATCCCTAGACAAAGGAACTCTGAGCTTGCTGCTCAGTAAGGACTGAGAATTCAATCTGACATAATAGCTTTTTCCTCCTTTCATAATTAGCAAACCACATACAGTTGAGCAGTAGCATGCCTGGCGAGGGTCATTTTCATTATCATAGTTTTCACTGAATGCTAAGAATACGTCTTTCACCCAGTAAGACAGTCTGAACACAAGCAGACAATGTAAACTTCAGTTTGGGTTAAACACAGATAGTCCTGCCAGGATCACGTACTGATTGTGAGTCATGAAAGAACGGATAGAACTCAGCAACAAAAATGAAGGTGACAACTCCTTGTCTGGCTCCAGCGGGATGAGAGAATTTGCTTTCATTTGAAATTCTGTCAAGAGCAACACAGATAAGTGTTATTTTTAACCCCTACTTTTATCCCAAGAAAATTCACAATGGTTTTAATTTGAAAATGGGGAGAACAGTGGTTATGTAATCCAGTTGCTCAGTTTTTATTGTCAGACAATTGTTGATACTAGTTTAGAGGAAATACCTGCATTTTAAGATCAGGAACGCATGGAACCCAGTTTATACTCACTCTGTGGAGGACGTGCCCATCCATCAACATGCCTTGTAGGTGCTCCCCTAGGAGTTTGTGAATGATTTACAAATATAAAAAGACAATATGGGAGATGAAGCATTTGTTCTTTTCTGATGTATAACCTCTGGCAAAACATTAGTGCTATCAGTTGCTTACTCTGGCATTTTCCACCTAAAAACCATTAGATAGTAGCTATTACACTATTGGGTTTGTGTGTGTGTGTGTGTGTGTGTGTGTGTGTGTGTGTTGTTTTCTTTTGTTTGCTTTTTTTTTCCTCCAAAAGATTTTCATTCTTTTAGTTTTCTAAGTCTTGAAAAATAGAACAAATCCACCCACATTCTGGCCAGTTTTAGTCCATTTTGTGGGAAGGAATTTCCTTTTTTACATCTTATTTTGCAGCAAACAATTTTCTGGCTTTAAGCATAAATCAAACAGACACCTTCAAAATAGGAGGTACTGAAAAAGGAGAAAGCCTCTGAAACTCTGCCCTACACACGCTAAGTCAGCACGCTTTTGATTTCTTGTAAGGCTTTTGTCTCTCTAACATTTTATCTCCTTAAAAGGAAGGATACATTTGGGTGACAACTGATCAGTTCAAGCTAAGGATGAGTGAGGTGTCAAGAGGAAAGGAAGGTGACACTGAGGAGAGCAGCTGAGGTTGGTTCTGCAGAGAAGACCTCAGGCACTCGTCCCCAAATAGCCATCCCATAGGATCCCGAAGACTACCCAAGGCAGGCAGCAGGAAGAAAGCAGAGCCCGGTGCTGAAAGAAGGGTCAGGGAGAGGAAATGCAACGAGGAGGACAGAAGAGCTAGAGAAGAGGGAGAGTAGAAAGCGGGGGAAGACTAAGAAGTAGAGAAAATAACGGGGAGTGAAAGGGAGGACATGAAGGTCCACAGAGAACCCAGATGCGGAAGCGGCGAAGAGGAAGTGGGGGGAGGGGATGGTGGGGTGAGGAGTTTTCTTGGGAGCCCCCTCATGAGGTTCTGTCTAAAACGGTGGTGATAATCGCACGACAGACTGCCCAAGACCCGCCTCCCACCCAGCATCTATCTGCAATTGGATCCCTGGCATGAGTGACATTAGCTGAGAACCAGGAACGGTTTCCTGAGATACACTGTTTTCCTGCAGCGGAAAAAAAACACTAACTGAAACTTCTCACCTAGAGTCATTGGAAACGATTAGGTACAGTTAGAAGGAGGATTCCACTGTAGCATTGACATTTCCCAATTAGCCTAGAGAAATGCCTCTGCTGCGTTATAATTGCTTTCTCATTCCTCTTCCTATAACAGACGTTCGGTCCCTTCAGGGTGTGCACATCAAGCTTCTCTTGTTGAGAATTGACAGGAAGATATCTGTCACAGCTTTGTCTGCATCTCTTTATTCTTTTAAAAACAAATTGTTAAATAACTTAAAAATTTAAATATATGATAACGATGGTGCCTATTCAGTGTACGATGTGGTAATTTGATGTACATAGACATTGTATAATGATTATCACAATCAACTTGTGTTTTCTGCATGAAGATAAATGTAAACTGTTCTTCTAATATTTATTTTTTTGGACACAGGCCTAGTAGAAAATGAAATAAATATAAATAATGTCTGTATTTTACTTATAATAAAATTTTGTTCAACCTAAGTTTTGTCATATATTTTTTAATTTCCTTGCTATGTTTGGGGTACATGTAAGTTTACAGAAAACAATAGGGTTTGTGCTTTACATATTTTGAATAATTATCAAATTTCTTTTCCCAACTATTTCATACCTATTTACTCTAAGAGAATCTTTTATTACAATGAACTCACTATTGCCTCATATTACAAGAATTAAAAAGTCTAGCAATGAAACTACATTTAATTACTTTTTCTTTTGGTATTGACTTACGAACTCTAAGTTAATGTCACTGGTAAGTTTTCAATAATTTTTAATGTTGGATATTTTTTTACATATGTTCTGAAATGCTAGAAAATAATAACTCCAAATAAAACATTAGACACTGAAAATTTTTGTGAGGAAAAAATCCTATTTAGACAATGTGGAATGTGTTAGACCTATGCATGCATCATCAGTATGTAATTCTTGAGAGTATGTTGAAAGACAAGGCTTTGCAGAAGAAAAGCCACCTTAAAGTAATCATGTAGCATTTAGCTCGCACCTGGAAAAGTCCATTTTGTAGAATAGCCCTGAGATCATTCTGGAAATCTAATGTGAACTGCTTTTGGGTTTCATATTTTCTCATTTCAGACTTCCATGACCCAAACTGGTTTCACTATGTTGCTCTTTTTGCAGGCAATTAAGCACCCAAGTTACCAAGTTTCACAGGGGAATTAATGAAATGACACCGTGGCGTTCTCTCAAACACAAGCTAGGGTTAACAGATTCGCAAGTCGGAGTTATTGTAATGCTCCCAAGTTTGTAAACTTCGCCTTCTTTGGACTTTTTGTTTTTAGTGTCCATATCTGCACCCAAATTTCTTGTATAAAGAAGGGCTACGTGGGTAGGGAAAGCATACACAGGGCCATACATAGGGTACTCTGTGTGCAGGGCATGCTTTGCTCATTCTTTAAGAAATGAAGAATGTTACTAGAAGTCCAGCAGATGCAGCTTTTCTTCCCTTCTCGTCCCCTTTTTCCTCCCTTTGCCTTCCTCTTTCCTTTCCTTTCCCTTTCCTTCTCTTCTTTTCCTCTTCCTTTGAATTTCTATGGGGCCCAAATGTGACTCTAATTCATACCTACAGAGCAGTAGCCATGGTATATACCAAGACATTCATCAGTCTTTGCATTTTTATTTGACCCACAAGTTGTGTGCATATAGTAATTTTTTAAAAGTTAAAAATGTCTACAATTTTTTAAAAAAAAAAGTCTACGAAGAAGCACCCCCCCTTGTCTAGATGTTGTCACACAAATATTCACATCAAATTTTCCCCATCCTCTCTGCTGATATGGTCTCTCCTTTCTAAGCCACCATTTAGGTTTGTCCTGTCTACCCAGCTCTGTCATGTGTTTGCTCATGTGACCTTATGAGCAGATTTGCACACGTGCACTGCTGACATGCACATAAGTAGATATTTTGTAATTTGTTCCAGGCATTTTCTTCTTTTCTAGTCATCTTAGTACTTTTAGCCTCAGCTCTACCATAAACCCAATGGCTATGATTCCAGCTAGGTGACATGATGAATAGATAAAGATTCCATCAAATATTCCTCTTCCTTCATTCCTCCTATCTCTCTTTCCTTCCTTTTTCCTTTCATTTTTTTTCATTCATCACTGCCTTTCTGTCATCGCCTTTCGTTAGTGCTTTAATGTTGTACCTCTGAGTGTCTCTTCCCAGCAATGTCTCCATACACAAGCAAACTCTGGACAGTATTTTCTATTTCTATTTCTTTTCTTTCACAAATCATTTTTGTGGAATATATTAACTAGAGAGAAAAATTTTCCTTACAGTGAGAACTCAATGTTTTCAAATGACACGACCATGAATTAGATTTTAAATTAAAACTTCAATTATTATTGAATTATGGAATAACTTCTGGGATGCCATTTTTTCTTCCTTTATATGGAAAACATTTTATATAGTGTTCGATTATACATTTACTTATCAATATTAATTAGTGATATTTTGCCACTTAAACCACCTAAGTTTTGCTCCATTAAGATTCTAATTTTTGCTTCATTTTAAGCTATAAAGATGAAATATCATCGATATTGTGTTTAATGGTATTTAAATTTCTAGGTATTGTGTTTCATAGCCCAGAGGTTTTGTAACTATGAAAATAAATAAAGGTGTCATTGGAACAGAATAGAAAGTGCAGAAAGAAATTCAAACACAGTCACCTATTTGACAAGGGCAGTAAGAAGATAGAGAAAGAAAAGGACAATCATCTCACAAATACAGTTGGGATATCTACATGCAAAGGAGTGAAATCGGAACTCTGTCTTACACCTAACACAAAGATCAGTTCAAAGTCGATTAAGGATTTAAATCTGACACCTGATACTCTAAAACTTTTACAAGAAAACAGAGTACAAGCCTAAAGTTAATAGTGTTAATAATTCTTTAGCAATCATACCCACAGGAAAGGGGAAAGAAACGAAAATAAACAAGTCAAAATTAAACAACAAAAGAAGCAAAATTAAACAAAACCAAATTAAACATTTCCACAGTAAAAAAAAAAAAAAAACCAATGAAATGAGTACACAACCTACAACCTGGGGGAAAATATCTCTCTGATAAGATGTTAATTCTCAAAATGTATATGGAACTCCCACAACTTGGGAGTAAAGCATTTTTTAAAAAAATAATTAAAGAAATGGGCAAAGGACCTCAGTAGATGTTTCTCTGAAGAAAACATAAAAATGTCCAATAAGTACATGAAAAGGTGCTCAACATGACTATTTATCAGGGAAGTGCATATTCAAACTGCCATTAGATATCACCCATGTCTTCTACTGCTGGCTGTGACCATGAAGAAGGCAGGAGGTACCAAATGTTGGCAAGAGTGTGGAGAAAAGGAAGCCACTGCATACTATTAGTGGAAATATAACTTGATACAACCATTGCAGAACACAATACAGATGTTTCTCAAAAAATTAAGTGGAACTACAATACAACACAACCATTTCTTGTCTGATTGTATCTCTGAAGAAAGGGAAATCAACACCTGGCAGAGATATCTGAACACCCACGCTTAGGCAAGTGCTATTCACACCAGCCAAGATATGAAAATAATATTAAAAGCTCATCAATAGAGGAAGAGACAAAGGAATCATGATATACACACATGCACACACACACATTGGAATATTATACAGTCTTTAAAAAAGAAAATCCTGTTATTTGTGAAACCATGAATAAGCTCTGAGGGCACTATGCTGACTGAAATAAGCCATACAAAGGAAAGTGCTGTGGAGAGTCTGAAGGAAAATGCTGGATACCTAAAAACAAAGAATGCAAGAGTGGTTACTGGCGGTGAGGTATCAGAAAATGTAGAACATTTCTTATTTCCAAATTTTCCTTTGTCTACTGTCTGTCAAAATACATCAACTTCATGCCACAGGATCTTACTCCTAGAAAGATAACAAAACTTTCATAAAACTGTCCCTGCCAATGCAAAAGTGAAATAATTCTTTCGCCTTTGTTGAGATCACTTTTGCAAGGTTTTCCCCAGCTTGTATCCTCTTAGGCTGTAAGGCACATTTCACATGTCAGTTCCCCAAAACGATCCTCCTTGGCCTGTGTCCTCTATTTTCTGCTCCACTACTCTTAACTTAAACACTGAATTAAAGTACTTAAAGTTTACAAAAAGTAGATAAGTCATAACAGTATAAACTCCTGCACAGGCATACAGCCCTGTTATCTCCAGACAGTCTTAGAAGCAGAATGTTGCCTGGATCCCAGAAGCCCACCTTTTCTCCCAGAGGTGTATGTGTGCTCCCATAGGTGCACTTGTGCTCCCAGAGGCTCACCTGCGCTCCCAGAGACCCATGTGTACTCCTAGATGCCCACCTGTGCTCCGAGAAGCCCTCGTGGGATTCCTTTGAGTGTTTGCTCATCCTCGACTCTCCTGTATGTGGAAAACAAAATCCTAAGAACTAGTTTTCTCTTTTTTTTGCACTTCACAGGGTAGAATGTGCTAGTCATTTCTACCCTCCCCATACCATTCATATTTTATTTATTATGCGTGTTGCTGCATGCACTACATTCATTTTCATTGCTAAGCCTCATCTCATTGTATAAATACACTATAACATATGTTTTCAAAGAACAATTTGATTGTTTACAATTACAAATAAAATTGCTATGGACAATACTCTTTTTCTGGTGAGGTGTGCTAAGATGACCTCAGTATGCAGCCCAGACTAACCTCACACTCACAATTCTCTCGCCTATGCCCCCCAAATGCTACTATAAGCATTTTTGTCCATGTGTTTTGAATACACATATCCATGCATTTCTTTGGACTAAATATCTAGGAATAAAGTTATTAGCTCATAAAAGAAGATATTTTTGGCTTACTAGGTACTGCTTATAAGTTTCCCAAAATGATTAAACGACTTTACATTTGTTTCATTAGAGTATGAGTGTCCAGGCCTATAACAATGCTTAAAATTGAAAATTAATATTAAATGAATGTGTTGTTACATCCTGTTATGGTTTTGGCTTGCATATCCCTAATGATTAATAAAGGTTAGCAGAGTTTTATCTTTATTTTCTATTTGAATATTCTTCTTCATGAAGCACTTGCTCAAATGTCTTGCCAGCTTTCTGCTGCGTAATCTCTTCTTACCAATTTTTAGGCGGCTCTTTGTACATTCTGAATATAATTTTTTGCAAGATATACACATTTGCAAATGGATGCCACATTCCAGTTTAAAATTTTGCTTTATTAATGATAACTTTTGATAAGCAGAATTTATTTTTGGGACAGTTCCAATTTGTAAAGCTTTTTTATGGTGAATACCTCTTATGGTTATTTTAAAAAATATGTCTTAAATCCTCAATTTACAAAGTATGTTTTTATGTAATCTTCTAGAAACAACAACAGGGTGCCTCTCCTATTCAGATCTACCATCCATCTGGAATTAATGTTGGGCATGATTTAAGGCAAGAATCAAATCTGATTTATTTTCACATATAGATATCCGACTGACCCATCATGATTCATTGAAGACTGCTCTTCCTTACCTTTGAGCAACACCTTATTTTTTTTTGACATAAATAAAAGATGTCTTTGGTGGTGGGCTTGTTTTCTAAGTCTCTATAATGTTCTCTTGGTTTGATTTTTAAAAATCATATATAATTTTAGTGATTGTAAATTCATGCAGTAATTTTATATCTACAAGTCAATTAGCTTTGTTCTTTTGCAATATTAATGGTTATTCTTGACTTTCATCATCTCTGTATACACAAATAATTTTAAAATGAGATGAATATTTAATTTAAAAAGCATTACAATAAGAGACATATTGCCATATTCCCATGAAAATACTACCTCTCACTTTAAGCACACCATGCCGTCCGTTCCACTTCTTAAAGCAGTTCTGGAAGCTCTCTTTGGTGACTGTCTTTATGAGGCTTGATCGCTGTGACCACTGAAGAGATTATGTCAATTTGAGGAGATCAGGAGCCGCACCTGGATTAGGGTTTGGGAACCACGCCTACATTTGGAATTGAGAACCAGCCTGAATTAGGATGTGAGTGATTTGTGGGCCGGCCAACGAGGGAAGAGCACCCACCCAGATGTGGGAGGCCCAACTGGAACTCCAACAGTACAAAAGGGAGGAAGAAGGGAGAGTGTTACAGCTTCTTCCTCTAGGAAAACTCTCACCTTTGCAATCATCTACGGATGCCGACTTGTTACACGCTGCAGATCTTCATCACAGATTCGCTCCAGTCTCCAATTGCACCTGTCTGCCTGTCGCTGACCTTCAGTCACCAGTCTTCAGGCTCCAGTCTTTGCCTTTGTTCTTCAAACAATGGAGATCTGCAGCAGACTCTCACCTCACGGGCTGTCCTGCAGTTCCGGATGGGAGATCTGCTTCATGGCTGAACAGCCATCTTGGGCTGTCCCTATCTTCAGATTTGTAAGCCTTCCTAATAGACTTTAAAAAAAAAATAAAATCTGTAAATTCTGCCTTTTGAAAGAACCCAAACCAATACAACCACATATACAGTTAATGCTGCATGCCCTGTGTGTCCAAAGGACAGGCAAGGCTCTTGAAAACATGCACTGTGTTCTCATGTCTCTACTCAACAGATCAGGCACTGTGTGACTTTTTTGACTTTTCGAAAATTGAAATTATCACGAAAGATAAATATTTTGCACCGATTCATGACATAGAGGCAATCATGACAATACAAATAAAGAAGGGCACTTATAAAAATCATTTTCCGAATTGCTTTAGAAAGTGGCAAGAATTTTTTTGTAGTACCAAGAATCTCTTTTCTTGCTTGTCTTTGGGTTTTAATTTGTGGGGAAGTATAATATTCACAACAGTTGCCCATACTAATTGAAGTACATTTTCAAAGAGTAAATTATTCATAAACTGTGCATAGGTCTAGACATAACATGCATGGAACATGTTAGTAAGTGTTCACATTGGCAGGGAAAGGGTAGTGCTAGAAACGCAAATAGTTTAACTTTTTATAAAAATATTTGGTGACATTTATTTTCTTTAAGAGGCAAACACCTTCAGTTTACTGAAACACTTTTTGCCCTTGAAAGTTAATTTATAGCTTTTAGACATTTAGACAAATAATATATGAACTTTCCTTTGAGCCCTTGACAGGGCCTGGCAAATAAGAGAGGTGAGTCAGTTTCTGAAACTAAAAAGCATGTCACATTCACCCCTCTAAAATCATACACAAACGTCAATCAGAATACTTGTCCTTCCAAATGATCAATTAACAAGTTATTATTGCTAAACCAGCTTATGGAGGGTTATCAAGTATTTCAGAGCTGATAAAACTTTCGGCACTTTGAATTTACAGTTTTAGATGTGGTGACATTTAGACTCTGTCTACTCCAACTGTCATTAAGGTCACTGCTTGAGCTGACAGTCTGCCAAGAAATGTGCTTCTTCCGTCTTAACCACATCCACCCCCCTACTGCTCCCTCAAAGCCCATCTCTTGGGACTATTGGATTAAACCGAGTAGGAAAACTGGTAGAAAGGTTAATATGATTGGATCCAAAACTTGGAATGGTTTAATTTCAAGGGTTTAGTCATTAATGTTAGTCCCAGGGCAGGATATTCAAAAAGTAGCCTATGCCTCTGGTTAAATAATCTTCTCTAAAGATGATGTAAAGTAAAACAAACTAGTTAAAAAATGTTCTGGAGACAATTTTCAATTTTTTTTCTTCAGGCTTTTGATTTGTGATTCTGCCCACTCAGCCTGGGTATAAACGAACGTAGCCACGTAAAGTTGCCAATTTAGTAAAAAAATACTGACACAATTTTGGATGTGTTACAACATGTAAAAAATCTGATATAGACCTCCCACTGAGTCGTTCTGAGCCAATTTGACCAATTTTTGCTTAACCATTGTGGTGCTTCTCCTCTATAATGTGTTTGTTTGGCTTTCTTCCTCTTCTCTCCTGCATACAGAAACATGATCAAAATGGGAGAGTGGTAATAACTCCGACTTTTGATGCTTTCCTGTGTCCAGCACCTAACCCTGCATTCTCCACTGAGGCAGGCACGTCATTGCCACGCTGCTGGCACGTGGTATAGCTTTCATTTCAGAACTCTTGTCTTTATTTAGTTAAATCCTTGTGCACATGGCTCTGAGTATGATAGTTACTTTTCTAAAGAATTGAAAACACTGTATTCATGGCTTTCACTCTCAGACCATCTCTACTTTGGGGTTTTCGTAGCCTTTCTGTTTTCCAGCACAGCACCTTGAGTTAAGCAAGATGTGCTTTAGAAGCCAATAAATAAGAAAAATAATTGCCTCTGTGTTTATCAACTCAGACTCTCAGTGTTGTCTTCATCGTGCATTTTGCCACTTAAGGCAAAATCAAGGGCTTGCAGTTTGCTTATATTTATCTATCGCTTGCCAAATTATCCTCTGCTCCACTACAAACCAGGATCAGAGAAGAAGTTGTAGTTATTCTTATTTGATGACTTTATTTGGTTCTTTCATATTTCCATGGCTTACTTTTCATCCATAAAAATAAAAATAGAAGTGAAAGTCATCTTTGTTTTTATAAGTGAGCCCTCACTTAATTAAATTGGATTTCACTGGCAGGACTTGAAGGCACCACCTTCCGCTTATTATCACCATCTTTTGTGATTCCTGGAGTCATTACTTCTGTGGCAGATGATTGTGGTTTGTGCTGTTGTTGTTGTTTTTTAAATGTGTGTCCCTGACGGTTCTTTGGAAAGTGGCCATTGTGAACATGGAGGTTCTTCCATACTTCCAAGTTTATGTTTGCCAGATGTTTTAGAATAAATGATTATTCAAAACATATTTAAGTCCTTTTGCTTTTCTTCTATAGCTTCAATTTTGTGTCCCAGAATCAATAGAATTAAAACATAATTTTTTATACATTAAAAATAATCATATGTGCATGCAATGCTCTTTTTTTGTGGTCTGTATACAATGCTATAGGCATTAACTCTGTAATGCCAGTAGAGTCCCTGGTTTTCTAACAAAGGACTGATGGACCACCAAAGTGTTAAGACCAAGAGAAGCAGAGTGGACTAGCCACTACAGGGAATCGGGGTAGGGTCTTTCCGGTCACAGGTCAAGGCTAAAGGCTACATTCACACTTTAGTATTTTGGTTGCCTGCCCCAATGTTTAATCTAACATCCAACACCAAACAAATGGTCATGGATTTCAGTAAAAAGAAGTTGCCTATGCAGAAGCCTTCCTGTTACTTTTTCACAATTATTGGGATCCGTCTTGGACATAAAAGATCAAAATCTGCATTTTAACAGATCCTTAGGTGGTTTCCATTCACACGTGTATGAAAGTTATCTAAAGTAACCACTTACCAAAGCCAACAGCTACTGGGCTTTGGAAACCCACCCTCTTCTCCAGCAGCCACATATAAACTTTCCATCAGACCACAAGTTATGCTTCCTTTGCAAACACAACCTCAAGACTAGTCTTCGAAAACTCCTTCAACTTCTGGAGCCATGACATTCTTTCTTTACCTCTGTCTTTGAAATACTTCCAAGAGAAAATGCCTCATCTTTCATACAGATTCTTTTGCTAGTAACACGGTAAGCGTGAATAACACGTGTGAAAGAGTAACAGAAAGAAGTGATGCTGAACATTTTGTAGAAAAAATAAGTGAAAGGATGAAAATATAAAAAAGTTAAAGTAGTGAGAACTGGAAGAATAAATATCTATTTTTATTATTAAAATAAATTTATTATTTATCTATAAAAATGACGGATGCTGATAGTGTTTCATAGTATTTGCTAGGTAAAAATAAGAAATTTCTCAAACAGTACATAAATGCATTTTCTAAGTAAAAGTGGACTTTTGCATAGTTTGCAAATTTTGTCCTACTTTATTATATATTCTAGGAGTTTCAATGTTTTACACTTTGTTTCTGAGACAAGGTCTCACTCTGTAGCCCTGGCTGCTCCTGAACTTGGACTCTCAGCAGCTCTCCCGATTCAGCCTTATGAGTGCTGGGATTACAGACATGCGCCAACATGTCCAGTTTATGTGGTGCTGGGGGACTGAACTCAGGGCCTCTCACTTGCAAGGAAACACTTTAAGCACTGTGCCATTCCTCCAGCCCCCTGTTTCACACTTTATATATGAGTATCTTTTTATTTTGTGTTGTAAAGAATACATTTGCTCCGCTGTGGGAGGACTTTTTCTCTTTCAGGAGCTGTTGGCCATCTGGGACACCTACTAATTTTAGCCTACTCTCCTCAATTAAAGGGTATGCTGGGATCATTTTTCTGAGTAACAATACCCAGACCTGGATTCTTACTGTGTTGGATACCGGATGCCCAATAATTTGTATCGCAATTTGTTAAATTTGTTCTATACTGAGAATAATTCATAGAACATTTAAATAAACTAAAGAAATTCTTAATACATTTATTTCATCCGTATAATTATCTCCTCTGTTTAAAACTTCTAGAGGTGGAATTGTTGGATGGAGTAGTGTCTAATTTAAGATTTTATGCAAATGTCTACACAGTCCTTTAGAAGAATTCTGTAGAACTGCCTTACCATCTACAAGCCTTAGCAATTTCCTGATGTCTACAGTCACATGAACATCCACTGGTTTCACAGGTGAAGAGCAACATGCTATACCACTTCGTTACTAGTGACAGTGACGTCTGTCTTTTCCTGATGTTTTCCCGCGCTTTTTGTTTCTCTTTTCCAGACCAGTCTGTATTTTCTTCACCCATTTTCTGTTTGAGTGGCACACACACACACACACACACACACACACACACACACACACATCATGTGTATTAGCAATTTCTTATACAAATTTTGTTTGGAGGTTTATTTAAAACTCCATGATTAATAATTTCACAATATTATACAACACACCAATCAACGTTAACAAGTCAATCATGGACCACGAATTTTTTATACTACTTAGAAGCACATTCCTATTTTAACATTAGGGTTATTCACTCCTGATTCCTTCTGGTATTTTAGAGCTTCTTTTCTGTTTCCTTTCCTTTTACTTTTTTCTTGCTACATATTTAAATCTTTGATCCATCTGGAAGCTATTTCCCCACAAAGGATTCGGGTTTCTTTTTTTCCAGATGTTAGCAGCCAGTAATCCCAATGATACTTATTGGAAATTCAATTCATCTTCTTACCAATTTTAAACGCCATTCTTGCCATAGATTTAACTTTCATGTATCCGTGCCTCTGTTTCTAAGCACTTATTCTGTTTCACTTAAGACTATTTCTGTGAATCTGGAAGTAGTTTGTTTTATATACTGCAATTTATATTTTAATATTTATTAGAACAATTCTGCTTCTAGTTCCTTCCTTAAAATCTTACAAGTTTTATTGGTCTTTATTGATCATGTCTAAATTTAATTTTAGAACAATTTTTAAGTTCCTAAAAACCTTGGTCCTGTTTGAATAAAAATGCACAAACAATATTGGCAAATGCACAGATGAGCAGTTTTTACATTGTTGCCATTTTATGTATTTTCATTTATTAAATTATAATTATTGTCATTTAGGTTGAAAACAAAAATCTGAAATCAGGAATATGTTCTTAATTTAATTAAATATCTTTTAATTTCTACTTTGATTTGATCAGTTTTAAAAATTCACCAGGTTTCTCAGCAATGAACTGATATAGTATTAGAGTTAATCTCAGCTGGTTTTGTTCTATTGTTTTAAAGTGCTGCTAAATTTGCTGATAAATCATGTAGAACTTCGTGGAGAAACAGAGAGAAAGGGGGGAGAAAAGTCTGTTAGATATTACTATCACACATATGTTATGTTGTAAAAGAATTTGAAGAAAATTCCTTATTTTGTGTTGCTCTGGAACAAATTTAAATCATATTGGAATAATATGTTTCCTAGAGGGTGAAAAATTTGCCAAAGCTACATCTAAAGCTTTTTGAAAAATTCGACAACATTCACAGTTTCTCCATAATTGGTAGTTTATTTATTTCCTCTTCAGAAAAAGACCCAAGCTTTAAAAATTGCTAATGTAAGAGTTGTATTGGCTAATTTCTAATGATTTTCTCATCACCTGTAATCAGTTTGTCTTTATATTTCTTAATTTCTTATATTTATTCTCTTTTCTGTTATATTTATTATTGGTAAATGAATTCTCCATAACTGTATCTGATTTTTGCCTCCACCCCTACCCAGAACTAGTTCTTAAATAATTCATAATTTCTATTATTTTTCTCTTTTTGGATTTTTTGCTTCTTATTTAAAAAAATTCTTTCCACTGGTTTTATACACTTTATTTTGGTATTAATTTTTTTCTATCTTAAGAAATAGCATCTTGTTCACTTACTCCATATTTTTAGTAAATATAAATGTAAAAGGTTCAAAATTTTTCCCTCACTGTTTTTTTGATTACCTGCAATTATGAGTTTATTTATTAAACCTAGTAATTATTTATTATAAAACTTTTCACTTTGTTTCTAATATTTCTTCATATACACTTTGATCAAGAAATGATGTCTAAGTACTTCAGTTTGGGGAAATTTTTTATTTCAAAATTACAATAAATATTTGTGAATATCTGTAGGCCTTTGAAACGTGTTTCTTTTTTCTAGTGTTTGACATTTGACATGTATCTATTAATTACCTTTACAAACGTAACTATTCAAATCCACGCTCCTGGTCAAATTTTGTCTTTTTAATATATATAAAAAAGAGGAATGTCACCAATCATTACTATGCCCTTATAAGTTTCTATACTTATTTATGAATATTTTATAGTTTCATGCAAATTTTTCATAAAAGGGAGTGCAACACTTACAGTATCTTTATAGATTTTGACATGTATTATTAAGTGCTGTGAGGGGTTTGGTGTGACCTCATCTGTTCCTGATGTTCGTATGAAGTTTCCTTCCACCGTAGTTTTTTTTTTTCTTTCTTCTTTTCTGATATATACGGGACACACAATGGTTATATTGAATTTGCGTGTTTTGAGCATAGTTGACTTTCATCAAGACATCTTCAGGCTTTTATCATATCAGGTTTCTTTTCTTCTTTTACTGTTTCCTTTCTTCGCTGTCATCTCTGACATTAAAGATATACAACAGACTATTCTAAGTTCAAATAATAGCTGTGGTTGTAATGTCAAATATATTTCTTAAAATGGTTCTTTTAAAAATGAATGCACTGTGCATGTTGAAAGTGTACACCCGGCTTCAGATGATACGTATTCAAGACCAGGAGAGTTCCGGTAGTGGAGCGTGCTGAAACAGCCACTGTCTTTTGTGGTTACTTCTTTTTTCCTGTTTTTTGTGGCAAAAGCAGCGTAAGTCCACTCAGTCAGCGTGAAGCCCGTGCACAGTGCAGTTTTATTACCTGTTATGAATATTACGTGCTAGCTCTCTAGACTAGTCCATCTTATGAATCTGAGGCTTTATACGTCTCGTTGTCAACAGCTCCTCCTTCCTTCTGAGTTCAGGTACTCTTGTACTCTGTCTACGTATTTTATTTCCTTTTTAGGTTCCACATTTAAATGAGGTAATACAATATCTTCTTCTACACTTCGTCAATTTTTCTTAGCGTGGTGTTCTCCAGTTACATCTTTGTTGTGACGAATGGCAAAATCGTATTCTTTTAAAGTTCTGAATAATGTCCCATGGTGTACAGGTGCCACAGTGTCTGTGTCCATGCTCCGGGCGCCAGACACCATCAGGCACTTCATTTGCAAGTATTTCTATAACCTGGCTTCTGAGGATGATGTTGCCATCTCTGTGGGACGGCAGGTATCTTTACAAAATGATGACTTTTATTCTCTTTGGGTGTTTGCCAAAAGAGGGTGTACGATTCTATACTTTTTAAAAAACCTCCAAATTATTTTCCATGATGACTCCACCAATCTACCCTTCTCCCAATAGCATATGAGGATTCTCTTTACTTCAAGCTTTTGTCAGAATTTCTCTTTTGATTTTTTGATAATAACCATCCTAATTGGTGTGATGTGGTATTTCATAATGCTTTTGTTTTGCATTTTGTTGATAATTAATTATGAGCATACTTTCAGTACATGTTGGCAATTTTATGTTTTCTTTGGAGAAATGTCAGTTCAGATCCTTTGGCTGTTGTTCATTGTCTCATCAGTTTTTCTAAACTTGAATTATATGAGTTCTTTACAAATTTGGGGTATTAATTTTTTATCAGATATATTGCCAGCAAATACTTATCCTTCACTTATACAGTCTAAGTTTTTGGTGTTGTATCAAAATATATCAAATAATTTGTGCACATCTATACATATATTACACAACACTACAATCCCTTTCTGTCCTCCTTTTTGGCTCTGCCACACCCTCTTTCATCTCCCAATATCATGCCCATTTGGTTCTATAAAGTGCCTGTATTCTGGCTTTCTCTTATTAGAGAAACCATGTGATAGTTAACCTTCTGAGATTGATTTACTTTACTAAGCATAATTGTCCCAAGGTGGCATCCATTAGCTAAATTGTGGAAAATGCCAGAATATCCTTCAGCCAAACAACTCTTTATTCTTTAGAAATTCTTTGGTTTTTGCACATTTAGGGTTTTCTCTGATTTCGTGCAAATTCTAGGACTGACTTTTTCAATTTCTGTGAAGAATGTTATTGAAATTTTTGTATTGATTGTCCTGAATCAAATAATACCTTTGGTAGCACTATTATTTTAGCAATTTTTTTCTATCAATCCAGAAACCTGAAATATTTTTCTGTGTGTTTTTAGCTACTTTGATTTCTTTCATCAGGGTTTTATATTTTTCGGTATACAGATATTCCACATCTTAGTTGAATTTACCGTTACATATTGTACTTGTTGTTTTCTGTGCTGAAGTGTGATTGATTAGTATCCTCTTCAGTTAAGTTGCTGTTTGTGTGTAAGAATGCTATAAATTTTTGTAGATTGGTTTTACTGTCTGCAACTTTCCTGAATTGGTTTACCAAATCTGATAGTGTTTTGGGGTGCCATGGGTTAGAATCTTTTTGATTTTCTTAGTATAGGATTATGTCATCTACAAATAGGGATAATTTTACTTTTTCCTTTCTGATTTAGGTCTTTTTTATTTTTCTTGTTTAAGTTTTTCATAGTATTTTCACTGCCATATTGACGGGAAATGGTGAAAGTGGTCATTCTCACAGTCTACCAGATCTTGAGGAATAGCTTTCGTTTCTTCTATTAATATTAGCTGTGGGTTTTTCATAAATGACTTATTACACTGAGGAAATGTTCTTCCATTTGTAAACATCTAGAATTTTTAATCAAGAAGAGGTTCTGACCTTTGTGGAATGCTTTTCCTTCACCAATTTGATATTATCCTGTGTTTTGTATTTTTTCATTCTGTTAATATGTTTCATATTCATTGATTCACATGCCAGATAAGCTCTAGTTCCTTATGATGTATACTTTTTATGTTTTTGAAATGTGGCTTGATAATTTTTTATTATTTTTGCATTAATATTTGTCAGAAAAAAATTCCTGTAGGTTTTCTTTCTTTGTAATGTTTTGGTCTAAGTTTTGGGATGATGTTGGCCTTATAATATGCTTTTGAATGTATACCTTTTGCTCTGTTTTTTGAAGAGTTTAGAAAGTGTTAATCTTAACCCTTCTTCAAATGTTTGGTAGAACTCAGCTGCGAAGTTAGCTCAGGCTGGGCATTCCTCTTTTGGGAAGTTGTTAATTACTTCTTCAGTCATTTTATTTATTACTTGGTCTGCTTAGGCTTTCTCTTTCTTCCTCATTTATGGGATGTTGTACCTTATATTTTAAAATCTATTTCTCTTAGATTATTCAATATGCTGGCGTGTAGTTATTCATGAATCCCTCATGATTCTTTTGATTTCTGAATTGTCACAATTTCTTACTTTTATTTCTTATTTTATTATGGTTACTCGGGTTTTCTCTCTTTCTTGTTAGACTAAACGAGGCTCTGTAAAGTTTGTTAATTGTTTCAAAACAAAAATCCAACCCTCACTGTTTTTTTCTGTAAAGTTTTTGTTCTCTACTTGATTTTGTTTTTTGATTTTATTGTTTCTTTTTGCTGCTAGTTTATTTTGCTTTACTTATTGTAGTTCTTTGAAAAATCATTGTTAGAGTATATTTTGGTATCTTCTTATTTTAAATGTAGGTGTGTCTCAGTTACTAATTTCTCACTGGGACACAGTACCTGACATTCAGAACTTAGAGGAGGAAATGTTTGCTTTACCTCACAGTTTCAGGAGGTCTCGGTCTACTCATGGGAAGCTGGCAGTGGCAAGAAGGGTCTGGCAGAGGGCAGCTGCTCAAGGACGACCTGGCAAGAGGAAGGAAGCAGACATCTGTAAGAAGCTAGGATAATAATATATGTCCTTCCAGGCCACACTCCTAGGAACCTGCCACATACTCAGTGGCCTACCACGCCATCCCAGGCCCCAGCTCCCAGCAGTCATTGAAATCTATAGATAATCCACAACATCTAAATACATGAGGTGTTTGGAGGAAATTCCAACCCCAAACTATGAGGAGATTTTTATTGCTACTCATTTCCATTTTGAGTCTTTTAAATCACTAAGCTGTCCAGGCTGGGCTTGAACTTACGATCTTCTTGCCTCAGCCTCTGGGAGTGCCGGAATTATAGGTCAGCATCACTAGGCCTGGCTATATCCATTATTTAAAGTGGATGTAAGCCCTTTGCTATCACTGCATTGTTATTTCTCCCATCATGCCTGTTAACACCTGTTTTATGTATGTAAGTGCTCCAATGTTGAGTGCATATACAATTGCAATGTGATATCTTCCTTATTAATGTACCCCTTTATCATTAAACAATACCCTGCTTTGACTCTTCGTTGTGGCTTACATCTAAAGCGTCCCCTTAAATGTCTCATGTGTTGGGAAGGTGACTGGATCGTGGAGATTCTTTACTCATCAATAAATTAATCCATTGATAATTTTGTGTGCTGCAGGAGGTGGGGCCTGGCTGAAGGGCAGGGCCACTGGAGGTGTGGTCTGGAATGGAGTTATCTTGTTTCCAGCTGCTCAATTTTCTCTGTTTCCTGACAGGTGCTTTGGTGATGTCACGTTTCCCTGATTTGCATGATTCTTTTGTCCCTGTGTTGATGTCGGTGTGTCTGATGTTGCAGACATCTCTTCCATGTAGAGGAATTGTTATTGTTATTGTTATTATTATTATTATTATTATTATTATTATTAGAGATAGGGTCTCACTCTGTAGTCCACACTGGTTATGAACTTACTCTGCAGTCCAGGCTGGCCTCGAACTCACAGCAGTCCTCCTCTCTCAGCCTCCCAAATGATGAGATTAAAGGTGTGCACCACCGTACCTGGCTTATGTGGCACTGTGGAATTGAGCTCAGGGCCTTGTGCTTGCAAGGCAAGTGCGTTACCCACAGAGCTCCACCCCAGCCCAGTAGGGGAACACTTCCACTTGCAGTCCAGCTGGGCAGAACACAATGGCTCTGGCTTTGTGTGGGCACATTAGTGCAGTTTCCATGCAGCTTCTACAGTTGCAAGCAACAGTTGTGGTGTCTGAGTTATTGGAGTGTGTGATAGAGATAGCAGCTCTATACGCTATTAGGGCAAGAGATTTAGGGATCCTTCTGTTCTTATCTTTCTTTCTTGCAGTATGGAGTCTTAGCTGAAGACATTTTTGGTGAGGTTGGGTCTTATATTTTTCACAGGCAGCCAGGAAAGCACTAAAACCCAATGCACATATTTCATGGACTAAGGATCTTTAGTGCCACTATAACATCTGAAGCTTAAGGCACAATTTTATTCTTTAAGACATTAGTGGATACAGCTCTCTAATTAACCATGGTCTATTGCTCTGCAGCACACGCTAGCAGCTTAACCCCAAGGGCCTTGGATGTGGCGGTGACTTTGACCCTAAGGGTAATGGCATATTACTGACATGACTGTGAGGAAATAGAGGTGTTTCAGAAGCTTGGTCTCTAAGGATCAGGGTGTTGCTGCAATTTGAAAGCAACAGGGCACAGTGGCAGCTCAGATTCTGGAGGGAGGAAGTACTAGTGAGTGGCGAATCTAGGTCTTGACATGGTGGACTAAGAGTGGGAAGATGCTATTGTGGCTTTTGCCATTGTGGGTGAGAATCAGGGCAGCAATGATGCAACTCCTGGAGAGATGTGGTGCCTCAGAACATGAGATTTCAAGGGGCTGGTCAGGCTCCAAATTGGTGTGTGTGGGGGGGTTGGGGGGGGCAGCATGACTGTTCAGCCTGGAAGGCAGGCAGGACAGCAAAGTCTAGTCAAGACTCTGATTCTCAGGGACAGCAGATGTCATATTTTCTTGTCCCTGGGTCAGCAGAAACTTTGAGTCTCTTAGGGTGAGAAATAGTATTACCTGTGGTGCTAAACCAAACAAGTGATGAAATATGTCTGAAGCACGGGCCAGGGAGCAAAGTACTGTCTCACCTTTGATGCACAGCTGTGCCTGCTCTGTAGTTCAAATTTCTGGGTCACCAAAGGTAGGTCACTACTTCAGCCTCATTCTCAAGGGACAAAGGATATTTTAGCAGTTATGCTCAGGAATTGCACGATAATAGTGGGCGTGTTGCTGTGATGGCAGATGATGTAACAGCTGCTCTCTCAGAGTTAGGTTGTGCGCTAGTAGTGGATTCAGGGCTAAGTGCATTAGCAGAGCAGGACCTGGACCAGGGACAGCACTGTGTTTCTTCTCTGGAGGGTACCACAGCTTGGGGATTCTGGCAGTTCCTTCAGCTGGACTCAGAGCTGATGAGGACTGTAGGATTTGGCTGTAGAGAGGATAGTAGGTGGCTTTAGGGGTTGGTGGTATCTTCTTAGCTTTCCCCTGAAGGTTTCTGCTTATTCTGACTTGATCCTGACAAGGGGAGTGGAGTACAGAGATAAGGTGTTTCCTTAATTCTCTATGTGTTCCGCCTGGGTTTTGTGCTTCTTCTTTGTCGTCTTTTAGTCATTTTGGTTGAGATTTATTTGCTCATTGCACTTTCAGTTGCCACTCGGCCCCGCATCCTGGGTATTGGACTGAACTTCATGCTGAGATACATACCAACCATTTTTTTTTTGGGGAGGGGGGGTGCTGGTCAAGTTCCAGATAAGTGGGGCACATCCATATTGAATAATGGTTTGTTTGGTTTTTTTTTTTTTGTGACAAGGTCTCACTAAATCTCTATGATGCTCAGATTGGGTTTGAGCTTGTTATCCTCCTGCCTTAGTCACTCAGAGTGCTGGGAGTGTGCCATCATGCCAGCTCTAGAGTGCTATCTAGCTGGTTCTTCTGTGAATCTTAATATATTAAATTTGAGTTGAATCATAGACATTTATATTTACTTTGAGAAATTTAGGACTATATATTAATTTTACTTTCTTACTTAACATTTTTTAAATCTTGGATGATCACTTCCAGCTCCTTTGTTTTAAGCCTTGAAATACCTAGAAAGCCTAATGTGCAAACTGTTTTGTTATTTTGCAGTGTGATGGTACCCTTAAATTTGTGGTCTGAGAAAATACGTATTACACTGCTAAAAATGTGACAAGGGACTGGCAATGTACACTAGTTGTTCAAGGTCACACATTCTAAAACCTATAATTCCAGTAGAGCACTTTATTTTATTGTCTTGAACAATCGAGAGACTGAAAACTACAGTGTTTAAAAAGAAAGACCCATTCTCTCTCCTTCACCCCTGCATTGACTGTCACTGTTCCATTTTAGTGTTTATTCCTTTTCTCACTAAGTTGCAAAAGAAGGAATAAGTAGGGGTAGTGTAACTCCTGTACAGACAGGAAAAACAAATTCACTGGGCTATAATGCTCCACTCAACTCTGACAGTAGAAACCCATCTCCTATTGATTAAGCAATTGTTCAACTCAATTTCTTTCTTACTTTTTTGAATGATAACATGCCTTATGGCATTCTATGAAAAATTAGTCCCTGTCAGGGGAATATGGGAGGGAACTGGGAATGAAGTATATTTTCCCACCCATGTGAATTGTGGCCAACTGGCAGAAAACACTAAACATGTCAACATATCACGCTGCTTTCCCTCAGAAGGAAAGCAATGGTGTCCATTCCTATCTCGTCTCTAAGCACTAGAATACATCCTGAGAACAGCACCCTTTTCTCTGCAGGTCTGCCTGAAGGAGTGTGAGTGTGTGTGTGTGTGTGTGTGTGTGTGTGTGTGTGTGTGTGTGTTTACTCTGATGCACGCAGACAGTCTGCACCATGCTCAGAGACTGCTGGAGACAAGTTCTTTCATGCACTCTCGAATGTATAACCATCCATTCCGCTCTCCTCACTGAGTTTTGGGAAATGACCCTTTGCAGTGCCCCACACTTGCTGTAGTTAACCAAAGCCCGAGAACCAGGAGGCTGACACTGCCAAGCGATTTCTCAGGGTGGTGTGGCAAGGAGGCATGCATGGCAACAGAGTGAGTTAGGAACAATGCACTTGTTTTTCTCTTTGCTTTGGAAACTGAATGGGTTGTTTTTCTTTTTCTTCTTGTTTTTGTTACTGTTAAATTTTATTAACATATACAAAGTTTTAGAACTCTTTTGGATCTGATTATGACTTTGGTCCAGAAAATGTGTAATCCCCAATGAAGACTATATTAAAAGAGCCAACTCCTTTCCAAAACTGTATTAATCAGATGTTAGTATATGAATAGTTTTGGCTTGGCTAGGAAATACATCCCTTCACTCCATATTTTTGTACTTAAGCTATACCCATTAAAAGTCATTTCTTTTATCAGTCAAGTCCCTGCAAGAAACAATTGGCACATCCAAATTGAACAACTGGAGGACTTTAAACAGGCCATTTGCAAAAATGTGGCGGATGCAGTAGAAACACAAAGAAAGGTGAGCACTTGGGGTAAACAACTCTAGGGAACCACTCCTGAGCTTGAGGGAGTAGGGGGAGCTGGAGGGAGACTGGGTGAAAGCCTCTTTAAAAGCTGAAGATATCTGTGAAGTCATATGGAAATCCTGAAGGAACCAGAAGAGAGGAAAAGAGGGGAACAAATGTCTGGACCTCACACTTTATCCCTGAGTCTTCTACAGGAGCTCTGATTGGCCAACCTCATCAAGTCCCTGAATGGAGCCCAAAGATGCTGTGCTTACTTCAGCCTCTTCCTAGGCCAAGCATGGCGCCTGCTTGTGTAGACCGAGCCTGGGGGAAAGAGACAAGGGAGCCCCAGGAAGGCACATAGCACATCCCTGCTAAAAATGAGTTAATATTTATTGAACAGCTACATTTGAGGAGTTCCTCATTTCTGAAAGTCATCCTACATGTCAGTTGGATCCCAGGGAGAACTTTCCCATAGACATGGAGTCTCTGTGCTGGAAAAGACTGCCATAATGAAGCGTGAAAGGCTTGAAGGTCATTGTTATAATTTGTATATTTCATTACCTGTTTCATCATGTACAAGCTGTATAATAACTTTGAATGGGTCATTTCTGGTCTCTGGTATTCAGTGCCATCTGTCAGGATGGCGGTGATAGTCATACTTCTTTTCCTTTGGTTACAGAATTATTGCTAATACAAAGTTTCTATGTATATGGAATATTCTATGAACACTAAAAAAATTTTAGCTTAAACTTGCTTTGGAAAAATTTCTTTGAAGCCATGACATTGTCAACTTTACAAGTCAAATTTTCTTCCTTTTAAAGAAGGCATTGTTGTCAAAGCTGTTTAGTCATTCAACAAATTTATATTGTGAAAATAGATGAATGTTTTGTGGCCATTGAAGGCATTATGTCAACTGGAGGGAATCAGGAACCACACCTGGATTCCCCAGATGATTAGTGATGTGTATTTTTCATATGAATGTTGGCCTTTTTTGCATCTTTGGGGAAATGTCTACACAGTTTCTTTGGTGCATATGTCTAATTTTTTCATTAGTGTGCCTCTGTAATGTATTTTGAAATTAGGAAAAATGAAACTTCTAGGTTTTAAAATTCTATATCAATAATACAATTATAATATTACACTATAATTATAATATTATTTCATAGTTTAAAAAATCCATTGAGATTTATATGGAAATAGCTCTGAATTTATAGATCATTCTGGGTAATATATGGTTTTAATAATTTTTTTCAATGCCTAAATTTATTTTAATTATTGTATTTTTTCATAGTTTTTATGCACACACATATATGTACATATGTTTTTAAAAATTGTACTTAAATGAAACAAAAGAACTTTAAAAATTCTAAAAGAAAAACATATATACTGAACATGTAGACAATAGTCCTCCTTTATTCATGAGGAACATGTCTTAAGACCCTTCCCATGGACGTCTGAAATCACAGATAGTATTGAACTTTATGTATACTACTTTTTTCCTACACAAATACATCAATGATGAAGTTCAAATTATTAGTTAAGTAATGCAATTAACAACAATAGCACAATAAAATAGGACAATTTTAACAATTACTAAAATAAAATTTTCAGCATCATAATGAATTATGGTTTGAGTCCCAGTGTCTCCAGAAAGGCTCATATGTTCAGCGGTGAGCTTTGGAACTTGATAAGTACACTGGATGCTGACATCATCAGTGGGTTAGCCAGGGACGAGCTCCCAGCTGAAATTGTTGTTAGAAGGTGGGGTCTGGTTGGAAGACGTAGGCTGCGGGAGGCATGCCTTTGACATACATGTCTCCTCTCAGGCTCTTTCCCTGCTCTCTGCCCCTCAAATGCCATGAATGGAGCAGCTTCCTTCCATTGGGCCCTTCTGCCGTAGTGTTTCCCTGTGTGGAGCCAGCTAACCACGGACTGGCACCTCCGAAACCGTGAACCAAAATAAACATTTCTCCTTTAAGTTGTGCCTGTCAAGTTTTGTGCTCCAGCAACAGAACAGTGACTAATGCATTACTTTTGTAGTTTGGAGCTATTTTAAGCAAAATAAAGGTCATTGGAACATAAGAACTGTAATACCACAATGTTCTGTTAACTTAGCTGGGTCCTAAGTGATTAATGTGTGGGCAGTGAATATAGGGAGCATGCATTTGTTGGAAAAAAATATGTTTTACTGGGCTTACTGTTAGATCTTTTCTCATCTCTATAGGTGCTTATTTCCTAAATAATCTCAGCCAGCTCTTGGTTGCCTGATTTCCAAGATATCCTATATTCTTCTCCATACTCTAGATTCATGTGCCCAATATTAGATGCATAACAGGCATCTTAAAGTTAACTTGTCCAAAAGCTAACTTTAGATCTCCCTCCACGTTCTCAACTCATTAAGTTGACTTCCATTGATTTAGTTGTTCTGGCCAACATCCCATGAGTTTTCTATTTTTCACTTCTCTCAAAACTTGCATCCAACTCACTAGTGAATGCAAACCACTTTCTATCTAAGTATATTTTCATGACTGCTGCTGCATTTTTATTACCATCAACTTGGTCTAAACTGTCAATATCTTTCTCGTTAGTGATTTGCAATACTTTCCTGATGGATCGTTTTCTTCCGTTCTTCTTGCTTTAAAAAATCTATAACGAAGTACGAGGTAGAAGTATTTTCTGAAAGTTAAAATATCAATCCCTTACTTGTTCCAGATCCTCCAGTTGCTTCCACCTTGTTCCATAGAAAATCAATGCTCTTCCCATGGTGTGCAGGGATGTGTCTAACCTTGTTTCTGGTTACATTTTTCTTTCTGCCTCATTTCTTACTATCATAAGCTTACTTCTTCTTAGACACCCTGGCCGGCACATAGTTCCTCCCTCAGGCCACACGTGTCCTGGCCTTAGGACATCTGCAGTTGCTTTTTCCTTTCTTCAATGTCCTCTCCTTCTATGACTTAAAATGGCCTTCACTCTTTCCAAATTCTAAGCTCAAATAACTTCACTCAAGACACTTCTCTCTTCACGCTGAGCTCTCAGAAGTTCTGTTAATCTTTATATCCTTAGCTTGTTTTGTTTTGTCTTAAATAAAAATATTTATTTTTATTTTATTCTTTCTTCCCTTTAATAAAAGCCCCTGAAGTCAAGGGATTTTGAGTTTTCCATTTACTGCTGCATTCCCAATGTTGATACAGTGTCTAAGACTTGAGAAGTACTTAACAAATGCTTGTTGTTTGAAAGCTTAAGACAGGCAGGATTTATTTTTCTAGAGACAATTGTGTGGTGCATTCTGATTCTCAAGCATGCACTACCCCTCCCCGTGGGGAGGGTTAGGAATGCTTGCCCATGGAATTCAGGCTTGCCTGGGTGACACTGTCTAGTTATAAGTGTGAAGAATCTGTATGTGGTTCCTCAGATCCTCTTTGTCCCTCTGCTGCAGTAACCATCAATGTCCCAGACAGAAGTTTCTCTGTCAGCCAGACCCCCAGAGAAAATGCTGTTGAGCAAAGCCGCAGTCCATCACAGCGTATGTTGTAAACAAACGTTGCTTTATTAAGCCTTTGAGATTTGTGGACTGTTTCCACAATATAACCTAGTTTATTCTGACTAATCACCTAGACAGCCATGGTCAAGACACAGCCCTTCATAACATATAGAGTGAATAAGCTTTGCTAAGGCCTGAAAGCACCTAAGACATTTCGACACACTACATAGGGTTCCCTCAGCTGGTTTTCCACCGTCACATTTTATTTAAGGAATACAAAAGGTTTAAAAATTACGATAATTTAGCTTGATCAAAGATAATCTTATTTCTTCATGTGTTTATGAAGGAACCTTATGAAAAAGAGTAAAATCTCTTAGAGAGTTAAAGGTATTTTTATACAAATGAAATATGGATTAATAATACAGGTGACAGATCTGTGCCTCATATCAAATCTGAGTCTGAGATTAATGCCTTCAGCCTGTATTATTTTTATAGTTACCCAACTAACTCTGAGATAACTGGTCCAAACCAATACTCAAAGTAAATGTCTCTTTATTTAAGATCCCATGAGACATAGAGGTGCATACATTGGCAGGAGACTCTGCTGTAGCCTACTTAAAAACACATTCAAGATATAGCATCTAACTTCTACATATGTAGGAAAAGAAAATGTCTTTAATTTCACCTGTTACTCAGTGGCAGTACCTAACTCTATACACGATTCTCAAGGCAGTGTGACTTAGACCCCCTCTTCTAGAAATAGCTAGGACTAAACATTCCTTGATAAGGGGATACAATTGCTCTGTGTTTAGGCAGTGTGAAGCTGAGTCGGACCCAGCAGGAGAATGTCCTTTATTAATACAATATGAGGCAGCTGCTTACACTATTTTACAAGAGGTAATCAGATGAAATAGTAGCAGTCATCAAAAATCCTACGAGAGACACCTTATTTTATTGTTAGGTGCCAGAAACAAGCCAGTGTTGGATGTGAAGAAAGAAGCTGAACACCATGGGAATTTCCAAACACAGGTAGCATTATTAATAAAGTCTTTAAAAAAACACACAAACAACCCCATTTCAACACTATCTTTATTTTGCCCAGATTTTATTCCCTCATGGGGAAATAAAAGAAGAAGAACAGAATTGAAACATTTTAGATCTTTTATTTGACCATTATGACAAGATTGAATGTCTCATAAAGTTAGTGTTGAAGGAAAGAAGAGTTAGAGGATTAGAAAAAGCATGCTCATCTAATAACGCTTTGAAAGGAAACTAGAAATCTTATTTCTATTTGTGATGGATTCACTTTGGGAAGCTAAAAACAATCTTGCTGAACAATCTTCATCTAAAGTGAACTGTGTAGTGAGGTTACCAAGCCAGAAGCAATAGCTAGGAGCAATGTGGTCTGCTGGATGCGAGGTTCAGCTCTGTGTGCCTTGGCAGGAAGCCTCAGGCTCATCCAGACACACAAGCAGCACTCAAGGAGAAGTAGAGATAAACATCTAGCATTGCTGACAGACAGAGAGAACTGAGCTGGTGTACCACATCTTGGCTTTTTTGCCTTCATTTTTAGTAATACACACATAAATGAAAATCTTCTTTCCCATGAAACAACTATTTACTAGATAAACTATTTCAAATCCTAAAATTACTACAAAGAAAAATAATTCCTTTCTGGTGCCACCTTAAAAGAAGAACTGCAATTGGAGTAGATTGCTTTAATCTAGATGAACATAACAGTACCTTTTTAAAAAATGGCCATCAAGTTCTTCCCTGTTCTTTCTTTATTCCCACTTAAAAATAAACATTTTACTCAGATATTATTATGAGTAAGCCTTGCCCACAGTAGGCAAAAGTACAAGATTTGGTAAATTTCATACATAAATTAGAATAATCCAAACATGAATGGTTTAGTTATCTAGAGAACAGAGGGGATAAGTATAGTGGCTTCAGAATCCAGTTAATCCTGTTTTGTAATTTTTCTGCTCAACTCACATCTGTGAGTTGGATGAAGCCAAGTTGCATAGACTATTTCACAATTTTGTGCTTTTCTGAAATTTTTGCTTCAAATATTTGTAACAACTGTTGTTTACATGTTTACTTTTTAAGTGTTCATTGTTCCCATGCGCTATTTCCACGTCTAGCAGCTTATTTCCATATCTATGCTTACCATGAAGGCTTTAGTCACTTAAAAGTGGCATGTAACACTGCTAGAAAAAGTGACAAGACACCTTTTCAGGTTTATTATACTGTTTTGAGAAATGAAACCTCCCTCTCCCTTTCCTCAGACTTCCCCCAACACCTGATTCCTACATAACAGCCAACAAACTTCAAGTTCTTGAGGAAGTCAATGGCGGACTGCTTTCTTCCATTAGTGAGCTTCATGAAACCTCCCCCAAACCCACTGTACCCACCGGAAAGGTTACTTTATTGGGGTGAATTTATGAACAATGTATATTCTAGTTCTTACTTCTTGTTCACCTGCTAGATCCAAGACAATAACAACAACAACAAAGCAGAAAAATGTTCTCACTGCAGGTGTTTGCTAACCTTTGTCACTTCTGATATTTGAGGGTAAACAATCCCCAATATATATCCTATTATCTCACAATTCCTTAGTGTTTCACAGTATTTGTTTCCTTTACAGTTTTCATGAGTTGTCAAGTGATTTTATTATTTTTAATATTTTCTAAAGGCAAGCAGTATCACCACCTTGTTTGACTCAATGAAACCTGTTTTGAAAGTTAATACATAGGGTTGGAGGAATGGCACAGCCTTTAAAGCATTTTCCTAGCAAGCGTAAGACCTGACGTTCGATTCCCCAGCACCACACAAAGCTGGGCATGGTGGCACATGCCTGCAATCTCAGTGTTTGGGAGTCGGAGACAGGATTGCCAAATCCAAGGCTCGCCTGGGCTCCATAGTGAGTTCAGGACCAGCTTGTACCACAGAGTGGACCCTGTCTCAAAATTTTTTTTGAAAAAGAGATATTATTTAAAAAGTTAATGAATAAATTGATTTAATAAATGGGACAGTCGGAATGACTGGCCAAGCACTACAGTGGGACCGCAGACACCTTTTTCATTCCTGTTGAACACAAGTTGCCCTGCCTGTTTATAGGACTTTAATCTTGAGTGCATGATAACATTCAGAAAGTGGTTTAAGGGTTGAGTGCTTTTTAGCCAGATTTTCAGAAGGTTCCAGAAATGAAACTTCAAGGGGAATGTTGATTGACTGCAGCTGTTGTGTTCACGTCAGGAGGAGTTCCGGAGGATTTGCGAAAGCAGCGCCAAGTGTTGGGTGGACCGGTAAAGGACATCACATCGGTTGACATATTAGAAATGTTGTCAAGGCTTTTGTACAGCAGCAGATATGTTGCGATTATTTTAAATGTGTAATTGTAGATTAAGAACTGAGAAAGGTCTAAGGTCTTATATAGGTATACGTTAGATTGCCACAATTTGTGGGTCGTGGTCAGACGCTAAGTTCCTGATTAGAGGTGAACCGTTTATTCTACGCAACAGTAAAAATATTCCTATGCTGGTCCCTGCCCACCTGTGTTTCCCAGTCATAACAGAGCTGCACTCATTGTTACGGAGGACAGGACTTCTGTGATCAGAAAAACTAAATCTAATAATGGCAGTAAACATATTTGCCCTTTGCTCCAGCGGGAGATGCTATACCTTGAAGGCTGTTCACTGCATAAATATCCTAGTTTGGATCTGGTGTGTCCCCCAAAAGCCTCATGTTCCTATGGATACTGTGTAGGAATGGGAGGTGGGATCTGGCTGGAAAAGGGGTAGGAGTGAGGTTGACCTGGAGGAGCCTGTGCTAGTTCTGTCCTTCCTCCAAGGCTCTCTCTCTCTCTCTCTCTCTCTCTCTCTCTCTCTCTCTCTGTTCCACCATGCTGTACGGATCCCTGCCCCAGGGACTCGAGTTCCAGCTTTAGCTGCGGCCCCGCCATGAAATTCCACCATTTTCCAGCTGCCCACTCATGAACAGAGACCTTCTGAAACTGTAACCTACGATAAATCCTTCCTCCCTAAGTTGTGGATGTCAGGTATTGAGTCACAGGAAGGACAAAGTAACGAAGACAATAAACATCCTCAAAAACGTGCTTCTCAGATGTGTCTAATTCAAGGTACACAGAAACATGAGGCACATGGAGAATCACTGCCCGACGTTGCTTCTCTGGGGGATTTTATTAATTTAATTGATCCACAAAGACAAATACCAACATATACATGAAGGTGTTTGGCTAGAACGCACAGGGCTCACACACAAGCTATGCTCAGGAATGTGTAAAAATTGAGTGAAAAGCCATAAATCCAAGTGTCCAGCTGAGAAAGGGGTGGGGGGGGGGACTGTCCTTTCTGCAACTGGTTTTGAGAACATCCCCAAATACTCAATTTCTGTCCTCTATGGGAATATACTCTCATTTGAGGCAATTTCAATGACTTCTCTTTATTTCCACTTATTTTCGTCTAGAGCTTATAAAAGCCAAATAACCCTTCGAAAGGGCACTTAATCCCTGCTTAATATGCAGTTACTTTGTTATCCCCAGAGGCAAGAAGACTCAAGAGCAAGAGCTCAGAGATGTTGGGGTTGCCAGGCCAGAGGAGAAAGAAGAAAATGCATTTGTCATCTGTCGTGCAGGAACCCGGCAGTACTGACGTGCATGTACAATGAATCTGGCTTACTCCTATTCGTGCTAATGTATTTATATTAAAAGTGAACAGTAGCTTCAAGGTTTATAGTAGAAGACAGCCCTAGCCAGCCAGGATAATTATGCCTGCTCTTTAAAAAAAAATCATCAGGGCCTTTGTTATTCAGACTGAGGATCTGTCCCATACAACTGACTCTGAGATTGCACAGATAGTAAGTAAAGGTTTTTTTCACGGAGTGATATAAAGCTCTTGGGGATTTATAAACTGCTTTGTCTGTCAGAAACTATTTATGCAAACTTGGAGCTGCAGTAAATTATTCTTATTAAGCAAAAGTTGAGACATTTGCTTACATCTCACCAAAAGTTACCTGCAGTCTATCAGGCGCTGAAACACTCCATAAGCTGGAAACCTAAGAGCAAAGAAATTGCGCCCAGTATGAGCATCTGCAGTGAGGCAGGCGGCACAGAAGAGGTGTGGCAGCCGGGCTCCTCATGCGCTTGGACTGCGTGCTTTGCCCCTTCTCATTCCCTGTGAAACTTAGTAGGGGTTTTCTAGGGGTTGTGTCCCAAGGACAGATACCCCTTTCTTTTCTCCAGTGAGATCTTCCCCTATGGAATTTCCACCATCATTTAACATAAACAAATACATTCAAGGACTTCATCATAGAGCATCAGGCATTGGGTCTAGCACTGTGCATGAATTATTTTATCAGTTTCTAGAACATTTCCATGCATCACTGTTATAGACCACCGTTGCATACATATGGAAACTGAGAAGTAGAGAGATTGCAGGACCCAGATGAAGGCTCACATCTGTAGTGGGCGACAAGGGGGTGTAAACTCCGGCAGCCTGGGCCTAGGACAGATTCCTGTCACCGCTCTGTAAGGTTTGTGTGCTTCTATTCCCCAGATTCGCAGGATCACTTGGTTTAGTGGATGCCTCTGGGTGGTTCCTGGGGAATTTCTCTGAGTAGCTGTTTCCCCAGTAGCTACTCAGTCCAGATCCAGTTCTGCTAATTTGCCCTGTTACAGATTTTAGTCCTTCCTTGTCTTTTTTTCTTCTACTGTTCTCTTCATCTTTCTGAACTCATTCTGAGCCTCCTCAGTTCTAATTTCTCATAAATTTGTTAAATATGTCCCTTGCAGTGCTTATCAGAGGTAGTGGGTTAACAGATGATTGCTGATCTAACTTTGGGAGGCAGATAATTCCCATCCTACTGGGTTTACTAGACTAAAAGCACTTATCAAACACATACTGTCTTGCGATGTCCCATCTTTGTTTTATCCTTTGAATAAATAAGTTCCCACATTTACTTCTTATAACCTCTGGTCCGCCAACCTGGAATCACCAATATGGTGTGTCAAGCTCACTTGAACAAACAACCCCATTGTAAAAACATTTTGAAAGATTTGCCTTTTCCCCAAAGTCTTTATTTATATTTTAATCAATGAATCCAGCACCGTTCCAGCCAACATAACCAATAATCAATTTCCAAAGTGGGATTAGTAATAATACTTAGTAGATTTGAAGATAGTTTTTGTCAAATGAACGTCATTGCAATAGCAATTGACATGTAAGATATAATGTCTTGGGTCAATGAAACTATACTTGGGACAATAGATGAGAAATCAAAAGAAAGCTGGGAAGAAAAAAGTCTTCCTCTCTATTAATGTTTCTCCCTCCCACCCAGTTCTTCTTGTCCTGAGTATGTATCTGTGATACCCAAGAGTGACATGCAACGGCAGGAGTCGGTTTACACACGTACTGCATCTTCATTGCTTTGACTTCCCCTCCCTCTGCGCCAACCCCTAGCTTCCTCCCACACCCCTTCTCCTTCTCTGTACATCTGCTTCCCTTCTTCCTATCATCTCTTATTTGTTTCTTTCACTTATTTGTACTGTGGGTTTTTCATACAAGAGAAACCAAGCAACATTTAAGCTTCCCTGTCTGATTCATTTCACTAAGTATAATGGTCTCAAGGTATATCCATTTTCCTACAAATGATTCAAAATTTTCTTTTTGACACAGTAGTAGCTACTCCATTGTACATATACACCAAATCTTCCTTATCCACGCATCCTTAGATAATCCAGACCATTCAAATACATGAGGCTTCTATGGCACATAGTGGTTGTGCCAGTTCACAATCCCAGTAACAATCTAGAAGGGTACCATTTCTCCCACATCCTCACTAGCATCTATTGCTTTGAGTTCTTGAAAATAACCATTCTTACCGGGAATGTCAGTTTTGTTTTTGTTGTTTATTTATTTTTGAGAAAGAACTTCATGGTATAGTCCAGGCTGGTTCCGAAATCACTGTGTACTCCAGACTGGCCTCAAACTCATGACAATCCTCCTGCCTCAGCCACCTGAGTACACAGGTTACAAGAATGCATTGCTACATCAAACCTAGGGCCTTGAGTATGCTAGGCAGGTGCATTAACCACTGAGCTATGCTCTTAGTCTCTCAGTGTTGTTTTGACTCATGTTTCTTTAACGGCTAAAGATGCTGAACATCTTTTATGTGTGCTTCTGGAAAATATCTTATTAGTTTAGAGAAGAGATCCTAAATGCTATGTAAATTGTGTCTGTAAAAGTTATATTAAACAGTCAACAATATGTACTGATTATAATTCTCCACATCTACTTGGTGCTGACTTCCTCTCTCTATCCTCCTCCCTCTCTCCAGAATAGTCTTGTCAGCTGAATTAAACTTTTTGCAGCAATGGTGTCACTGAATGCTAAGATTTGACTATCAAGAATAGAGGACTGATGTCTACTCTTTATGTAAGGATGCAGGTTTCTTTTCAGTTGCTCATTCCTTCACAATTTCAACTCCATTGTGAAAGGTCACATAATGCTGAATTTTTCTACACAAAGACTAGGGTTCACCCTTAACCTTGTCTGTTTCTCTGAATCTTCTTTAGTCAAATGATCTTACTTGCAGTAGAGCCAAGGGAGAAATTTCACTCTCTTTTATTAATTATACTTGTAGTACAAAGTCTTAAGTGGACTTTGAAATAGTAGACACATTCCAGGCAAATATTCTGGGGTCTAGACAGTGGAATTTCACTCAAGTGCTCCTCAGACATTTTGCAGAATTCGTGGAAGCTTTTGCTATCTTTCCAAATGCAAGATCTTTGCCTCTATGTGATTTCCATTTCATGACCATTCCCAACCATCATTAGATGGTAGTTCTCCTCTTTGAAAATCATCAATTGCTCTGTTTATATAACAAAAAGTCTAAGCTCATCCTGGCTTTTTGTGGCTCTTCATAGGTATGCCTCACGGCTGAGCAGATATTTGAAGTGGACATTTGTACATAGAAGTGTTGAGTTTTGTTTTAGAAATGCACACAGTGGGGAAATAACAGTGGACAAAGAAACATTAACCTGTGATACAATCATAATAGAAGCTTCCGATAATCCAGCAAGGATCCCCGGATTTTGAGCATGCCATGCAAAATCCCCTCTCCACTGGGGCAAGAGGTCTCAGCCTTCACACCAATGGCTTGGCAGAAGTGGCTGCTTATACAGCAGGGATGAAAGCTTGGCCAGTGTGGCTTTCTTCAGCTGGAAGAAATTTGTGAAATAGTCTCAGATGAAGAACTTCAGCAGCACGAGTCCCAGAAGCTGGGGAAGTTAATGCTTTAGTCCCTAAGAGGAGTTCCAGGAAGCCCATGACGGCACACATCATTCAACTTAACCCTTTTTCCTCTCCACTGTGGTATTTTCCAGTTGAGACTTGTCTGATGAGAGTTTATTGTTTCGTGTTCAGAACGTGAGGTATGTGTACTACACTAACGTCTCTATCTAACTAATCTGGGCTTCTCTTTCTCTATTCTACTGAAACATTCTCCTGTCTTCATCACTAAGTTATTTGCAGCCCTCTATGAGGGCTTGGTCATCTCGATGTGCCTCTAGTCGCCGGCGCACTTTTGCGTTTAAGTGCAGTATCTCCCAGCCGAAGTAGCAATGCCATCGGTCATGTGTCTAGAGGTAGGAAGGGGCAAAAGAAGAGCTAGAAGTATTCGTCTTCTCATTTGGATTATACTATCCAAGGGCTATATTTTTGTTTAATGCATATTAATCATACAGAGTAGTAATAGCTTTCATTTGGGCACATTCATACATATATGTAAATACCTCATCACCCCTTTCCCTTCCTGGTCTTATTTGAGGCTGATGTGATAAATATGTGACCAATTCTCTCAGCAGGAAAGCAGTTGTTATGGATCACAAACATATAAAAATATTCATATATATATATATATATATATACCACTTTCTTGATCTAGTAAACTGCTGATGGGCATGTAAGTTTTTTCCGGAGCTTCACTATTGTGGAGCGAGTCCCCATAAACACAAAAAGGCAGGCTTGTCTATGGTATGCTGGTTTCATTCGGAAATACACCAAGGAGTTGTGTTGCTGGATCAAATGGTAGCTGCATTTCCAGCTTTTCGATGAACCACCATACGACTTCCATCATGGCTGTGCCGGTGCCCATTTCTATCAACTGCACAAGTTCCTCCCCTGCCTCAGACCCTTGCCAGCATGCATCATCTTGTGTGTGTGTTTGCTGTTCTGAATGGGAAGAGATGAAGAATTTCAATGTAGCTTTGATTTGCATTTATAGAGTGACTAAAGATTTTGAACATTTTTTCACTAACTTATTGGCCATTTTGCTATTCTGTTTTTGAGAAGTGTCTATTCAATTCATATTCCAGTTGGAGTTTTGTGGTGTTTGTTTAGCTCTTTATATGGTCTAGATATCAATCTTCGGTCAAAAAAGTAGTGAGCAAATATTTTGTCCTTCATGTAGTGGTTTCCTTTGTTGTGTAGAAGCTACATAATGTCCTATAGTCTGACTTGGTGGCTCTTCCTATTATTTCCTGTCTACTGAAGTCATACTCAGGAATTCTTTGCCTGTGCATATGACTTAAATTGTTTCCTCTTTTTCTTGCACTTTTCAGATCTTAAGTATTGTATCTTATATTTGATTAATTTTGTCTTGGTTTTTATACAGGGTGACTGATAGGGATCAAGCTTCAATCTTCTACATATGAATAGGCAGTTTTCCCAGTATCATTAATTAAAAAGTCCGTGTTTTCCCCAACATATGTGTTTGGTCCCTCTCTTAATTAGTGTTCTCGTTGCTTGGACATGTTACCTGACACCCACAGTTTAAAGCAGGGAAGGATTATTTTAGCCCACAGTTTCAGAAGATCTCAGTCTATGCATGGGTGGCTTGCAATGGAAGCATATGGCAGAGGCCTAGCTGGAGAGCTGTTCCCTGCACAGCAACAAGAAACTAGGGGAGTGAGGAAGGACAGAGCTAGTATAGATCCCTCTGGGCGTGTCCTAGTGAGCTGCCTCTTGTATGTCAAGGTCTGGTGATCCACCATTTCCAGTTAGGCCCTACCTCCTAACAACATGTGAAATCCATATAACAATATCCAAATGCATGAGGCTTTTGGAGAATACTCCACATACAAACCAAAGCAGTCCCTCAATCAATAATCAGATGGCTGTGATTGTGTGGGTTTGTTACTGTGTCTTCTGGTCTACTGTGTCGAAAACTATGGTTTTAATTTCTTGTGTACTCTACAATGTATATAGTGTCATGTGTATTGAAGATGTGCATATGTTCACAAAAATATGTACTTAAGTACTTATTTTATGCCAAAAATTGTCACAAGTACTAAGGTTTCAATGGTACGTAAGATTTTGGTTATGAACTAGATGTTAATATGTGGCTTGTGCTATCTTGACCTTTTGCTAATCATTATCTAAACACAGTAAACCTTATAAAGACTCAACAAGTCAAATCCTACACCTCCCCTATCCAGGGAAATCATTTTGTGATAAAAGAGTGGTCCCTAAGATCTCAGGGACATGATGCAAAAAAAGTTTTCCACTTTCAGTCCTATCCTAAAATGGGTTTGGTAGCTCTCCTGCATCTTGGGACAAAACGATTTGAAATACACATAGTCGCCAAGTTCCCTGCGTCAGGGGACAGAGCACAAATTTTCTGATCCAGTTGCTTGTTTACAATTAGCACAGGACTTGAAGCTATCTGCAAAGGAGTGTGGGAAATGTCAAAGAAGAAATAAATAAGCAATGAGCACTAATTATCTTCCCCATGATAATGATGGCCCATATTTGTTGAGTACTTCTATGTGACAGTACTATTTTAAATGCTTTATGTTTATTATTCACAACTGCATGAGATAAATATTACTATCCATCCTATTTTTTATAAGGAGAGGTATAAAAATGAATCAATTACTCAAGATACAGTGAATACTAATTGGTGGGATTTTAACTCAAGCTATAAGGTCGAAAGTCTATTCTGTTTCTACTAACTGCATTAAAAAAATAAGATTGAAAAATAGCTGTGCCTATAATTCCAGCTCTCAGGGGCGTTAAAGCAGGAGGACTGCAACTCTGAATCCAGCTTAGGCAATTTAGCAAGTTAGTGTGATCCTATTTCAAAACAAAAAAGGAAAGAACATGTAGCTTAGTACAGAGACCCAAGTTCAATTCTAGTACAATAAACAAACAAATACACTAAAATCCCAGTAAAAATGCCTATCTTCTTTTGGGGCAGATCAGTGAAAAACAATCCACAAAGTAAACTCTTCTTTTACTCCAGTGTGATCTGGAAACACTGATCTTCTATTCTAGAGGTTTTTCCTCTTTAAATCCTCTTTGAATAACATCTCCATTCTCTCTCAGCTCTGCATAAAAATACTTAGGATTTTTTTCATTTTTTATAGCAATCACTACTAGTTCAAGTGTTTCAGTGTACTCCCTTTGAGCGAAGAAGATCAAATAGTCTGTTAAAGCATGTTTCTAGCAAGCTGAAAGTTATTGATGATTAAAATGTTATTTTCCCTTTTCAAAAAAAAAAAAAAAGATCCTGACAATATTTGACGTGTACATAGGTTTCTTAACATCACGCGTTCCTTATCAATCAGTCTTTAGCAATTTGGGGAAGCAAAGTCCTTTCAAAGGGTTCAGATGTCATATGTAAGCTTTCATTAGTCCTACCCACCCTGACTCCTCCTATCCTTATTTCCATGAGAACAAGGGGACCATAGAAAATTGAAATTATGTTTGCTTTAATGATGGGTTAAGGAACCGGGCGACATAAAAGCTTAGGCATAGTGGGAAGAGCAGAGCCTCTATTGCCACCTGCTGGGCTTCGTGTTTTCACCCGACTCTCTGTCCATGCTGTGACTCCAAAGCTTTGCTCTGACTTCCTTTGCTTGCTAACTTCAGCCCTTTGACATGTGTCGATATCTACTGGTTTAAGTTTGGATGGAAAAATGCTGACGAAAAAGAAATAAAAAACTTTTAGCCTTCAGCATCGACTAGTCTTTAAACTCTTGCTAATTCACAAACAAGGATAATAAGTAACCACTTCTCCACAGCACTCAGTTCCTTACAAGTGGTTTTCATTAAACCTAAGTGAAAACATATGCCAGGATGCACATTTAAAGGACACTGTGTTGTTAATCATATGCCTTGATTAGCTTTGGACAGTGGGAAAAGTGAACTAGCCGAATTAAAATTATTTTCTTTCTTATAATGTTCTTATTTTACAAAATAAGTATTCATGAAGGTTTTAGTTTCCTAAAATGAAAGAAAAAAGTGAGCTATGAGGAGTGCTTTTCTAACTGTGCATTGATTTGCAGTAAAGTCTTGTACCTAATTTGATATGACCTTTTTTTAAAAATTACCTTCAGGGGACATATTGAAGTGGACATGTTCAAGGTCTAAGGCAAAATTTTCCAAGTCTTTTCTAAAATACTCAAAAGAGTAAATAATTAAACTTAATCATACACACTCAAGAACTGAACATAAGCCAGTAGTATTTAGAAAATTTCTGAATATGAAAATTTTACTACTCTCAAACTCTCAATTCCTAGGGAATTCACTGTCCTATCTCAAAACCACACAAGGCTCAGAAAAGAAAGATGCCAAGAGCCCTGTGAAAAGTAGAAAGGGTGCAGAAAGATTGGCTGATTAGTAAAGCAAACAGTGAGAATGGGCTGGTGAATGGAATTCAGGAGCAAAATAATTTTTCAGTTTGAATCAAAAACTTAGCATAATTATTAACTGTATTTGACAAGGTTGATTCTAAAATTCATCATACATAAGAAGAAATGAATAACAAGAGCCAAGAAAATATTCTAAAATGAATTCAATCTTTGCCATACAATATTGAAATATGTTCTAAATATAAAATAATCCATGTAATAATGTTGCAGACGTAGGAAAGGAGGTCAGTAGAACGAAATGGGACCTCCACAAATGGACCCACAAATGCAGTCTGGGAAGGATACAAGTGAGCACGCAGACCCCTGAGCCCGAGTGAAGCCAGTGTGCTCCAGGTGGTGCCGCCCATTCCTGATGAACAGGGCAGGAAGTGCTCCCTGCCCACTGCCTCTACCAGCCACCCCTCCTCCCACCACCTCCACCTTACCCTCCAAGGAAGCCCCAGTTAGAACTGATGAGTCATCATTCCCTAAAAGACCACCAGTCTAAATCTCACTGGGAATTAACCTATGTGCTCTGAAAACAAGCAGAAATCCAGGCTTGCTGGAGTGTCATGGTAACTCTGTTCCATGGACAGATCTGTAAATTCTTTAGTTTTGTGTCACCCAAACTTTTACATATTTTCAGTTGTTGGCTATGCAATGCAGAGCACGGTGCAACAGAAAAATTTTGAGCCCCATGTTTAAAAATTGTTAGGAATTTCATGATGGTATCAACAAAGTATTAAACACTGACTGCGTGTAATACTTCTATGAGCTTATCCATGTTATGCACTCATGTAGCCAGCTGCCTGTCCTCAAACCCGTTTCTCAATGTCTAATGCTCTGCCATCCACAAAGCCCTTGGATTATCAATTTTTTTCTCTCAATGCTCAAAAAAATTCTTCTTAATCTGTGTAAAGCAAAGCTGTCTATGAGAACACTGCCAGATGGCCCTCTACCACATACCATAGTGCCTGAAGGTGGAGTGGCTTTATTGTATCACTTTTTGTTTCTAGAACATTCTCTTTCTTCTTCAAAAATATGGTTCATTTCAAACCCACAGCATCCACCTCACTTCCCAGAATCTCTCCTTATTTCAGTCGTCAACATATATCTCCAGTGACGAGCATGACTCCTGTAGGTGCTCAGTACATATGTGCTAAGGAAGTTAATAAATTGCTTGTATCATTAAAAAAATGGATAGAGTACTAATTCAACTTGTCCAATTGCATAAAACCAGGCACACTTTACAAAGAATATGTTGCATGAGTTTCTATTAGCTTTCTGTTAACAGTACCTAGATATTTGTATTGTATGCTCTGTGTGCATTTTGTTAGAAAATGGTCCAAAACTTATCCTGCTCTAAAGCCAAGTTGAAATCTATATCCTAAGTATTTATGATTATTTCTTTTAAGAGTTGGCAGGAAGACGAGAAGTGGAGTCATTTGATATGACTTCAGGAGTAAATGCATATCCCTTTTAGAGTTTTGCTAGTATGTTTAAAAAAATAAATAAAGTTTAAAATTAAAGAGAACCCAGTCTTGGACTTGCAACATGATCTATATTCTTTGCTTCCAAACACTGCCCTCTTCTGGCTAAAGAGTGTTAGACTGCTTGTTAATAGAGTTGTGTGATGAGGACAGGCTTATTTAAAAAAACAAAATAAAACAAAACAGAATAGACGCAGGTAAAGACAATGACGGCGTGAGTTTGGAAATTAGAAAAAGATCGGCACAGAAGAAATCACCTTGTCTCGTGTTTTTCTGAAGGACCTACACAAGTTTTCCTGTCCAACTTGGCCTACACCCCTTTGAAGCCTGGGGGTTCCAAAACTCTAAAGCTCTTCCTGCCATTTCCATCGATGCCCCTTTGTTATTTGCACACAAGCCCTGCCCCCACCCCTCAGCCCGGCGGGGCTTGTTCCTCCATTCGCTCTGCTTGTGTTCTCTCAGTTGGGCTCCACCCCCACACGCAACACGCCCCTCTCGGGCGCACCACGGCCTTTCCTGTTCATCCTGGCTGCACGTGAGCCTTCTCTTGTCACTAAAGTGTACATGCAAATTGCTTTGCCACCTTCTGTATCTGAGTTCTTCGGGAAAGACCTCAGGAATGACGAAGTTAAAAGATTGGTATAAAAAGGAAAGAGAAATGGTAACTTGCGCCCGAGCGAGTTAGACTTTGATAACTTTGCATACGGTGATCTCACGGTCTAGAATGTTAATGGGTATGCAGTCGTCTTCCCTGTGGTCCCTGTAGCTGACCAAAGTACAGGCTACAGGACTTTCCGCTGTATTTTCCTTAGCGGCACATCCAGAAAGTGCTCATGCCCTGCACACTTGTATTAACAAATAAGGCTGATTGCAGCCAGAGGTGGTGACCCCAGATCCTGGAACACAGCCTGAAGGGCTGAAGGAATTAATGGGCACATTCGAAGGAAACTGTGTTCTAGAAAGTACAACAGACCAAGGAAAGTAACGTGCCTTATCAAATCAAGGGGAAATCCTGTGGACAAACTTGAGGAAGTAATGAAGAAAAATAGTCTAATCCGAGTGAACAAAACACCTTCTACTGTCCCATCCTCACTGTGGCCCGCAGGTCCTGCGGGCTTCTTTCTGGGCTGTGCTCTAGGGCCTCTGGTGCCTCTCCCTTTTCACTGCTCAGGGCTGGTTGCAAACTCCTGCTAAAGCAACGTTTCCTAATTTAGCGTTCCTATCTGCACTGGCTACAGTGTTTAGAGCCTGCACAACACCACTTGGCATAATTATGCTCAAGCTTCTGAGGTTCACTGATGTTGTATTTGACCATCCCTAACCACACATCATGTTCTCTGTCGTTCCAGGGTTCCATACCTCTGTGCCAGCTAAAAAGGATCAAGACCCAAACCTCCATTAGAGCATCAACCCCCTGTCTTCTCTTGAGATAACTCTGAGGCTTGCCACGTAGCATGCCTGTGCCTTGGCTGCTGCTTGCCACCTGTCGCTGGTGACTGCTACTTTGCATAACCCATAGAATTTCCATGGCTTGTCTCGTCTTTGGGCCCTGCGACTCCCCTCTTATTTTATAATTTCTCTTGATTCTTTAACCTAAGTCATAGGCTGGAGTGCAAAGCAAAACTTCAGTGAAATCTTGAAGGTGATGTTCAGAATTAGATATAGGAAGCAGAAAAGGAACGTTTAAGACATGGTAACAATGATGACTGATGTTGCTTTGCTATCTTACCCCAGACAAGAAGTTCCCACCTGCTCTTCTCCGCTCAGTCTGCCTTGCTGACATGGCGAATGTCTGGTCCCTCTGCATAGGCAGATTCTCTTCCATGCTGAGTACACAATCCATATTCATATTTTGTCAAGTTCTTATCCATAAGCAGCTCATCCATAACAACTGCACAAAGTCTGACCTCTGCCCATTATAGATGTAACCATGCAAATTCTTTTCAAAACGGTTTCTCAATATTTTGCCCCATTTATGAGACTGAGTCTAGGACTTAACTTTGCACATCGAAAATACCCTAAGTGTTTCTCAAGAATTATTTTTAAAGAGATGCTTTTTTTTCCTAAATATTGAATAATTCTGGGATTCCTGATATGTGAAAGTGGTTAAAAATTTTGATGCACTTTTGAAAATCCTACCTGACCAAAATCATCTGCTTTTATGGCAAGAACAACAGCTTACTCTTCTGGCTCAGATCCAAATATTGTTGGTTTTCCACAAGTTAAACATGGTCCCCTAATAAGAAGCCAGGAATAGATTTATATTTGAGCTCTATGACAGAGATTACTAATTGTTCCCCAAATCTGTTATCTTCTTTCTGATGTCACAACCCCCCCAACCCTCACACACAATTTCCAGCCTCTCCTGCACTTAGGTACAGACATATGGCAGAGATTTTGCCAATTAGTGTGAGTGGGATGGTCACCAGTGTTTACAGGCCTGGCCTGTACAACCTGGCCACATGCATAACTCCTTGTTCCTTTCTCTTTTGAAATAGTCCAAAAGGAAATGATCCCTTGCCTCCCCAGGGTAAATTTGAGACCCACATGTTGAATGCTGACAACGGCTGGGCTTGGTCAGGATAGCAACCTGGATGATTCTATGACAGAAAGCTATGTTACTAAACCACTTACTTGTCCAGTGCTCTTTTTAGGACAATATATATATAATATATTTATATATATGTAATTTATTAATGCTGATTATAGGTACAAAAAACCCAAAATGGCCACTGGCATATGCAGGATCTGGAGGGTCCAGTGGCTGCTCAGACATGAGATAGTGGAACACCAGTCTGAGACTGCCGGCCAGCGGTTGTGAGTCTGTGCTTTGGATCTCTGTGTTGTGGATCCCCGTTCATTGGTGAATACCTGAAGACAGGAGCGAATCTGCAATGGAGATTGGTGATGCAAAGACAGGAGCAAGTCAATGTCTAGCAGTGATGATGAAGGCCACATCTCTACCAGGTGAAGGGGCTGTTATAATCTTCTTAGTCACTTAGTAGTTGCTGTGATTTAAAATGTGGCATCCACAAATTTAGGGGAGGAAAAGTTTATTTTAGCTCATGGTTTCAGAAGGTCACAGTTCATTCAGGGGCGGCTGGTAACAGTGGAAGTACATGGCAGAAACAGAGGTGGAGGCAGCGCCTCCCAACGTTACATACCAGAAGGTCAAGTCCCATGAGGTCCAAAGGAAGGTAGCAGCATATATATATATATATATATATATATATATATATATATATATACACACACACTTTCAGGCCTTGTCCCAGTCATATGCCCCTTCTGGCTCCAGTCTCAGTGTTCCGTCTCTTCCAGGTGTGGAAGATGTGGTAAGCCCCCACTACATACCTGTAATCCAATCTACAAGTCTATAATCCACCCCTCCAGATGAGGCCCCAATGTCCTAATAGCACATAGTTCCATAGACAATCCATGGCATCCAAATACATGTGACTTTGGAGGGATATTCCAGAGCCAAACCATAATGTCTTCCTTCTTTTTGCCTTTTTATTTAATTCAAGCTTCCAGTCTATTGGTTGGGCTATTCACACTCACGTTGCTTCTCCCCTGGTCCATCCATGGTCCATCCATAATTGATAAATCAACCAAACTCTCTCTCTCTCTCTCTCTCTCCCCCCCCCTCTCTCTCTCTCTCTCACACACACACACACACACACACACACACACACACACAGCTCTGCCCTTTGGATTTACTATGCATTTTCTAATCCCATCCACGTGACATATTTCTTTCAAAGGGTCACACTAATCCAGTGTTCTGATTTGGGTCTGTTTGTTATGGCACCTAGCTTACTTTAACCAAGTTACAAATGGACACCTTGTCAAGTGAAAATACCCCTACTCAGATGTTGCATCAGCAGAGATCTATGTGGTGGGGAAAGGGGTGCTAGCGACTTAGGAGAGGCCTACCTCTATGCTCTCTTGACCCCCCCATTTCAATATTTATCTAAAATTCTGCCACACAGATTTCATTACTTTGGATAAAGACACAATACTTTTAGTCATCTTCTTTAAAAATAAGTAATATCACCTGGAAAACGTGGCTAATTCATCACGATGTACTACAAGCCCCTTAGCAGTGATAGGTTTCTCAAATTTCTTCCCAATAAAATAGACTTGTGAAAAGTTGAGAAAGGAGCACAGGCAATGAAACATGGCTTAGCAGAATGGGAGGAGATGTGGGAATTTCCAAAACACGGAGCATTAAATTTTTGCTCCAAAAAACAAATCTGGGAAGTGGTAGGTGGAGGGTGGGAGTGAGGGCTGTAGGCGAATTTCTGAAGGGAAGTTCAGAAAAAATTTTTTTTCAAAAAAGGGAGGTGAAAGAACTGAAGTCAAATTTACAGCTTGACACATCTTTAAGCAATACATGGGGCATTTCTCCACCCTTTCTCTATAGTTTAGTTATTCTGATGTACTACCTTTTTTTTTTTTTTAAATCTCCACAAGGCTTTTCAGGAAAGCCATAGCAAAAATCACAAGAAAAGAGATGTTAACAAATAATCTAGACTTTCCACAATTGAATGTTTTGTTATATGTCAACCAATACCTCATTCAGACATATAACACCATGTCATTTGCAGGAGATGGATGGATCTTGAGATGAGACCATCAGGTTAAGTGAAATAGTCAGATACAGAAAGTTAAACATGTATGGTGTCTCATATGAAAAATATAAATTAACTAAAAAGTTGAAAAAGGAAAGTTTTAGGAAACAGATCCTTTGGAAAAAGAAGACCAAGAGAAGGGATGGCGGAGAGTAGAGAGACAGGAGATGGGGAATGAAAAATGATCAAAATATTATGTATCAATTGCCCCAAAAGAACGTAATTATTGTGTATCACATACACTAATAAAAATATAAAATAAACAGAAGTACAGCAGCCATCTATCATCGCATACTATGCACTTATTTCCTTTCTATACCTCATGCTGGGGTATATGACTTCCAAGGTGGAGAGCTGAGCAGGAAGGATGAGACCAAAAAGATTAATCTTGAAAGTCAAACACTACATAATTCAATTGCATTTGCCCATTTATTATTTTAAAAACAAGTATTTGTGTATGATAGCATAAGTTTTATATTAATGTCAAAGACAATATTTACCTTCACATTAAAATTTTTCAATATGTACAAATTTAAAAATTGTGCATAATGCGAAATAGTTGATATTCATGGGTAGGAAAACTTGAGTCCGGGTTTTCTTGGCATAGCTGGTCCAGTAAGTGTTGTTTAGCAACCCTTTCACAAAAGCAAACAGTGGAGACGGTCAATGTCCCCTTTGAAATTGAGAACTCTTTTTGATCAACAGAAGATTTGGTCATACCTCATGCCGTATACTTTCATTTTGTTTCCATTATATGTTATTTCCACAGCAAAATAACTATGAACTTAGTGGCTTAAGCAACATAGATTTTCTTTCAGTTTCATCGCATAAGAAATTCAAACCTGGAATCACCTGCTAAGAACAGTGTTGCTGGAGTTGTATTTTTTTTTTTTAAGAGGTGCTACGGGGAGAATTACCACCTTGTTCATTCATGTTCCTGGGGGTATTCAACACCGTGTGTATGCATCTGAAGCTTCAGTTTCTTTGCTGACCACCAGCTGGAGGCTGCCCATAGCTCTGCTGGTCTCCATGGCCTATACATATGACTCCTTACATCTTAGAAGCAGCAATACAGAATTAAATCCTACTTAAGCTGCCATTTCTCTTACACACCTTCTGCAGTTTTTCTCTTCTACTTCTAAGAACTTGGGTGACTGGATTGGTTACAGCAGAATAATCAAGGGCATTCTTTCCATGTCAACATCCTTAATCACATCTACACAGTCCCTCTTGCCATAGTGAGATACATATTCACAGGTTTTGAAGATTAGGGCTTCAAAGTCATTGAGGGTCATTATTTTTGCCCAATATTTTCTTGGTTAATCAGGTAACATCTGAAACACCTTGACCTATAAGGTTATTAGTGTGAGTCAATGATAGGGTGTAGCTCCACGATGCTTAAGTCATTTCTCATTTTATGACACTTGCAGTTAAACTTACATCTATGATAACTTAATGTCATATTTTCATCAATAGGATCAGAAGCCATGTCAGAGATTCCATGGAATCTTGGTTCTCAGCACCTCTTCCTCACATCTCTATCTTCCTTATAACCTCAAAGGATGATAACTGGAATTTAAAATATAAAAATTCAGCCTTAACGGTACATCAAGAACTAAGTTTACCTTAATGTAGAGAACACGAGACTTTATTACATTTTCCTTTATTACACTTTATTACATTTTTCTCTTACAGAGTATCTGAGCATTTTTGTGATCCAATTTTGAAAGAACCAAGAATGAAGCTGTACCATCCTGTGATAACATAGCAGTGTTCTTCCTGGTTTGGCCCATGCTGGAAATTGGACTGCTTCTCATTTGAGCTATTCCTTCCAAGTGTAGGAAAACTTCATTTTTCATCTTTCTCTGCAGAGCAGGCAGGGCCAGCAGAAACAAACACAGCCATTTGTATGGGCCAGACAGTGAATCAATGTGAAAGTCACAAATGATAAGGGAAGGTGGACTATTGCCAGAGGAAGGGAAGCACCTCGCAGGATTAGGGAAGGAAAGGGCCGAACTTCCTGCCTGATATGAGATTCAAGCCACATGGTTTGGTTTTAAACAGAAGTATAGAAAAGAAATGCTGCTGATGTCAGAAACAGACAACGGTACAAAAAATAGGAGCTATCTTTTACTTCTCAAGGTATAACAGACTTTGGATATTAGATACTTTCTCTCTTTGGCTCTGACTACTTTGCATAGCTTTTTTATTTAGCAAAGAGACTCAGATCAGTTCCACAAACCAAAGCAGTGCTACAGGAAGTCATCCTTGAGACCCTACTTGGAAGTATTTGTTAGAGGAAAACGATGATGAAGCTATCTAAAGTGGCCCTTTAATAGATTGGAAGATTTATGTACTGACTCAGAGAGGGCGATTCCCCTCTACACAGCCCTTAATATGGACATAGTTATTCAATCTCCTGGTAGGATATGACTTGAAACTGATATGAATCCAATGTCCAAGAAATTATGAAACTCTTCCTATAACTTCAACTAGAGGAGAAATTAATGTTTGTGTAGCACTAGGTATCAAGGTGGAGAGGAAATTGCGTGTTATTTCCTGTAATAATATTACGTCCCACACCAACAAGTGCTTAGGTCAGTCCTAAGTTCCAAATACCTTCATGTGTCTACCCTTCATCTTCTAGGACAGTACAAATAGAAATTGTTCGCGGGTTCAAATTCTTAGCTCACAGAAGGGCCAACCAGAAAGAGACTACTTTTTTTGAGAACCACAAAGGTCTGCACAAATGTGAACTCATTGGAAGGCGGCTTCCAGAAAGCAGGTGAAATTTTCTTTTCAAATAATTGTAAGATTTTGATGGCTTGCCTTGATGATGGAGCATTATTCTTAGGCTTACATCGTTCCAATGAGCTTGCTTCAGACTTAATACTGTGGAACATTTGTAGGCCAGCTGAGATGGAAACATACGTGAAATCCCAGTTAACATCCTGTATCAAGCTGGCTTCCAGTTCCTCTTGGAAGTGATAGTTCTGGAAAAACCTGTCCTTTTCAACTGCATCAAAAATTCACATTGGTTTAATTCATACAGCTCAAGAAAGACATTGTTGTTGCCTTGTCATACCCAGGGATCTCTCTGTGGTACTGAGTGCCAACTCATTTCTACTCTGAGGACAGAAATTTGCCCCCCTGATAATTCATTTTTAAACCAACAGCATAGCATAGAAATTTAAAAACTCTTAACAAAAAAAAAAAATGCTATTCATTTGAACTTCTTCCTGAGTGAATTGCCTCTTCATTTCATTTGCCCACTTTTCAATAGGACCCTTTATTTTGGTAGGCTTACTTTTCTTCAGCTCCCTGTATATTCTAGTTATGAGCTTCTTATCTGAATTGTTGGTGATGAATGTTTTTTCCCCGTCTGCTGGTTCGCTTTTTACAATGTTGATAGCTTCCTTTGCTGTGCAGAAGCTTTTTAATTTGACATGATCCCATTTGTTAATAATGGGGATAATTTATTTTGCTCTTGGTGTCCTGTCAAGAAAGTCTTTGCCTACCCCTATGTCTTTTAGATATTTGCCTAATTTGTCTTCTAGAAGGTTCCGTGTTTCACTTTTAATGTCTAGGTCTTTGATCCACTTTGATTTGATTCTAGTGCATGGTGACAGGTGTGTGACTAGTTTCATTCTTCTGCATATGGATGTCCAGTTTTCCCAGCCCCATTTGTTGAACAGACTGTCCTTTTTCCATTGTATGCATTTGGCTCCTTTGTCGAAGATTAAGTAATTGAGGGTATTTGGGTTTGTCTCTGCATCTTCAATTCTGTTCCACTGGTCTATCTGTCTGTTTTTGTGCCAGTACCAAATTGTTTTTACAACTATTGCTTTATTGCAAGAAAGTGGCCCCACACTAATTAATAAAGTCTAAGTCATAGGTAGTCTCGAAGAAAATATCTTGTGGGGAAAGTGAAAACATTTTTCTATAACCCAGGAGGGCAAACAAAACAAAACAAAACAAAAACTGATTATGTTTGGTAGTTTGTAAAGGCGTTGGACACTGGGAACATTTGTTCCAACTGATCAGCTTGTAAATTAAATTATGAAGAACATTTCTTGTTAGATATGTTACCTTTGAAGTCAGCACTTCTCATTCTATTAACACTTCTTCAGTGATTTCATAGAGATTAATAAAAAGCAAGTCTCTTACTCATTTTTAGAAATCTTGTCAATAAAACTCCTGGCCAGACTCAAGGTGGAAAATTAAAACAACACTGTATTTTCACAATTTCTGAGAGAAGTTTCCAACCTTTCACCTGGATTTCTCATTTCTGGACTTTTGTGTTCTAATCTGTAAAATGACAGCCTTCGAGTCGCTGATGTTAGGCCGCTTTCTGTTCAATACATGTAATTCACATTAAGAATTTGATACTTTACATCTTCCCCAATTTTATGTCCTACTCATACAGGAATTAATATAATACTAGCCATGGTTTAAGATTAAAAAGTATGAACAGTTTTGAAAAAGTGTAATTCAAATTTGTTTTCACTTTAGTCTGAGATAAACCTAGAACAACCAACAACAGAACTATCAGCACCCTAAGATTCCCACCTGCCTTAGTTACTAGGTTTTGTGAAAGAATTTTCACATTCGTCATATCATGTATGTGAGAATGGCTGATCTTGATATCTGGCATAAATAACAACATTGTGTTTGTGAGCTCAAGAAGCCCAGTACTTCTAAGCTTGATTTCCTCTTCTAATACTTGCTCCAAGCTCAGAGTGATCTTGAGTTAGCTTTTCAGTCTAAATATCAGTTTCTTGATCTATGAAGTAGGGATAATATCTTGTAGTAGGGTTTATTTAAGCTGTAAAGAAAGTAATACATGACTGACCCATACTATACTCAATACATGAAACATGGTTTCATTATTTTGGCTAACAAGATAAAAGAATTAAGCTATCAACTGTAAGTCATTTAAAGCTATGTCTTCCAGAAGACTCTTACTGTAAGATGTTATAGTTTGAATGTAAAATGTCTCCAAAAGGCCAGTTGATGGATTTTTTTGAGAAAGCCATTAAGACTACGAAAACTCAAACTTCAGTAAGTGATTTATTAACACACTGATTAGACTCACAACTTGATGACATTCTTGGGTGGTGATGGAATCTGGAGGCGGGCCTACTTGAAAGGAGTGGATCATGGAAGTGTGATCTTGGGGACGATATCTCAGACCTGACACCTTCCTCTCTAGCTCTCTCTCTCTCTCTCTCTCTCTCTCTCTCTCTCTCTCTCTGCTTCTAGGTCTCCATGCCATGAGGTGAACAGCTTTTTTTTTTTTTTTTCCTACCGAACCCTTCTGCCTTGATGTGGGGTTTCTGTCTAGCCACAGGCCTAATGCAGTGGAGCTGGCTAGAAACCTCTGAAACCATGAGCCAAAATAAACTTCCTTCTTTAAGTTGACTAATTTCAAAGATTTTGTCATAGTGATGGAAAGCTGACTAACAGAGAGTGTCTAAAAAATGTTTTAAAGTTTTCATCTTTTGCTTCTTTTGAAGTAGGCAGGAAAAACAGAATAGATAGCATAATTATCCTAACCCAACTTTGTATAATAATCACATGGATAAACAAAATATTATATCAGATGAATTTGCTTGTATAATTTGAAGCTGACAGTGCTGTGTAAAGTCATGGATGTGAAGCTTATGGGAACCCAGAGACCCAGATGGTGCTGGGATTCAGCCATAAAATGAACAAAGATCTGAGGCAAGATTGTTGGGAGTCCAGGCAAAGCTATGCTGCCTGGGGGAGTAGAATTTCCTAGGCAGAGCACCTCCCTGGTCTTGGCTGCTTCCCAGAAGAGCCCCGCCTGGGTGAATACACATTCAAGGAGTCTTTCACAACCCGCTTACTGTGCATGAGTCTTGGGTGGGGAGACACAAAACTTCCTGGCAAGATTTTGGACCTGAACAATGAAACACCTATAAGCTCCTACAAAGGCCCAAAGAACTCTTGCTACAGTTCTTCAATAGGAGGAAGGAGCATGCCTCCACCCATTTTGACAAATTGTATTGCGGCTGTATCCTGACACACGAGACTGGCAAGGGCTAGGAAATATCTTGGTAGCATTTCTTGCCACTGGAAACGAAGAATGAGCTACATAGGGTTCCAGTACTTTACATTTGTAGCCCTTTTGCAATGTCTGCCCTGTTGAATAATCTTACAGGAAAAAAAGAAGCTTTTTAATTGACGGACTCAGTATGAAAATGTCCCTGGATCAGAAAATTCAGGGATGGGAAGAAATTCATTTCTTCTTCCTGGGACTAAGGAGTTGCCTTGAGTTGTTCCCCAAAAAACCTCTGTTCACTAAACAATAGTCTTAATTGCCAGGTTTGAAATCTTGTTCAGGAAAGTAGAATAGAAGAAAAATGGAAACAATTTGCTCAAAAATTTGCTTTAGATAAAAATTCCAGCTCTGATAAGAAGCAGCCTTCTAATAATTCTGCCTTACAAAAGTGCAAAATGGTCTCCAGTGTGCCTGAGCACATGCAGCTGCTTGTTAAAACCAGAGCATTTGCCCTGTCCCACAGTGCTGGGCAAAACACCCCAAATGGGGAGCTGGGCCCCCCTTGCTAGGCTCGCTGTCAGTGCGTCCTACCTTCCCTGTTTCCTTTCCTTACCTCCTTCTTCTCCTCCCACTGTATCCTAATCTCTTTTAAATGGATTAATTCTATAACACTCCAGTGCAGAGACAAGGGCTTTACTTGGCAGCTTTCGGTTTACAGGATCGCTGGTGAACAATCAGTCTGTCTGGCAGGAAGGTACGCCCGCAAATATTGCAAGCAACCAACTGGCTCTGGGCACTGGTCCAAGCGGCTTCATTTAGGGCCTCGAGATCATAGAACCCTTTGGCTGGAAAGAAAGAAAAATGAAAAAAGGTAAAACAGATTGGTTTTTATTCTTAAAAACAATATTCTACTTTTGTGGAAAATATTTTTAGGAAATACCTCATACTTGGAGCTTTATAAATAAATCATATGACTGCTGCAAAAATAAAAATAAAAATAAATAAGTGAAGAGTGCTGCTTATTCTTTTAACGGTTGAGTCAAGTTAGCTATGAACCAGAGGATTTTTTATCCTTAAAATGGAAGGATTTTTTATGTGTTATGATATGCATTCTTCACTAATTGTTAACATCTTTGCTTACTCGCTATTATCTTGCAAATATAACTTCTGGCATTCTTTCAGTTGACTCTAAATATAAGCTTACAGTGGGACAAGAACATGCATTCGAATGTTTCCTCTCCTGTAATGCTTCAGTGGAATGTTTTTAGAGGTCACAACTGACAGCTGAGAGCAAATTTAAGATGAATTATATCCTACAAATTTATCATTTCTCTTTGGCAGTAAGCTTGGGGATTCTTTAAGTAATTAGAGTAAAGAATGCAAACAGAATAGTTAATTTGATGAAAAGAAGTTCCCTTAAGAAAACAAAACAGCTGAGAAATGTATAATCTTCATGGGAAGAACATGGGGAAATAAAGCATATGGCTCTATTTTAGAGAAACAATGTGGGATTTAGCTTTAATAAGCCTTATTTAAATAGAGTAACTGTAGTACACTACTGACTACAACTCAGCATTGCCCAAAGGTAGCCAGCACTCAGAAACGTATTACTTATCTGTTGTCATTGGAATAGCATATATTACTTCATTACAGCCAAGGCAATTCACACTTTTTTCTGTTGTATAAATAAGGGTTTGCACAACCTTAAGGAACCTTAGGTTCTAGACATGCTTGCCCCCACTATACTTGTTTTTGCCCCCTATTGAAATGTAATCCCCCAAACAACGTAACAGTTTTCATTTAGATATTTAAAAAATTCACCTCCTATGGAGGCTATGAATGTGTGTTTTGAATACTTTGAAATTTCTGCTGACGAAAGAACAGCATTGATTTTTTTCATTACTCATATGAGTTTTACTATAGAGACAAAAGTTCCAGAAGGTGATTCATTATTTCTGAATGTTTTTGCACAGCGCTTTGGTTTTGGATCTGCAGCAAGATGTTGACTATGGTGAGGCTGTGGGAGTGGAACGGTGATGTGAATACTATGTACTTATAGACAATAGGCACTTTCAGAAGTAGCAAAAAAAAAAAAATACCATGGGACCAAGAGGAAATTTTCCTGAAGTTATAGGATCTACCTTTTCTAACTATAAGCACTAGCAGTCTAACAAACCCACCATGGCTTTCAAGGCAGTCATTCTCACTTCTAGCTTTGTGATAACTAGTCAAGCAGAGGAAATGGTAACAATCGAAGAGAAGGAAACAGACTTTCTATACCAAGGGAGAATTGCTGGGAAGAAAGTTTCAATGAAGTGCACAGCCTCTCTGTGGGGAAAGGCTCTAATTTCAATAGGTGAGTGCTTCCATTTTAAGCCCTTTTCCCACTTGTATATAAAGACTTTTGATGGAATGGACTGTGGATAATTAGTTTCTAATCACACAGAGAACTTGTTATAGAAATCTAGATTCTACTCTATGGGTTGCTGTAAATTGATAATCCATAACCTGCTTGACACTTTCCAGCATGACAAATCTATAGTTACGTGAGGAGAGTGAATGGCTTCTGCGACAACTTCTCTTAAAATCAAGACTTACTTTTAAAGAGAATGAAGAAATTGGCAAAGAAAATAACAATGGTGGAAATGTAACTAGTCTGAGTTTGCCCAGCAGGGATTCTCTTAGTTATTCTCGCACTCTAAATGAGTTAAGCCTAAGGCTCTATGGCAAAGTCACATGTCATAGTGCAGTCCCAGTCTTATTTGGCATGCGCAGTGCTTTACAAATTATGAATTGAAAATATTGTTTCTGAATCTTGGGTGGAATTGGGGCTCAGTGGTAGAACAGGTGCCTAGTATGTGTGAAGCTTCAGGTACAAGCCCTGGCCCTGCCCCTCCCCTTAAATATTAAGTCTAAACGTTTCATATCAATGCCAAGATTTCTGGGGTCTTTTTATATTACTGAAGGACATGGCCACAACAGGCTAGATTTCCTAATGTTAACACCATCTGGAATCAGGCAGCTGCTGCTTCCCTGAGTGAGAGCTAGTGCTCTGCAGCTCCCCATGGGCTCCAGCTTCCCCCTTTCACACGTGGACAATTTTATTCTCTTTTGTAACCTGATAAGAAGTGAGTGGACTCTGGGTGCATTTGAGTTTAGTACCCTTGATCTCTGAATACCAAGACACAATCATACTTAAAAATCAGATGTTCCCAGAGATTTTTAAAGGTGAATTTTTGTAACCATTATGCTTGCTAATATATAAAAGCAATTTTAGGAATATACAATAAATTCCAGTGGGGCACCCTCATGCACAGAGTTGTCAGGACATGGCATCTCCATGTCTCAGTATCTGAAATCAGCACCTTGGATGGGCATTCCCAAATAATTTTTCCTATTTGGCTGTAGCCAAGGCAGTAAATATTGTTGACTTCAGATGTTTGGACAAGTTTAGAAAGTCTCCCCTCATATATTCAAGTCTTTTCTCTAAGAACTTACCAGAAATGGTCCTGACTTCTGGTTTTTTAGGTTCTGGTCTCCTTAGTTGTCTAGGTAACAAGTTGTTTTCTATATGCCATTTTTTCAGACATTGAGGCTCATGGATGCTTATGGATTTTGTTCCATATTCACGACCACAGATGTAACAAACAACAGTTCGTGGACGCCTTATCATTGTTATCTGTCAATAACAACATATCTGTTAGATAAAGTGTAATTTGGAAATTATATTTTTAAATTATAGAACACTCAAATTTGCCAAAACATCAATATGATTTAGAAATAATTTCAATCAGTCTGGTTAAAATAACTTTTTAGGCAACTAAAAGACAAACATTATTATTATTATTATTATTATTTGTAGTACTGAGACTTGAACTCAGGGTCTTTGCATTGAACTCTATACATAGCTCATTTTACTTACTTTGCAATAGGGTTTCATCAAGCTACTGAGGTACCCAGGCTGCTCTTAGTTCTCCTGCCTCAACCTTCCAGAGTGCTAGGATTATAGGTGCACACTATCATGCCTAGCTGAGACCAAAAACATTATTATTTAAGTTGATATGGGTTTGGAAGAAAATAAAGGGAAGCCAACCAGAATTCTCTCTATTGACACTGTATGAAATGTATTTTCTTATTGAATAAATATTGATTTCTTTCTGTTGTATATGAGTTATAATGCCGGGAGAATACAAAGATAAATCAGGCAAGGATCCTCTCAGTTACAGAAGCCGTAGTATATGACCTTCTTGTGAAATAGAAGTGCCACTGGAGAGTTTAAAACGGATAATTTTAGGCCTGCCCACATCCGCTCATGTCAAACACCTGTGCTTTTCTTCTTATTATTTTTTTAAATCTGGAGTAGCCACCATCGACAGGAAGGACTCGTGACCAATAACATTAAGAGCCTGTGGATGAGCGCCTGGCCTTAATCATTAAGGCTGATTCCATGCAGCCGCCCAAAATTCAGTGCCACATATGTACTGACAACACCTCATCACACACTACATTGACACCCTTCTTTTAAAATCTTTCCTCCTATTCCTTTGTGGTGCTTCCTGGATCGCTTCCCAGATATTTGAGCTCAAATCCTATTCTTTATTTTCATAGTTTGAGGAGGAACCAAATCTAAGGGAGAGTTAAGGATAAAATGCTGTTACACAAATGTCTTCCATTTTGGAGACAGAAAGGTATGCCAAATACTGATACAACCTAAAAAAAAAAGAACAAATTGGTTTCCCCACACATTCATAATTTTTAAGCCCACTGGAGAGTAAAAGTTGTGAGGGAAATTGGTGAACTTAAAAGCCTTGTCTTTAGAACCAGAAACTAAATTCTCCTACCACTCTGAATTTGATGTAAGTATCAGATAGCATTTGTCCTCCACAGAGAAAAAAAAAAAATCAAGAAAGCTGAGTCTTAGCTCTTCTGAAGTATAAGGACATCTATGTACTCTTCTGCCCAATTGGCTTTACCTCTAGTAACAGGAAGTAACAACGTAACACTGAGGACAGGGGAGCCATTGGAAGAAATCTTCACCAGTTCAGGAATTCAGGCTATCTGAATGTGAAGGGATGGCTGGAAAATTAGGTACTGTACTGAGTACCAGACCAGAGTAGAAGTAGTGTATGCAAATAAGCAATAAAATAATGATGCAGAGTTCTCACCAGAAAAAAATGAATCTGGAAACAATGACATGATACCTTTTAAATATTGAAAAGAAAAAAACCACAATAATATGATATCAATTCAGCATTAATTCTAAATTCAATAAAAATATTCTTTAAAAGTGAAAATAAAGCAAACATTTTATTAAAGCAAACTATGAAAGAACTTTTCCTTGACATATTTTCTCTATTTTAAAACTTGCTAAAAAGAGTTTTAGATGCTGGAAGGAAAATATCAGGTAGAATCTTGTTCGATAAGAAATAATATGAACATAAATGTCAAATTGATCAATTAATGACAATAAATCTTAAAATACTCTTTTAATCTTTATATATATAAATCATTGAATCTTTTAAATTATTTTTCAGAAAGATAGAAAGAGCTCACTGGACATATGTATAAAGCAAATTATAGTCAATAAATGCATAAAAGGTGGATAATAAAAACTGTCATAGATTTCTTATATTTTTCTTGGAGTAGTTTGGAAACATATTTTAAGTTACATAGCAACTACTTCACAAAGGTGTGCAAAGAGGTATAATTGGAACATCCAAAATAGAATTCTACACATATATTCTGTGTGTGTGCATGCACAAGTGTGTGTGTTATTAGCCTGAAAAAAAAGATAGAAAGGAAAAACAAAGAACTGAAGAGAAGCATGGTGGTGGGAAACAGAATTAAAACACCAACATGAGAGCCTTCAGCTCAAACATATCAATCATTTCAGTACAATTGCTGTGTTTTGAGTCTCCCAAAGCCTCATGCTTTTGGTTGTAGTGGGATAACTGTGGGGACGGTGTGCTGTTGGGAGATGGCGCCTGGCTGGAAGGGACCGACGCTTGGGGCATGACCTGGAGAGATTGTGCCAATTTTGTTGAGATGGGGGCGAATCAGAGCTCTCAGGTGTGACTTCCGGGCAGAGAAGTGAGGGAGCACCCGTTCTAGGTGTGGGGGCTGACTGGAGGTTGACCTAAGCAATGGGAGGAAGAGGAAACCTCTTCAGAAGGGTCTGGTCATGCCTGAGTCTCCGGACATTGGGTTGCTCCTCGCTTAGCTTCTCCTTCACCTGGCAACGTGAGGAGCAACTCTCCAGCCTCTGCTCGGTGCCTCTACCATTGCCAGTCTTCCACGAATGGACTGTGTGAGACCTGCTGGAACTGTGAGCTAAATAAATCTTTCCTCCTTCAATTAGTGGATGTTGAGTGTTCTGTCACAGCAACGAGAAAGTAACTAAAGACAGCATGCAAATGGGATAAAAAAATACAGTATAAAGGCATAGATTGTCACACTAGATAAAAAAGAGCATCAGTGATAAGTGGTTTTGGTGAAACACATACTTTAGATATAAAATTTGGAACATTTTGCAAGTAACAGAATGAAAAAATATTTCATGTAGGTTAGAAGTGTTTCCTTCAGTTGAGAACAAAGGGGAAAGTTTTTAAATGGTAGCATTAGAAGAATACGTAGAGTTGGGTGGTAACTTAAGTGAAATGACTTAGGCGTGGAAGATTAATATGTTAATATGATTAATATGGTTTCTCGGACTTGGAAAACCCAGAACACAGACATTCTTTGGAACCATATGAAGTGATAGCCGGAGCCAGGGGAAGGGATAGGGAAGGGGTGGGAGGGTAGAAGATGGGAAGGGACTGTGAAGTCGATGTGATACATAGATGTACGAAACACCCAAATTCATTGTAAATACTACGTATTACATTTGTATATTAATAAAAAAAGTGGGGAAAAAAGAACTGAAAGGGATAGAGAAAGATATTAGATATTGAGAAAACAGCATAAACATAACCCAAGGGCCAGGAACCATAAGGTAAACATAGGAAACAGAGCATAATTGGGCTAGTTTGGTGTTCAGTCCAGCCCTGGAAACTATAGACAGATGAGAAAGGTGCTCTCATGCTGTGAACAATAATGATTGCATGTTAAGACCCAGATTTTTTTGTAAAGGATAGAAAACTATTAAGCAGAGAAATAAACTATAATTATGCTTCAGGAAAGTTAATCTGGTGCTATAAACCTACCAAAGCAGCTTATTTATGAGAGTTCAAACATTTTGGGGCTATGGAAATTATGAGTCTAGGAAAACATTAATACTGTATTCTGGTGACTGGGAAGATAGTGATATCATTTACAGAAAGGTGGAAATCAGGAAAGATAAGACTGAAGGAGAAAAAATATTGATTCTTTCTGAATCTGGGGAATTTGACTTACAAGTATAATTCAATGTGAATAAGGCCAGTTCAAACAGAAAAATATAAGCCTACAGCTCAGGATTAATGGATTTTGGAACTATTCACACAGAAAAGGATACTCTTTTCAGAAAATTACATGGGAAAAATGGAGAATATATGAAGATTATGTGGAAAAAGATCCCTGGTAGAATATCTATCATGATACTGGACAAGGGTAATTGCAGCCAGAAAACAGGGAATGATTCAATTTTGCAGCTAAAATAAATAGTGTCCAGAGAAAAATTCCATTCAGAGTTCTGTTAACATTTATTCTATTTTCCAGAGAGCTAGTGTCATCCACTTTATCAAGTGCTACAAGAAGTAACAGATGATTTTACAAAGGACATCAGATTTAGTTACCAGGGGATCATATATACCAGTGACTTAGGGGAGGCTGTGTTAAGTACAATGGTGAAGGGGAAGACTAAATTGCTAGGAGTTACAAAAAGAGGGAGAGAGATAAATGAAAAAGGAATGCTTTGACAGATACAAGTTAAAGAAATACTTGTTTTTTTAAAAAATTAGATTTCAGTATCTTAAACAGAGTACACGAGACAATAGGTTCAAGATAAAACAGGATAATGTATAGAGAAAGGTCTTACAGAAGGCAGAAGGAGTTTGCTCTGAAGAAAGGCAACAAAGAAGAAACAGAAGCTAGATAAAGTTGTCGTGAAGAAGTGAGGCATTGGTAAGGGCTGGCACAGGTGAAGTTAGACTTCCAAGGCAGGCGTGAGATGATCCTCAAAGAATGAAGAGATTTAGTTTCTGGGAAGCAGAATAGCAAAAAATTATGGGATTAGGCATTGTGAAAAGTGATAATGATTTGGTTAGGGGAAATACCTACCAATTAATGCAAAAGACTTAATTAGGTAGGGCTGCAAAAAAGTTCACTGGAGATAAAGGACCTTTCCCCAGTATGTTTTTTAGTAGACAGGAACACAGAAACAAATTAGGTTGGCGGTATGGCCTCCTATGGGGGAGTAAAATACAGTAAAATAGACACTTTTTAGACTCAGTCTACTTTTAACTCTGAGTGCTGGGAATATTTCTGAAGAGGAAAAGCACAGAGCAAGATCAAAATCTAAAAGAAACACACTTATGATTTCTGCTTACCAGAAACAAAAACAGATTCTTGATAAATAAGTCCTCAATTAATACAGACAAAGAGCAACAGAACCGAGGGTCACTCACCAAAGGATCTAGTTTTCTTTGTAGAGCATTTTATTTGATGTAGAATATTTTATTCTTTAATAAATTACATCAATCGACTCTCTATACTTTTAAAAATAACGGGTTGCTGGATGTGGTGGTGCAGGCCTGTAATCCCAGTACTCCGGGAGGGCGAGACCAAATTGAAGCTCAGCCTGGGCAACCCAGTGACTTAGCAAGACATTTTAAATTCAATATTTTTTTAAAAAGAAAAGGGGTGGGGATGTAGCACAGGCAAAAGTCTTGCATTTCATCCCCGGTACCCTTCTCCCAACAATCCAACTAAATTGTTGTTCACACTTTTTCTTTTTGCCACGTATTAGTGAACTGTAGCATGTGCTAAGTGACTGTAGAAATATTTGTGGAACTCCAGACCTGAGAGAAAGCATAAATCAGAGAGTACATTTGGAGTTCTCTCCCATTCTTTGCATGTTTATTTACTTGAAAGGTTAATTAAATGCAGGCTTTTCTGTTGAAAAATGAAAAAGTATTCTTTTTACTTTGAGAATAGTGAATTTATTAAAATTCCATATGGATAGTATGAGCCAACTTCAGCATTTGACCAAGCATATAAGCAAAATAAATGGCATGAGTCATAAATGAAGATATTCACATCAAACTGTCAGAAGGTTTCCTTTGGAAGGGAAAGTTAGAAGAAAACAGGCTGACACGGAGGCCCGAAGACACACATAGAGCAACCGAAAAGGATGTGGGAAAAAAAATCAATACCATAAATAGGCCAAGACGTTCTACATTATATTTTCCAAAGCTTCCCTTATGCTCTATGTTTGAGGTCGAACATCATTTGGATCTGCAACATCCTCCATCTATGTAGTTTTGAATACATTAATTCCTGCACTCGGGAAGTGTGAGCAACCCAGCTTGGCTTAGCAGAAGAGAAGACTGCATCCCAACAGATCTGAACGGAGACAAGAGACCCATTTTATGGGCATTAATTTCAATTTTTTACTCTGAAACTTCCAGAGAAAACTGAACATCTCTAGTTTGTGATTACTGCTGCTTTCCTAACCACCGGGGTTTTATTACTCGGCTTCTTTCTCCAGTGGCTTTCAGACAGATTGGATATGTAGGGATGGAAAGGTTGCACAGGAAGGACAGACCCTTGCTCTGGCACAGCCAGCAGGAAGCTCCCTTTTGGCTAATGTGCAACCAGACAGCTTTCAGGGACAGGCCACAAGAGCGAGGTGAAGGCCACGGAAGGGTGGCGTTGGAGGTTGTGTGAGGACAGGTAGCCCTGTCCCTGTGGAGTGTGCTAGGCCAGCCAACACCAGGAAAGTATAATCAAAGGAAGGCAAAGAGAAAGCTGACTAGTTCAGAAGTTTCTGTAGGGCAAAGGATTAGATCAGCAGTTTTCCTCTCAATATTTCAGACAATATTTGTGGTATTACTTCACAAGTTGAAAATATGTCCTTTAAAAGCACTATTTCAGGTGCGAACTATTTTATGGGGGAAGGGGGTTGTCCCTCCACACAAAAGTCTGAAAGGGCTCATCCCAAGTTTACTCATGTCCGTCAGTTTCTTGGGAAAGTCAATTTAGGCTGAATATAAATGGACTTGAACACCACTTCAGGGAGAGCGTGTATATGTGTGTAGCTGTTTTAATTTGAATCTGCTAACTTCCCCTATGTTTCCAATAATTTTGCTAGCCACTAGTGAAATTACTGTATTTTTCATGCAGCGTCTTTTATTTTTGTTAATGTCTTTTCTCTGTTAGAAACTCTTCAACAGCTTGGACTAACATAAAAGAAAATAGACATTTAACAACTTTTCTCTACGTCACTGAAGATAATTGCTGTCCATCCATTCATTTTTATAGTTTGAAAGAAGCAGTTGTAACCCTACCATGAGAAGAAGAATGAAAGAGAAGGATGAAAAAAAAGAGAGATTAGCTTGGAGGAGAACTTCAGAAGAGATATTGCTAGAAAAGAGATGAACGCAGTTGTTTTGGAAAATCTAGAAGAGACTATGTAGTTCAAATAGTTTCAAATGTCTCTTGACTACCTCTCTGATAGTCCAGCCTAAGAGGAAGCCATGATGAAAGACAACAGACAAGAAAGCTTAGAGAAGAATGGATGACTATTGGCTAGAGGAAAAACTAATGTTGGTGTTGTTGCCTAATACTACTGTTATTGTGTGAATATTGATGAAAGGCTATTGAAAGGTAAAATGAAGGCCATTACTAGCAGTCTTGCAAGACACCAGGAACAGTTGACTTTGATAATGTCTGATATTAGCTCTATCATAAATACTAAGTGAATATTTTGGGTTAATGTGTATTTGTGATGACTTTTTTTGCAGAGGATTAACAGAGCATGATCAAACTATGCAGCTATTTTGGGGAGTTTTATATGAAACAGAAATTAGTAAGAATTATTGGGGTGCTCATCTCTTTTGAAAATTTGCCAAATTGTCGTCTCTCTAGTAATGTATACCATGATGAGCACGTACACGAAATTTGGTTGGTGTATTTCCTAATTCCATCCATCTAGAAAGGAAGCTATTAAGCCAATAGCCAGAGCCAATTTATTTCTTCAAACAGACAATTGTTTAAGGATCCATTTGGCACCATTTAAACGTGTTCAAATAGCACCGAGCTAAAAGATTCAAGAATGTAGAAATATACCACTCATTGTAGAGTGACTCTAGGATCAGATTTGTCTAGAATAGTCCTAATTATACCTATTGTCTTCACTGAGTGTTAATAGCTCTTTCTTTTATTTTCAAGTGTCTCTATTAGTCAATCAATTATGTAATCACCTCACTCTGATTCCTTTTGAAAAATACTGTTTAAGAAAGTAAAAAAACCAAAGGATACAGCAACAATAATAAAAATGCTCAAAAAAAAAAAAAAGAGAAACTATGAGACTGGCCACTGATCCACTTAAACAAGAATGGCAAAATAACTGTAGAAATAGAAATTATCAGAATTGGCAGGGAAAAGAAAAAGTACAAAAAAGTCAACAATACCGAATTTCTCACCTTTCGTGTTAGCCAATTAAAGCTATGTAAATTAAAATACAAAGCTAAGTTGTCCTAGTGCCACTATAATAAGATAAGGGTGTAATACACAATTTTAACACCCGAGTGAAAACTTCAGCAGGGATTAAAGAAACAAATCAGTCCCAAAGTTAAAATCAAATAACTTTCTAGAAATTAAGCGACTCATAAGATATAATCAAAAGGGTAGGTATATAATACAGTCACATGTTATAACAAAGTTGTACTTGAAGTTAGAATTAGTATTAAAAATGGATACAGCTTTGCATAGATTATAAAATCTCAGCTAATTGATGAGGACAAAAAGTCAAACCAGAGTTTTCTGGAGGCTGCAGTGGGAAGGCGGGACCGAAGACTACAGGGAAATTTGAGAATTGATGAAAATGTCCTGTAACTTAGTGATGATGATGATGATAACACAGATGTATACAGCCATCGGATATAGAATTAAATCTTACATATTTAATGGTGCAGATTATTTTTGTAAATAGTTTTTCAAAAAGCTAATGGAAAAACACTCATGCAAACAGAGTTTAATGGGATGTACCTGTATTGCTAGGCTCACGCAAAGCACTGTGCTCAGGGCAGCATTACACGTTATCAAGAGAAATCCCAAAATCAAGTAATGTGTTTTATAGTCACTTTTTTCAGGAGTCAGAGAATACTTTCAGTGATTAGATTTTAAATTCTACAATTTGTCTCCCAAGAAGTTCTCCAATCAATTAAATTAATATGCATACCCTTAAAAATTAAAAAAGACATACAGAAAATATTATAAATTTTTGGATTTTTTCTTCCTCAGAACATTGTTATTTTTTCCAGACAGAGTGGGTGTGTAAGTAACAAATTCTATTTACACAGTTTCACCAGGTACAGTTCAATTCTAGAGTGTCAAGACCTCAGGTCTACATCCAGTAGAGGATAATAAATGTTGAACCCACCCTTGGTGTCCATACACAAATATCTTCTCTGTTAGAAACTAACGGAACAGTTTTTCAACTTCTTTTGTGGGGTACTTCAAGGTACATAAATGTGTATGTGTATAAAAATAGTCACAATCTTCAGTTGATTTTAGGAATACCGAAGGACTTCTGTTGTCTCAAGTGCTTCTTTCCATTTTCTTAACTTTGTCCTTGTCCTTTCATTGTAAATTTTCCTCCAGGTCCATCAGCTCAAGAAGAGAGAGCTGAGAATTTTAGCTCCAGAAAGTCACAAGAACAACTACCTATCTGGTGTCAGGGAGCAAAGGAAGGCTTCTACCTCTGCACTTCTGGAGGTATCAGTTTGCTGGATTTCTGTGTTGCTATTCTGATGCCTCTTTGATGAGACCATTTTATTGAGGCTGTGTCAATGCAACCATATCAAAATTGAAAAGATATTCATTGTACTACTAGATATGCTCATAAACTAAGCATGTGGCTCCTTCTCTTAAGTAACATGCTTTATATGTTATTTAGAAACTTGTTTTTAATGAAAAAAGTTCAACGGTCTATTTTTTTCTTGAGGTTGTGTCATAACATCCTTGCGCCATAACATTCCCATTCCCTGTGTTTATTGAGGTCATTTATTAGCCTAAGAGTCAAAAGGAACTCAGGGAACCCAGAAGCGAAAGAACATCCATCCTAAAAGGGAAATGGCCCTGTCAGCCTGAGCCACAACTTTCAGCAAATTAGAAAAAGGCACTCCCATTTCAGACATTTGCCAACCATCTGGTTGTAATCATTAATAATTTTAATACAACTTGTGTTTAAAAAAAAAACAAGGGAGAGATAGACATGACAATCCTTATCCTGTCTCACACCGAGTTCTAAAACTGCTCCTCAAAGTCAGTATGTGTTTTGTCTCTGAGATGGAGCAGTACTGGTAAGCAACTCAGTTGTTCTACGGATATCTCACTGTAAAAAGATATGCAGTTTTTCAAAAGTCAATAAACCAATGAGCTCTAAATATTGATGGCACAGTTGCACTGTGCGCAGAAATAAAGCAGAGATCTGCTGAAAACACAGTTGACACTGATTTAGATTAGCCCTGCACTAAACAGAAATGCAGCTGGAAAAAGGGCTGTCAGCAGTGGATTCAGCTGTTGTCCGGATGCCTTACCAGGAGGTGTGTTCGAATGGCAGGCTACTTGGCAGGCTCTGTGCTAGGTACAGAACTGAGCAAAGGTTCAACAGTGGGAGTGCTCCCTCACAACGAACCGTCTTCATTTGAGAAATACATTGTATGTTTTATCTCTGGAGAAATACCAGGTTGCCAGATTCTTATTTGGAACTTGCAAAGCTCATTCCTCATGACGTTAATCAAGAGGTGAGAGGAAGGTAGCAGGAGGAGGGGCCTGGAGTGGTGGAGGAAACGCTTTCTTGCACTCTGGGCTTATCGACAGATTTCAACTTAGTTGTGGGAACTAACGTCCAGCCAAGGGATCTTTTTAGGATACTAAACTTTATGTTGACCTTTAAAATTCTCAGGATTTGGCTTTCAGGTGCCTAATCCATAAGAACAGCCTCGTGACTCCCAGAAATGATCCACAGGGTGACTGGCAGAGGGGAAGATACCTACGCTCCCCACGAAGGGGGTGCACCGGTGCCCTGCTCACAGCTATGCTGATCACTTTGGCAGCCAGAACCGACTTCTGGGCGACCAGGCAGTCCTCTTCCAGCAAGTCCCTCTGGTTACCGTGGAGCGCTGCTTCCCTTGGCTTCTTGCTCGGGAGCTCAGACCTTACGCTGAGATCCACAGCCGTCTCAGCAGCAGGCATGCTTTATTTAGCCAACCCAATGTTCTCAAAACTTTTAGCTGTGACGGTCTTTGGATGCAACTTACTTTCTGGGATACTACACGCTCCCCTGTTCCTATTGCTTTTCATGCAGCCTACTCTGCACCTGAAAGTTCTGAACTTGTGATGCTTAAGCAGCCTATTTTTTTTTATCCCTCAATTTCCCTGTAAAGAGCACCTGCCTTAGATCTTACTTCTAAGAAATGAGGGGCTGGAGGAATAGCACAGAGGTCCTAGCACTTCCTTAGCACGTGCAAGACCCTGAGTTTGACTCCCCAGCACCATATGAGATGGGCTGTGGTGGTGCACACCTGCCATTCCAGGACTGAGGGAGGCTGAGGCAAGGGAGTTCAGGACCAGCCTGCAATAGAGAGCAAGATCTGGTCTCAGAGGAAAAAGGTAGACGGCAGGGAGGGCCAGTGGGAGGGGGTTGCTTTAATACATAAATAGCTAATTTTTTTAAAGCTGTCCAAGAAATCTTTGCATTTTGTCTGAGGTCTCCTACAGAGTCGGGGCTTTAATTCAAAAGACCGGATCTCTAACTGTGGAAATAAAACAAATCAAAACACACACACACACACACACCCCAAACTTGCCAGGTAGGAGAGGGGAGTACTTTTGGAGCACAACTAGGTCAGTAACAAGGAAGAGGCTGTCACACTGCAGATTACCTGCTGTCTTTGAATTTAGACATGATGTCATTACAACAGGACTTGACAGGAAGCTTGAAACCTGCCTTTGGAAAAAGGTCCCTTCACTGAGAGAGGAGATTGACTTTCAAGTCCATATGCACACAGTCACCTTGGATCATTCTCAAGCCTCTGCTTCTGTAGGAGTTTTGCTTTCTCTAATCCCAGGTGGGTGTTAGATTATGAAAAACAGTGTACACCCTGCCAGGGCTGAGGGGACTATGGGATTGTGCAGCTGTTTGAATGGGTGTCCTTCCATCAAGCAGTGTTTTTCTTTCTTCATGACAAAAGTAAACAAAAAGAATTTGAACCTTAGGACTGTTTTATATTTGACACACTCCTGATCCTTTCCATTAGGCCACAGGTTTGAGATATTTGCGGTAAGTAAGTACTGAAAGCATGTCACAGAGTGTGGAAAGCAAGGATGTGGAAAATGGGGAGCCGTATCCCCCTCCCGTCCCCGCGAGGGAAAAAAAAAAAAAACTCTTTTCATAAATCCTTGTGCATACTGCAATACTGAAAATATCTGGTGCAATGGTCGGCAATTACCCAGAATTTGCTAAGTAATATGCTTTATACTAAGCATTTTTCATGGTTTCTCTCATTTTTTCCCATACCAATATTCTGGACGGGACTGGACACTCACGTTATACAAACCAGGAAACAGAAGTGCCCAATGGTTTGTTTCACTCCTGACAGTGGACCTCTGGTCCTGCCTTTAACCTTACTAGGGCTGTGGAGGGGACAGATGACCCTTTGCCAGGCACCACTTTGGCTCCTTTGTAGGCGTCCCTGCGCTTGAACTTCTTGCACAAGGGAGGCTGAGGCTTGGTGAAGCTCAGTCACTTGCTCAAAGTCTGTGATGTTGGCGTGTTTATTAGTACCTACATCAACCGTCTGCCTGGTTTTGGCTGTTTCTAAAATACAGGCCATATGACCCGCCTCATGTTCAGCGGGGCACTGTGCTGTGCCTTACATGTCGCTGACTCGGCCAGAGGAGGGGAATCCCGAGAAACCAGCCAAACACCTCTTTCTGCTCTTTTACCTACCCCAAACATCACTCCTCCCAGATACTCTTTCAGAATTATGGAGTCCTGTGAAAGAAATTTCGCAATGATGAGGCTTATCAGGTCCTTTCGGCCCCTCTCGAACAACACCTAGGGGTGGAGGTGGGGTGGGCTGGCAGGGTGCAAAATGCACTAACAGAAAACTATCAGGCTAGGAGGCCAGACCACCAAAGACTCATTTCCTAAAAGCCAGAATTTTGCCTGCAGCCATTTAAAATACAATTTCTGCATGCTTGAGTGAGACTGGATGTGTGCAACGAAGTCTCGAAGTTTCCATTCCCTTAGGCATGTCCTACATGTGCAGACAAAATATAAATAATATATTAATATATAGGACTAACTACGTAGTTCAATCTCAAACCTCCACAATTGTAGAACTTGACTGTCTGGAAACCACTGGTATTTCACATTTACTTGTGGTGTTTTCAAACAATTTTACCAAATGTCACATCTGGAAGGATCATTGTTTGAAATTAAATTGTTTTTGGAAATCACTGGATACCACATAAAGGAATTTTCCGATCCAGCCTGTCCAGGGGCCAACTATAAGAGACTCTGTTGCTTATGATTTCAAGTTTTATTTTGCTGCTTCTAATAATAAGAAATGCTTGTGCATTCATTTAGAAATACTGTTAATATTAAACTCTCTTCAAGTACTTGATTTTTAAAAAAAAAGTTGTTTTGAATATATATTTGACATTTTAGATGTTTATCCCGAGATGCAAGGCTGGAAAATACAGGTCAAAGAACGGATCCCAAATTTATTTCCATGTTCCTGAGAGAAATACAGTTTCTCAGCTGAATTTTTTTTCTTTTTTCTTCACATTTGAAACGAAATTGTTTTTGTTTCTCTGACACCTGAGAGGACTTTCATTGATTAAATTTCTTGCTAAATTCTTGCAGAAGTTTCCTTGAAAAAAAAGTGGGCAGAGGATATCCCTGGAGTTTGGTGTCCATAGTCATAAGTTGGGTGACAGGACTGATCCTCAGACTCAGATGAGTTCTAGGTCACAGTGTTGTGAATCAACAAAGAAATAAGGGAGAAAAGACAGGAAAACCCGCCAACTGAGACAGCCACTCAGTTTGTACTCATAGAGAAACAGAAGAAAAGTGTAGACTGTCTGACCTGAACTTAGGCTGTTTCCTGTGCCTGAGTTGTCTGCAGTTTACATTCCAAAATATTCTCAGCTCACAGGCAAAGGCCAAGCAAGGAGTTTCCCATGAAAAGATTATCATCTCAGATAATCCAGAAAATATTTTTAACTTTAAGACCCCAATTTTTTTTCTTTTTCTATGAGGGCTATTGACTTTAGCACCTCAGGATTTTTGCTGTCTACGCCTGCCTCTGTTCTCCTGAAGCTTTAAGGTAAGACTATTGACACCTTAATGTTTTCACCTTCTATACTTCAAAGGTAGCCTGGGGTACGCATACTGTCTGGGGACTCTAACGGTAAAATGTGGCATCAGAGTAAGAATGTTGGAAACTTCTTGAGTCCTGGATTTATTAAGCCCACCTTTAATTTGTAGGACATTTCTTTAGCTATAAGACAATCTGGTAGATGTAAAGGATAGAAGAAGGTAAAACGTGTAAGGAGAAAAATATCGTGTAATATAAAGGAAAAGCAAGAGATGAAATCATAAGTAAAATTTTCTTAACTCTCTTTGTTTATTCACAAGATAAAACTTGTTCCTCAGATGTGAGACTAAATCCTGTTCCCAGAACCATCACCTGTGTTTCAGGAAGGACTCCTTCCAGGTTGTGCTGCACAGTCGTTGGTGAAGGTCCAAGAATACTGAGAGAGATTTTAACTGTTGACATTGGATTTTGGATTCCTAAGAAACACGTATATCCATTTGGTCTTTAGAAAGATTTACTAAGTGCCAATCACTAGGAGATGTAGAGGCTGGAAACAAGGATATGGGGTGATGGGGAAAAGTAGGTGTATGAAGACATATATGAAGTCAGTTAACCTTAGATTAGCTTTTTAAGAATATGACCCTACTGTAACTTCTGTTAATTTTAGGCATTAATGATATTTAATTCATAAAGCATGATCCTGTTCTCTCAGAAGTTACAATTAGTATTTTTCTTTGTAGAGAAGGAGAAAGCCAGAGCTTCAGTACAAAGAATTCTTACTTTTCCTTTAGACTGTGGGCTCTGGGAGAGGTAGCAGCATCTAGCAGAATCTCTCTACTAACTGATACTTGATTTATAAGTCAAAGCCGAACTTTTAAAAATAATAGTTAAATTGCAATCTGCACAAGTGAATGGTATCCTTCAAATGTTTCCAAAAGAATGTTATACGTCAATTGTACTGATGGTGACGTTGCTCTCAAATTTACAACTCCCTTTTCTCTGGCACCCACATATTCTACACGGGCAGCAAATACACACAGATTCCCCTAGAATGACTTCCAAACCCAATGTAGAAAAGAATTGGTACTGTTACCGGATGTTGTGCCTTGTACTCTTGAGAGCCATGAGATCCTAGAACGCTGCCCTGCCCTGATATTCAGGCATGGTTGGCCCCACGGAAAGATGAGGAAATGTCCCCCTGGTGTTGGGAGCTAGTAGCTCAGCTGCCAGCATCATCAAGGGGCAGTTTGTGAGGTCAGCTCTGGTTTTAATGACATCATTGCAGCTGAGCAGGTCAACTAGGACTAGAGAGTGTGATTAAAAAACAAATTACAGAAAAGTAAATGAACCAAATGAAAGACTGAGGGAAGAAAACCGACAAATAGATTTTGTGAATAAAGAAACAGGATGTGGTGATGAGGTGGTAGGAAGGGGAAATGGAAGTAAAGATGATCAAAATGCTGTTTGTGTATAAATGAACCGAACTGGAGGAACAGCTCAGAAGATAAAGTGCTTGCCTACCCAAGTTCGATTTCAGAGTTTGACTCCCCAACACCACACGGGCCAGACATGATGGTACGTGACTGTAATACTAGCACTTGGGAGGCTGAAGCAGGAGGATTGCCTTGAGTTCGAAGCCATCTTGGGCTAGGTAGTGAGCTCAGAATCAGCCTGGACTGCACAGTGAGACCCTGCCTCAAAAAAGAAGGAAGGAAGGAAGGAAGGAAAGAAAGAAAGAAAGAAAGAAAGAAAGAACCAATTCCTCAAGTTGAATATAACCATTATGTATCACAAATATATACTAATAGAAATAATGATTTTGAGCAAAAAATAAAAATAAACAAGAAAGAACCTTAGGTAGGATCCTACCACTCCAAAAAGCTCCAAGTCATCAAGTCCAGAGATCACAGAGGCAAACAGTTTCAGAAGACTTGATCTTCATTTCAGGAACTCTGCTTAACAGAAGGCACAATGAGACAAAAGACAAAATAAAACCCTCTTAAAATGAACCCCCTTCTCTCCCTCATATCCCTCCCTGTTCTGATAGGCTTCATAAGCTTGCCTAATATTCCACCAAAAATATTAGAATAAACTAATGAATCGCAGTCCCTGTATCTCTCCACTACAAAACCACAAACATGTCTTCGTTCATTGAACATCGTCAGAAATGAAGACGCATTTCTCCTACCAAGGTCCTCCCTCGTTCCCTGGTGATCCTTTCCCTGACTCCTGCTTCCCCTCCAGATTTTTCTCTTTCCCTGGTCACTTCTCCTGCTTACTCAACCGTCTTTCCACAAGATCATTATCTTAATAATTCAAATAGAATCTGGGAGCTTCTCCTCTACAGACACCTCTCTGAACCTAACATCTCTATTGCTAATCTACCCACTGCTTCTGTCCTAGTCTTCAGAGCCAAACTTTTCAAAACACATCTTCATCAGCCAATACTGTGCGGATCCCACTGCTGTGCTGCGCGTGTTCTTTCCAAAGCAAGTGACTACCCCACATTGCCAATTCAAACAGATTTGGGTTTGGTTCTTATTTGGTGGACTTCTCAGCGTTCCCCCAGTCTTTTCTTCTCGTACTCTTGACATTCTCTCTGACCTCAGTTTCCCCAAGAGCCTATTTTCTATTATGTCTGCAGGTTCTCATTCTCCAGCTCCTTCAGGGATTCTCGGCCTATTTTTCTAACCCAGTATTTCTTATAGTTTCTTTAATATGTTAATAATCCACAAATAAACATTGTAGCTCAGTCCTTCCTTCTGAGTTCCAGACTCATGTGTTCAATTTAACTTAACTAAATATCTCATAAACATTTTGAGATTTTTATATCCAGAAAGAAATGATTGGCCCTAGTCCACCAAGGCATACCCTTCCTCAAGTCTTCCTTATCTTGAAAAATGGTCCAACTAGTACGTTTGTTTAAGCTTCAAATCCGGGAGTCACCCTTGGCTTCTTTTCTTACCCCTCCACATCCCAAATATTAACAATATCTGACAATTGTACTTTCTTTCCACCTCTGCCACCAATGACTTAGGCCAAGCTATCATGAGTACTTATCTGGGCTCCTAAAAGAGACAGACAACGGATGTTCTGTTACACTGAGAACAACTGGAGGGACAATGCTGCCTGCCAGCCACCTCTTGTCTTTTGCCCCTTCCTTTATTAGGTATGGACCTCGTGTGTGCATTTTTAAGTATCTTTTACCATCTTTCTCACCCCAGGGCCTTTACTCATGCTGCTTTTAGCCAGACTATGTTCCCTTGCAGACATTTCATTCCTCTACATCTTTGTCTTTGGCTACTGTTTTCACCCCTTTCATGTCTCAGCTGAAATGTCTCCTTCCTTGAGGTTTGCTTGAGCCATGATCCTGTCACAACTTTAAACTGTGTGTGCATGTGTGTGTGTGTAATTTGCTCCACAGGGCTAAAATATCCATAAGTTAATACTGAGCTCTTATTACTTATGATTATATATTTAGCATTTATGTCCAAGTCTAATATAAATACAAGCTAATGAATACATCTTTTTCCTATTTGCACTGTGAAACACTCAAGGTTTGCAAGGTAGCCAGACCCATTTTTCTACTACCACTAAGCTTCTGTCACAGGGACACAAAAGAGTGCGACTCTTGCATTAGACAAACGTGGCTCTGAGACTTGTTGCAGAACCTATTGTGTGATTTGGGGAAGTTGCCAGTCTTCCCACCTAAAATTTAGGAAAAAATAGTATCTGTGTTTATGACACCATGAAAATTAAAACTAAATTACACATATAAAATGCTGATAATGGCAGGTCATGGTCTGAATGGTGATATCCCCTCCAATGTTCATATTGAAACATAATCTTCAGTGCTACATTATCAGGACGTGTCGCCTTTCGGAAGGGATCCACTCATGACAGCTTCACACTCATAAACGGGATGAGATTTAGCATTAGTAATGAGGCTCAAAATTGAAAGAAACCTTCTCTTTTTAAATTTAAATTAAATTTATTTTTGTTAGTACACACATACTAATTACGCAGAATATTGAGCTTGTTGTGACATTTTTATACACACATGTAACACACTTTGATCTCCCTGTTGTCCTCTCGTGACCGTCCCCTGATCCCTTTCCTCTTGCCTGGTAGGGAAGGAAGGACCCTCTTGCCCTTCTATTCCTCTGTCACGTGAGGCCGCAGCCTTCTTCCCGCAAGAGGATGCAGGAGCAAACTGTCTCCACAGAAGCAAAAATCAGCCACCTTCCCAACCTCCTCAGACATCAGTCCTGCTAGGGTCTTGATCTGGGATTTCTCAGTTCCCATAACTATGCAAAATAAAATTCTGTTCTTTATATTTTATTTGGTTATAAAGGTATTCAATGAAAATTAGTTCCCTTTCTTCCATTTATCCACCTAAACTACAAATTCTTCTTACTGTGCAGATGCACACACAGACACACACAAGTTGTGAAAACATGAGTACATCCATCCTGCCCTTCTGAGTCTTCCTAATTGGAATCTATCCACTGGTAGTTTTTGGCTTCAAAGAATGAGATGATTCACCAAGAAGAAGCATTGGGAACTTTAACTCAAATATGTAACTGTAGCCCTAAACAACTAGAGTATGCATTATAAAATACAAATACCTTTTCAGATCCATGTAAAGATAAAACCAAGAGAAGGAGATAATGTATTCAATACAAAAGGAGACTTGACTTTAAAAGAAAACAGCAGATGGCAGCACCAGATCCTAGAGATGTGGTTGGGGAGCTTTTAATTCAAACTTGAGCATTGGAGAAGCCAAAAATAGCTTCTAACTACATTTCAAGAGGCAATCATTTGTAGAAAAAAATAAGAGTCCTGTAAGAACACTATTTTGCAATAGAGGACAGAATTTTTAAGGGAAGTGCTTCATAAGTTACCCTCAAAATCCCAAGAAAATAATCCTCAGTGTTGTCTTATAGACAGTTAGTAGGTAAAGGCTTCATTTTGGTTTGTAGTTACATCTATTTCACCCTTTCTGCTGTGTCCCAATTAGTACGAAAGGACCTAAAGCTAAAAAACAATTTTTATCAGCTTCCATAAAAAGGTAGACATAAAAAGCGAACATTAAAATGTATTCATTTAACTTAAAATGAGAAGTACTAATAACTGTTATTGTTATTTCCTCAACATAACCTAAGAAATTACCCATTAAATAAACATCAAAGGCTCTCACTAAATGATACACTCAAATTTACAGCAATAGTCTATGGTTTTCTACATTATGCATCAAAATATCATCTGCAGTTAACGCCACATTTTAAATCTTGCTGACGTGGCTTCTGCTTATCCAGCGTTTTGTTTCAAAGAAAAGAAAGGGAGTGTGCTGTTGGTCATCACAGCATGTGGTGGAAACGCGCCTGTCCCAGCAGAGTCAGACCCTTTAAAACATTCACACTTGGGTTCCAGCCAACTTAATACTGTTAATGTTGTTTATAACTATCCTCTAGGAAGGACTAAGTTTGGCCTCTATTTCAGATGATAAGACATGGGACACTTCATGCTGACATAGAAGTTCAAGGGCAAAGTAACTTCCCACCAAGAGCTTGGAGAACACCTTGTCTTATTTGCTTTGTTTGTGTTTAGGCTTGATTGAAGGATATCGGGAGCATCTATGTCATAAGAAAACTGAGCCAAACTCTGTTGGAGGAACATTTTGAGCACAAGGCAACGAACGTTGCCAGTGAAAAAGTCGCTGTCACCCAAATGGAATTGTTTTCCAAGTGCTACGCTCAGGATTCTGAAAGTATTTCCCTCACAGAAATTCAGGTTGAGCCCTTTGAGAAACCAGGAAAGACAGCTGATTCTAATCTGAAGTCAGGTCAAGGGTCCGAGAGGAACACTGCTCTGACAAGAGAAGCAATGAAGCATGGAACTGTAAAAATGAGTTGTACCACAGTCAGCCAAAAGTCAGCCGTCACAGGCAGATGCGATTCTGAAATGTAATCATGTATAGGGAAGTGCTCTTTATGGGAAACTAAGTGATTTAGTATAGCATCTAAATTTTAAATGGTATGTGAGAGAAGAAACTTCCACAGGAAGGATCAGATTGTAACTAAAAATAAATACTATCAAGAAAGAAAGGCTTTCTGATGAAAGTGTGATGGGAAATAACTTCATGAAGGATAAAGCCCACTCACTGCGTCAAAAGATCTTATGCTTTTTAGAAACCTGGGGATTTCTTTCATTTTAATTAACCCAAGCTTGTTTTCAATCCAGCAACTAAGAGTTTTCATATGGCAACTAAAGGGATGACCTTTCTGTACCCTTTACTGATCCCTATGTGGTCTCAAACCAGCAAGCATACATGGGATGATGGTAGGTGCCAGTTTCCTACTGATACATGGGTGTTCAGGCCTGACAGTTGAGTTGGGTATACTCTATGATAGTCACACACTCCACGCTACCTCCCTCAGCTCTCACCTGAATGTAAAAATCATGGAGGAGCCATCACTGGCCTCTGGTGACATTTTTTCTTCCCAGACAACCCAGTGAGTCGGGAAGGTGTTTTCTGATGGTGTAGGCCCTGCCAACCTCTTGGAGCGATTGGCTGAGAGAGAACATGCTGTACTCAGCCTGTTGGCTCCAGTCTCAGAGCGCCAAGTATGTGTTGCAACAACAGCACAAGAATTCTGACCACACTCCTCCCTATCTCTAGATCTCTAGTGAGAACATTTGAGGTAAACGCATACAATCAAGAAACAAGACTGTAACTTAGAATACTAAGAGCATTTCTGATTGGCGGCCTTGAGACACAGATCCCTTTTACTCTCTGATTTCAGACCTCACACATTTTGGAAGAAAGGCAACAGCCGGAAGATGAGAAAAACAGATCATATTTATGAGAGCAGCCTGAAGCCCATGCCATGCTTAAAAGTTTGGGTTTTCATTAGGCAAAGAAACTGGCCACTTTTTTTAAAAAAATTTTTTTACATTCAATGCTCATTGGAAAAATCTCTCTGCATCTGTTAGTCTGACTCTTCAACTTTGGAATCATTGTCTTGGAATCTTCAAAATCAGTTCTACCCACAATCGTTTGGTTTTAAATATGCAACTTAGAATCAAGCACTGTACAATCCCCAAGGAAATAAAATCAGAAACATTAAAAATTAGATTAATAATAAAGAATATCTTTCTATCCCTGTGGTTTAATCTTTTATAAAAGCTTCAACAACCTTTGTTCCGCTAAAACAGGCAATTTAAAGATTCATTAGCTGCTTGAAGACAGCAGATCCCACGGATGCCAAGAGCCTGTGGCTTGAAGGTTTCTGGTGTTCTGGGCCTTCGGGTAGCAAGCCATGGAGAAAAGGCTGACCACCTCCTATTTCTCACAATTTTGCCGTCTTGTAACCTGTGATGTAGGACAGTGCACCCACTTACTGGCTTATGTGTAGGACAAAGAACGTGGACCACCTTACCCTATTTTGTGGGTAACCACCCTTGAAAGCATCTTACTCAGGTCTGGTGGATGGTGAGACTGGTGAGGAAGCCATTCAGGTTGGGGTACCTGGGGTCAGGACCCTGTGATTAGTCCATACAGGATGTAGAGCAGAGATAGGACTATGTACCTCCAAGAACCATCAGCACATACGTAGTTGTTTCAGTGCCCACCATGGGGCTAGCTTTCCACTTCCTATAATTATTTGAGTGTAAAAAGAAAGCATACTATTATTGCAGAGCATGCATGTTTCTGCAAGGGTTCCAATGTTTAATTATTGCTAAAGTCATCTGAGGTTTTTGACACAGATTCTATTTTAGTAAGATAAACTCAGCATAACCCAACATGGCCAAAAATGAATTCCTAAGGTAGATGACTAAAATAAACCAGCAGTAAATACTGGCTGTTGGAATGGGAATTATATCTCTGTAATGTAGACACAGCATTAATGACTCATTTTCAAAAACAGTCTCTCCTAGGGATTTAGTGTGAAGGACCAGGAAAGAAAGGAACCCATCTCCCTTTCAGGAAGCCGTACTGATGAGGAATAGGAATCCATCAGCTAAGCTGTTCACATACTCACTTTGCCGAGAGAGACGTAGACTTTGGTGTCTGACAAGGAATCGACTCAGCAGGGGCAGAAAGAAAGTATTGAAAGAAATCATCGCAAGGTCTGAGGTGGCTTATTCTGACAAGAGTTTTCTCTCATTCCCCTGGAGACAGAACATACCCTGAAGTCCACTTAATGCATCTTATGTGGCACCAATTACCTTCTCAGTTACACTGGATGCTGCCGTGCTGTTTCGCTGCCTGGAGTTGGTGGATGCATTTGAGTCACCTTTACTTCCTAAGGTCAAGTTCTGAACTTCCGTTCTATTAGGTGGAGCTTTACAACTTCTTTGGTGTACCAGATGGCGATCTGGGGCAAAGGTCCGGCTACAGTTCGGGTAGGGCACAAACTGAGCTTGACCTGACCCCTCTTGGCTGGACTGTCCCGCTGGAAGGGGCTGAGGCTTCTGCGGAAGTGGCCGGCGGAGCCCCCTAGGGAGCCGGTCGTTTTCTATTTTCCACTTTTCCAGGCATTTGGGCTCATGGATAGGAAGGGACAGGGTGCCAAATTCCCTGCCACAAATGTAGCAGATGAGCGTCCTCGGGCCAGCTGGGATACCTCTAGAAGCTTTCTTGAAGCCAGTGAGATTCTCAGAGCTATTGAGGTTTGGCACTCTGGGACCCTTACCCGTTGGCTCGCAGCTTCTCTGGTGAATGAGGAGACGATCTGGCAAGAACGTGCGGCCGCAGGATTCACAGGGCAGGAGCTGAGACTCGGCACTCTGCAGTGCCGCCTCGTTAGCTGCCTGAGGACTGTAGGATCCACTGCTGCTCAGAGGCTGTGGCTTGGAGGGCTCCAGCCTCCTCAGGTGTTTGGGTAATTTGCTGTTTTCAATACGCCGCTTCTCCAAGCACTGGGGTTCGTGAATGGCAAGTGATTGTGACCCAAATTCTCGGCCACAGATGTAACACACGTGGAACCCAGGCCTGCGGGATGGGATCACTGGGGGGCCAGAATGGCCTTCAGACATGATTCTACTCAGCCGTTTTGATAGTGTTACTGTCCCAGGTCTCTCCTGCTGTGCACCTGTCTTTATCTTTCCCCCAGGAATATCGCACTTTGCTTCTGGTAACAGAGGAAGATGGGAGTTGCTAGATAGTCCAGCTTGGCTGATAAGGAAGGTAGGCTCTTTAGAGTAGTGGGAAGTTTGCTGCAATTTGTGGGAAATCGTCTTCTCCTTTCCTCTTTCCATTAACAAAGAAGGCTTTCTCTCGTGCTTGCTGCGAGTTTAGTCCAGACTCATTCTGGACTCCTGCTTAGAGTGAAGGTTAGTGAAGTTGGCTGCCCTGGGGTTCCACATTGCAGCCAGTACCTTGGTCCCAAAGACTGTGACTCAGAGTTTCATTGCAGGGCAGCGTTCTGGAATGTTGGAAAGTGCTGGTTGAACCTCAGCTGTCTCCAAGATCTGTGGAGTGGGGTGGGGACAATAAATCAGGATATTGTTACACACACACAGGCACACACAAACATGCGTACACCCCTTAGATCATAAGCTGATATTTGACATTGGCTTATGTTCTCTTTGGCTAGCATCATAATGAGTGCATATGACTTGTTCAAGAAACAAAATAAATGTCGCAATTCCACCTCTGAATTGTACTGTTGTGTTTCTGAATTGCATTTACTGTTCTGCCCAAAGACAGGTTGGCAGGTATAGTGTGTCCCAGAGACAGATGAGTCCAGAGGGGTGGGACCACAGGAGCGAGAAGGGATAGCTATGAGAGTTGGGATAGTGAAATCAGCAGATCATGTTAAAAGACCCCCAGAGAACCATAGAAAACACCCCCCTCCCACGACCACCATTTCCTTTGACACAGGTTCTTGCTTTGTTGTCCAGCCTGGTCCCGGACTCACTATGCAGCCCATGCTATCCTTGAACTGACAGTAGTCCTCCTGCCTCAGCCTCCTATGTGCTGAACTTACAGGCATGCACCACCACACCCAGTTTATGTGATATTGGAGAATCAAACTCAGGGCCTTGGCTAGGCAAGTGCCCTAAACATTGTGCTCCTCCTTCAGCCCTCTCCTGTCTTTTAGTGACATACTGTCCTTTTACAGTTCTGTGAAGCCAATGGCCTTCTCAGAATGTTTTTGAAAACAAAAAATAATATTATTACCATAACAAGTGATATCAACTTTGTTGAAAATTGCTAAGTATTTTGGTTGTGTGGTATGTTTTAATTGATGTGTAGTGGTGTGAATGTACACTGGCCTGAGCATCCACGCTTGAAGATGCTCAGATATTGCTTGATGCTCTTTTCGTTTAATCAAATTTGCTTTTTGGTTTTATTTTTGTGTCTCTTCTGAACATTTTTTATTAAAAAATGGTGAATCTTTCCTCCAAACAAATCAGAAGAAATGGCTGGAGGGGTGATAAAGATGGCATCGTGGGTGGAAGCACCAAAAAGTTTTAATCACAGAGAGATACCACCACATGAGGAAATCTCATAAGGGATAGCAATCTTGTCCCAGGCTACATGTGGCTGATCACTTAGAATGCAGTCCCACAGGATCTTAAACTTTTAACATCATTAACTATAACTTACTTGCCCAGTGTTTAATGTCAGACTGTATGGCAACAACAGAATGCTGTGTAGGGGCGGGCACCGCACAGTGCTCTGCCTCGTGTGCCTGACACACATAATCAGTTCAATCCAAACCCGTGTGTATCATACACACATACTTGTGAGACCTGTGAGTAAAATGTAGTTACTGATACTAACATTCTATCCCACCCTATCTACGTGGGTGACTATAAAGACAGGCATTTATTATCATCCAGCAGACATGTAAGTTTTCTTAATATATATGCAGCACAGAGCAATTTCTTCTGACTGAATGAAGCTCAGAGAAGATGAAAGATTGAGCATCCATGCATTTACTAAAGCATCCATTCGGCTCGTAGCAGGAGCAGCTCTTGATGTGAATCTGGGTCCTGTGCACCACAGCAAACAGAGTGAGCATAGCTACGCTGGTGACATGGAAATATGCAACAGTTTATAAGGGGCAAAAAGTGCTGGGAGACCTGAGACCAGTTCTTAGACTTTGGTGCCAAGAAAGGTCCAATTCTTTGTAGTTAAGAGTATCAAATCAGGTCTGGCACAGAGAAGGAAGTTAGTCTTCATTTTGATGTATTCTAAGACAGTGATATTAACACATGTGGCAAAAGAATGTGTTGGCCCTAAATAGAGTGGCCAACACAGAAAATGAAACTGAGAGGAATTTTTCACATGATCAGTCCCTCACAGAAGAAAATATGGATTTAGGGAACATAAGGACTGGGTAAAAATATTTCACTAGGCTTTTATCAGCACAAGGGTGAAATGAAGTCTAAGTCACTCTGGTTTCTTTTTCATCAAGAACTTTCTGATTTGGTTTCCTATTCTCCCCACAGCCAGGAAATTGTGGACACTATAACTATTTAAAAAAAACAGATTTTAAAAAAAATCAGTGCTATGAAATCACTTCTTTTTCCCTAAGCTAACTCCTCTCCCTCTTTCTCTCTTTCAAACACATACCCACACCACCCCTTACCAGCTCTCCTCACCCCCGTCACGTCTCTTCCCAGAGTTGAGTGCTGAGAAAGCCCCATGACTTGCCCGAAGGACTTTCCCATTACCTTTTTAATGGAAGAAGAGAGTAATATTTATGTGTCAGACACTGCACTACATTTTACATATATAATTTCAGTTAATTTTTAAAGTAAGAAGAGGCAGGTATCATTTCAATTTTATAAACAAATGGTGACTCAAAACAGACAAGTAAGTTGCCCAAGACGGTTTCTAAACGACAGAACTGGGAATGGATTCCAGTTCTCTTTGGCTCCAATATGTGGTTCTTTCCATTATTCATCCTGCCTGAATTTCTCCAGCAGAGCGTCTTCGCTTCGGTTTTAAAATCTGTTTTAATGTACTGTTGACACGCCTCACGGGAAGGTAACTAAACTCTCACCAGGCTTCGTGCTTCCCTTTAAGAGAAGCAAAAGGTAGAAGGGAGGAGGAGGATACAGATGGAAAAAGCAGAAAAGGGCACCTTTTTTTTCTTAAGAAACAGGATCATTTACTTTCCTACATATGTGGGTTTCTAGAAGTAATACAAACCCTTTTCCTGATCTTACTAACATCTTAAGAAAAAAAAAAATCTTAAACCAGCCAGAGGTGGGGGTGTGAGGCTGAGTGGAGTGGACATGTCTTACAGTGGGTGCAGGCTGGGTGCCCAGGAAGTCAGGTGGCACTCAGCTTGCAGCCAGTCTCCCTGTTGGCTAGGGGACAGCAGATCTTAACTGTACATAACCATCTGTGCACTGTAGATGTGTTCTGTGCAGCAAGTATCGTGAAACATCTTACAATTCTCGTGCAAGTCTTCATCTTGTCTTTTTTCTTTTAACATTCTACCTCCTGAAATTTCTCTCTTATCGTGATTTGTTATCAAAGATGAGGTAACTAGAAATGAGTGAAATTTTTAGGAGCTGGAGTGTCCAGTGTAGAAATGTGTGATGTCCCTGCCAGCGGTTCTGCTCGGGCACCGCGCCACGGCACGGCATGGTCAGTTGTTTTGCACTATAAGTCAGTTCTAAAAGCAAAAGCACTGGAAAATACTAAATACATATACTTAAATCACTTAAGAAGTTGGCTTGTCACCCAGACACATCATAAAGCAATGTTGCTAGTTTATAAAGAGAACCACTTTGCAAATCCAGCCAGCTACACCCCAGGCATCTGTGGAGAAATGTTCACTTGGTTGGCCTCAATTCTTTATTTTGACCATATTTGCACATTGGACATTTAAGGAATGTCTTGGAAGGCTCACACTTTATCAATATGATGTCCTTTTTCCATTCCCTTTGGGGGTCATGGAAAGAGAAAAACTCACACAGTTGAATACATTAGCCTGTACATTCACAATCCCTCTTAGCATTATAAAGTAAAAGAGAGAGGAAAGAATATACCAAAAGTGGGATTAAATAAATAATTTAGTTCTCCAAGATACAATAAATATAATTAGCATAGGACATGACCCTTATTTTGCTACCACAGAATCCAAATTCTTTAAGCAGACAAAAGTGTTAATAAGAAAGTTTTAAAGGTAATGCTGAGTCTGAGTAGAATTCTAAGATATAGAATATTTGTTGTCACTATTTCTTTTCTTTTTTTTTTTCAGAAGGTCATGGTCAATTCATGGGCAACGACGGAAGTACATGGCAGAGCTGGAGGTGGAGACAGCTTCCCACAGCAGTGCAAACAGGAAGCCGAGTCCCAGCGAAAGGGACGAGGCAGCGCACCCCTTTCCATGTCCTGTCCTGGTGCTCTGCTCCTTCCAAGTCCAGCCTCAGTGCTGCCCCTTCCATGTTTAATCTACCACATGCCTGTAGCCGATAATCTCCAGAGGCCTATAATCCTCCACATGCCCATAATCCACCCTCCCACGCCCCGCCATCAGGCCCTATGTCCTAACAGCGCACGGCCCCGTAGATAATCCAGAACGTCCAAACACAGGAGACTTTTGTTATCACTATTTTTCTGTCTACCCACCACCAGCCTTTACTTTCCCCAGTATGCTCACATACTCTAGTTTTTCTAAAATTTATGAAATCTCACTTTTGGGACAGAGCTGATAGACCCTTTCAATTCAAGGCTTAGGATAAATAGGGTAAGGTCCTGTGGTCTGACAGTGGTAGCTAGTTTTTTACCAACAGCCACGAAAATGAAAAAAAAAAAAATATATATATGTTTGCATTTCATCTACTTTTTGAGGCCATTTACTCATATGAAAACCTAATAGCAATGGAGATTAATCAATATTGTAACAATAATCTTTGGCTCAGCCCAAATGAATTCTAATAGCAATATTTCAAATTTCAAGATGTTCCTTTTTTGAACAGTTTTTTTTTTCTTTTAAGTGCTATATGTTTTAGAGCAAAACTATCTTGTTAGGACTGGGAGGCATAGCCCAGTGGTTAAAGTACTAGCCTAACAAGCTCAAGGCCATGGCTGTGATTCCCCAGCATCATATAAACCAAGTGTGGTGGTGCATATCTGCAATTCCAGTATTTGGGAGGCTGATGCAGGAGGATCACAGTGTTCAAGGCCAGCATGAGCTATATAGTGAGTTCAGGACTAGCCTGAACTATAGAGAGAGACCCTGAATCAAAAAAGTATGGAATTAATAAATAAGAAAAAACTGGCTTATTAAAATCCATATATTTTCCCTGAAAGTCAGAGAACACTGAACCAATGGTTTTTAAGAAATTGAATTACATCTCTCCCTAAAAATATTTTAGAAAAAAATATTAATGGCATTTTCTTCAATAAAGAACATATTTTATGAGCTTGTGAAAGAATGAGGAGGAACCATTGTCATGCCAGTTATTAACTTAACGTGAGCAGACTCCATGCCCCGCCTTCTGTACTAAGCTTTCTGAGGCTGGCTGTGTGAGGGGTACAGACGGCTTTGCTGGGCCAGCTGGCTCCTTGCCGTGCTCTGCCAACACCAGCTGTGAAAGGAGATCTGGACACTGGGGGAGGATGAGGGGGTACACTCCTGGTTGAGGCTTCCTGTCTGCTGGTGGATGCTGACAGCGTCACCCAGCAACACTCTTTAACCCCTGTAGCAGCAGCTGAGTCCATTTTATGATGTTCCCGTGGCTTCTAGAACCCAGCTCCCTAGCCTGCCCTGCCAAACACCGTCCCTAGCCAGTCTGAGTTTCTCCTTGAAGATCTAATTTTCAACTCCATCAGCGCCTCTTTTCTAAGATGTAGCAATTCAAGTTTCTTTCCTTTGATTTTTCAGCCCTAGGAGTGGTGGCTGTCACCTTCCCTGTTAGCATGTCCCCCTTCACTTAGGTAACGACTTCACTCCCAGTTAACAGCACTTTACATTACATTTACGTTACATTCTTTCTGCTTCGACAACTGGTGCGATTTCTATCTTTTGGCACATAGGACCACGTTCGGAAAATAAGTAATAAAAGTCTGTCCTCTTCAAGCCATATTGTTTCACTACTGCAATGCAAGTAAACACAAAGGAATTCTTTCATAAAATGCTACAAAATAAGAAGCTTACTTTAACATTCACAACTCATTTGTGCCATGGAGAATATATTTTGCTTTGTAATTTTTACACCATTACCATGTTTTCAGAGCTGTGAAATGTTTCCCTTCCGTTTGCCACTAACTGAACTAAATCACAAGGGGGAAATCTGCCATTTTAAATATATGTCTATTTTCTTAATTTTATTGAAACCCTTTCTGTTCTGACCAACCAGCCACGTGCCAACACTGCCATAGAGTCAGCGCACAGCAATCCTGCTCCTAAAAGAAAGGTGCCCGGCAGGGCTGTAGGAGCTGGTCCAGGTCACGCTGCCCTGTGTGGTCCTTACATTCCTCATGTCTGTACCAGGGCCATGGCTGCCTGTGCTTCTCGAATCATCCGAGGTGAGTGGACAAAGGCTGTGGGAGAACAGTTCCAGAACAGCCATTGAGCCTGGCACAGGGCTTTGAGGGAATATGGACATTTCCAGGCTGATTTTGAGAAGCTAACAACAATTTCCTTTCCCCTGTCTCTCCTTCACCGTGAAGCATTTTAAATCCAGAAAACTCGTTTCACTTTCATTCCGTCTGTTAAGTATGACACAATAGTCTATGGTTTTAGAAAACTTCATGAAAAACAAGGAGAGTGTGAGAAACACACTCTTTGCACTTCTAAGTAAAGCCTTTTGCAAGTATATTTCTTTATGTGATTGAGGCTTATAATACCACCCTATGAAAACTACAGTTAGCTCAAGCCTGTACTTTTCCCTCTATTTTGAGTCTCCAAATCACAGAGTATTCCAGAGCCCCAAATGCCACACAGGTATAGCCATGTAATTGTTATGCCAACATTTGGAGAACTGTTAATGGAAACCATTGTTATAATTACATTAGAGGGAGGCCTATAATGTATAGTAGTTCCAAGGATAGGCAAAAAAAAAAAAAAAAAAAAATAGTGGGGCATGGAGGAGTTGATGGAATCAGGGTGTTGTGTAACAAATGTTTAAAAAATGTTATGCGCCATATTTTCTCATATTTAGGATAATTATACCCCAGGGGCTGGCTCATAGGCCTAGTATTACCCACACAGACATTCTTTTTAGTCTGAAAAGACAATGTTTGAGTCAGTTGCCCTGGTTTTAAAACTGAAAGGTGTCACGTAAAACACAGATTTTTTATTTCTTTTGAAGAAACAGATTTAGTCATGATGAGAATGTTAGATGTTTTCTTTTCTTAGTGAAAAGAAGCATCCAATTAAAAATCATAAATATCTATTATCAATAAAAACTATTGATAGATTTTTCAGATTTGTTCTGGAAGAATTTCCTTAGAGAACTGCGCTTCTTTCTTGGGATTTCAGAATTTGGTGCACTATAATTTTTCTGCCAAGCTGACCATTTTGTCAAAAAGCATCTATAAATTGGTTTAAATTGAAAATACATAAGAACAGTATTGTAATTCTATCTTAACATAGAATGAATGAGATATAAATTTACCAGATCTATAAAATTGATCTATTATGTTTACAAATAGGAAGGAAATTAGATGTTCATGATTTAGTATTTAATTTTTTTTTTAAATTGCAGCTGGATGCGTTTACTAGGCTCTGTTATGTGATACGCTTGTACAGAGTTCCCACTGGCTTCTTTTTCTTGATTTAGCATCATTCAGTGCAACCCTTTGGGCACAGACTTCCAAGCCCCATTGTGGTAGCATCTGATGTGAAGTCATTGGTCCAGTGTTTCCAGGTGCAAACAAACACAGTGAAAACTCCAGCTGCCTTTGAAGGGAGCCAGGATAGACTGGTATAAAAAAGTTGGAACTTATATATATTCTGGAGAGGGCTTTTAAACTATATCCCTTACCCTAAAATCATCTTGAAGTTGTGCCTTAGATCTGTTCATCTCCAGGTGGTGAGTACCTACTGGGGCCCGGCTAACTCTTAAGTTAATCATTATTACTATTTATTATAGATATCAACACTCTCTTTAAAAATAATACTCTCCGTACCCAAGGCAGTATCTGAGGAAAGCCCCTGGCAGGAATTCAATAGTCAAGAGGGCCCATAAGACAGGCTGGCTCTCTGCTGTATGTATGAATGGATGAAGCTGCATTTGCTGGACTGCTCATGAAGCCTTCCCTGGCGGCGACTCTAGGGACATGGTGATTCATATATGCCCACAAACTGAACACCATTTCTCAACCCGAGCTTTTTGTTGCTATTCTCCCTACATTTCTTGTCCTCATGTCTCCCTGTACCTCTTCAATGTAACTAAGTCAATCAAAAGCTATTGTCATTCCATTTGCTACCACTGAATCTTGTAAGCAAGGCACTCATTAGAGTCCATATGGTTAAAGTTCATTGATGACTCAGAGTCCTCAGCAGTACATCTTTTCCTTTTTCAGGAAAGATTGCACTAGTTAGCCCCTGTTGGAGAAAACCACCAGAATGAGTCTTCCGGTGTCTAGGAGGAATTTGTTCATTCTGTGTCCCCAAAGATGAAATGGAGTGGTGGCTCTAAGTCTGAAAATTTCCATAGCTTAGACTTTTTTGTGGTTTAAATTTAAAAGTTAAAAAGTTCTCCTCTGACTCCATAACGAAGTCAGGAACAGCATCAGGTGACTGTTCTGTTTTCCTGTAGTAAACAGAAAGGAGATCTATGCGTGTATGTTAGGCACAAGCATTCATGGATATATTTTAAGTATATGAGTAAAAAAGATTAGGGTATTTGATTTTAAAAAGTTCAATTCCAAATTAACTCTCCAAGTGCTGACTTTTTCTGTTTCTCTTGTGTTTCCAAAGGTCTTTTTCATTTTCTATCTTCTGTGTCACTTTGTTCATTGTTTCCACTGTCTGTCTTCAAGGTATGTCTAGGACAATCCACCACAACATGGAATAAACACCACTAGGAGGAGGACGAAGAACAAAGCTCTACTCCCGCTAATTTACCCTGGATTTTCCATTTGGCTGGAGAGACGGAGGCCATGCCACTCAGCTCACCCCTCCTAGTGTGTGTTTCCTATGTGGACTTCAATAGGAACATGGCCTTGCTGACAGCTAAGCTTTGCCAAACGAAATCAATGTTAAATTTCTGACTTACAGAATTATAAGACAGTGTTGTTTTAGTTCACTAATTTTATGGTAATTTGCTCTACTAGTCATAGAATGCTGAATTATTTCACAAAAAATTAACCAACTTTATGAATACAACCTGGAAAAAAAAGAAGTTCACACTGTACCCTAGATTTCATGTCAGGACATAGAAACCCAGCTCCTCCCTTTACTACACACCATCATGAGGAAGTCTACCTCCTGGTCCTTGCTGAAATGTTAAGGGAGTTCTCTAGAAGAAGGGGTCCCCATCCCCAGGTCATGGCCCATTACCAGTCTGTGGCCTTGGAAGGACTGGGCCTCTGAAACAGATGAGATAGGAGTAGCAGGGAAGAGACCCACAAAGCTCTGCGTCCTGTTAGTGGCTCCTGTCAGGGTCTAATGCCGCTGCTGACTTGATGGGAGGAGCTACACTCCAGCTCTGCTTCTGCCTGGCAGCCAGCAACCTACTGAGTAACAAGTATACCACCTCTTTGTCCTCACTGGACTCCCCCATCCTCGGAAGAGTGATATTAAACCGAATCGTCCCCTGGTGTGGAGGACCAATTCACTGTACAGAAACAAATGCATAAACACACATTACATAGCGGGTTCTACCTGACTCTGGATCAGACCCCCAACCAGAGGCTGGGAAAAGAATCCTTGCAGATGGTACCTTCTCCCCCGCGTGGTCAGCATGTCTTTTCTGGTTCAGGATTGGATATGTCACCCCCTTTCCCCTCTGACTATATTATTTCACATCTGCTTATTTCTATCAATGAGAAACTTCATTAGCTTTTCTTCAGAAATTGACTTAAATACACACTGCTCCTGGCCAGCTGGCTACATGAGGTTGCCGTGCATATAGCACCGTGTCCCTGCTCTTCCTTCACCTGTGTTCTCAGGACCACAGCCTGCCTTCTCTAGCAACTGCAGATGGGTGTTTCAGTGTGTTTCGGGAAGAGAGTAGAGAAAGTCACTTTTGATTTTGATTCTAAGTTGAAAACATACTTCCATTTTGTAGTCATTTCCTACAGAGACTTGTGGCAGAGAAATATTGTCCAACTCACTGTGCAGTGACACCTGTGCAATCCCTTCAAACGTCCTCTGGCATGAGTTCTTCCTGGGCGTTATCATTTACCCAGCTCATACTCAGCATGTATGCACTATATGCATGAGAGAAGCACAGGGGAAAGTCAGAATACATTGTACCAGGAGAACGCTCAGTAGAAAGCACATTTTATTTTAATACAGGAGAGATTACTTTGTTCATTATTGAATCCAACTTGGAACTTCTCCTCAGGTACTAAGAGAGTTACACAAGGGCAAATTATTGACGGGAGCATGATGTAGCTGCCCCAAAGATGAGACGGTTGTTTTTCTGCTTGTGGGCTCCTTCATGAAGAGAGACATATACGGCAACTCAGCCTCAGGGTTTGTTGTTTAAAGCCTTGGTGAATGGTTCGCCTGTGTTTACCATCTCATCCCCAGATCTCCATTGTGGTTGTGTGGTTTGCTCCTGAGCCAAGTCCCCCTCTGTGTGTGCTGGTAAAAACGGCTGTTTGGATTCATCTGCAGAGGTTGTCACTTTCCTAGGTGGATTTCATCCTGTTTCACCTTGTCACATTCTTTTTGAGACAGAGTCTCACTTTGTAGTCCAGGCTGGTCCTGACCTCACTAGGTAGCCCAGACTGGCCTCAAACTCACAGCAATTCCCCTACCCTGGCCTCCCGAGTGCTGGGAATACAGGCATGCATCACCATGCCCAACTTAGGCGGTGCTGACGAATCAAGCCCAGGGCCTCGCACTTGCTAGGCAAGCATTTTAACCACTGAGGTATGCACCATCACAATCTTTTAAAATGTCTCTTGCTGCCCAGAATTTACAAATTAATGTTAATTTTTTAGGACTGATACATTGTAATAGTATTTTTAATCATAATTTTGATTGAGAATACTCAATTTATTTGTGTTTCTTTGTATGTATCAAGCTGTATACAATTTTACCTCTAGTGAAAAATATATAGGTCCCAGTAAAGTCAAGGAACCGACCATACCCGCTTTCCTTCTACTGCCTTCCTCTAATCCCGCTCCCTCCTCCCCATCTTTTGCTCCTGGAAACGACTCAACGTGTCCTCATTTCTGAAATTTTAGCATTTTAAAATGTGACATAAGTGGAATTACATAGTATTTAATCTATTGAGGTTGGCTTTTTTCACTCAGCGTAGTTCTCTAAGGATTCATCCCAGTTGTATGCAAGCAGTGCAATAACTCACTGCTTTTAATTTCTGAACAGTGTCCCACAGTATGGATATGTCAGTATTTGTTTTACCTATTGAAGAGTATTTGAGTGATTGAAACTAATATGAACACTCATATGCCAAGAAAAGTTATTAAGCTGTTTTTTTTTTAATACAGAAATAGGGGTTAGGAAAACAGGAAGTGAAGTCATGTAGAGCCAGGCAAGCAGCGTGTATAAAGTTATGGAAACCTAACCCCTGACATGATAGATAATTGTGAGACTTGGCTTGTGATGGGAGGGGTGTGTGTGTGTGTGTGTGTGTGTGTGTGTGTGTGTGTGTATGTGTGTGTGAGAGACAGGAGGAGCTTGACTGTGAATGTGCATATATCTGAAAAGATGGGAAAGTGTGTGAATGGGTGAACCTAGACATGTAATTAAGCATAAGTGGATAAATGTTTGTGAGTACACAAATAGAAAGGTTACCAGGTATGAGCACATCAGATCGTAAGAATGCCTGTACATGTGCGTGGTCACACACATGTAGATGGATGTGAGCGATGAGAGTGTATGTGTGGATGGATATGATTGGAGGGGCGTGTGCAGGTAAGGTGAATGTGTAGGTGACGTGAGTAGATGAATTTTGCTTGGCAGGTATGAAGTTGTGAGTGGCTACATGTGTGTGTTTTGTGTGCATGTGTGTATCTGTTTGCAGATGAATTGTGTCGTGTGGGTGACAGGAGAGAAGAAACATGATAAATACTTGACTTAAGTAACTAGGAAGATATACGGAAGGTATATTGAAAACAAACAATGAAAAGTCTGTTAGTGAATCTCAGAATTTTTTATTTCCCTCTGGGAAACAGGGGAACTTTATAGATTTTCTTATAACATACATCACATAAGATATGTGTTACAAGAAGAGTTCAGGGATTATGAAAAAAAGATCACACGTGATGAAATCTGGGAAACTTAACATCTAAGATTCAGACAAAATGAGCCCTTCAGTTTTCTAAAAGGATGTACTCAGAATTTCTTCTAAAGGCAACTATGAGTAGAAAATAGATTGTTTTGATTTATAAACTTTTACTTTGTATCTAATTTTTAAGATTAAAATATTCTGAAGAATTCAAGTGCTCATCCTTTAACTCAGTTTTATTTAGATTTAATTAAAAGAAATGTCAATAATAGTTTTGCAAAGGAAAAAAACACACTGAAAAGTTATGACATATCATTAAGGGTTCTGTCAAATCATTAGGAAATATTTGAATCATGCTTTTATCTCAATCGTGACATTTTGATCACCTCTGCTGATGGGCTGGTGCTCTGCCCCCTGGTTTACTGAAGCCATTGCTCACTTCCTATTGTGTGTTGGTCAACTCCCCATCTCTGGCTGGAGCCGACTGGGACAGAGCTGGGCTCCCAGCAAGTCTGACTCACAGAGCCTGATTGTGAACAGGTTTCTTTCTAAACCCTTCAAGAGAACAAGGTGGGACTCTAGTTCTGTTTAGCTTTTGAAGTAATTCTAGCAAGAGACCCAACGAGTGTAAGGCTGAATAATCAGTGGGGATAACGCCTGCTTATTATCGCTTGACTCAGCAGAAATGAAAACAACGTTGTTGAAAAGTAATTTGGATTTTCTCCCTAGCATTTGAAAACTCTTATGTGACATGACCTTTTCATTACTTTGGTGTCTGGATCAGAAACAGCCTACTCAACTCTGGCTGATAATTCCCCTAGAACAGGTAGTCCCTGTGCTTCCTGAGACCTGGTTGTTAAGTACTGGTGTATTTCTTGCCTTTGTATCCTTATAATAAATGCCTTACTGTCTAAAAACACTAAAATCAAGTAAGGAGAACCTGCCTAAACCTGAATTTATGGAGTAGTTTCATTCCTGACAGTAAAGCCCACACAGATGTTGGACGACGTCACTTTGAGCTCCCATCACCATTGCTGCTTCACTCATTAGAGGTAACAGCACACAATCGAATTTTTCACTCATGAGTTATTGCAATATGTTTACTTCGGTTCTATATGTGTGAGGAATACGGGTCACTACAAGTAAGGAAAATCCTATTCTAGCTGCTAATAGAGATACCATATTCTTTTCAGCACACTAGGAAGCTAGAGGTGATTAGAATCTCAGTAATACCAACACAGCGTTGATGGTCTTGGCTTTTCTCTCCCAGCTGCAAATAATGGATTACTAGTACAGCACTGTTAAATTCATGTTATTCTTCTCTCTTCATGTGGAGCAGATGGTCCAATCCCAGGATCTTCCATCCTACTGTCTAGCACAGGTTTCTGTGACTGTTTGTAATAGTCCATCTGTTGTGAACTTTCTAGAGAATTTCACATTCTGGCCCACACTACTTAGATAACAGGTACTATGAACGTTGCCTTCCATTTTCTCTACTTCCTATTCCTGACCTGTCATACCCCAAAACTGAGTTCAAGGCTATTCCACTAAACATGGCAAAATAACTCCCAAGTTGCCTAAAAAGTAGTTTTCCTTCTTTATTTTGAAAAATAATTCCAATGGTTCCCAACCTAAAGTACTAAAAGTACTAGTACATGCACAAGATGAGATGTGTTTAATTAAGAAAGATTTTGCTTCAAGTGGGCTTTGACATTTTCCAATGGTTTTATTTTGTTGTCACTGTTCTTTTTTTCCAGTTACCTACTTTAGTTTTCTTTTCAAATGCTGTGCCAGGCCTGGAGGCTTAGGGCTGTACGCCCAGTACTCTAGGAGGCTGAGACAGGAAGACAGCAACTTTGGGTTGAGGTTGGGCAACTTAGTCACTTGATGAGACTCTGTTTCAAATTTTAAAAGAAAAAGATTTGTGAATGTTACTCAGTATGAAGGTCCTGGGTTGGATCCCCAGTACCACAGAAATAAATAAAGAAGCAAATAAATTAATGTTGTGAGCTAGCTTTAAGCTGTTTGTTCACCTTATCATGTTCTTCTCTAATTTTTCAAACACCAAGAGCTTATCATTCTGTGATTATATGGGAAAATACATAGACTCTAATGAACTTTCTTAAGACAATCTAAAATCAATATTTGAAAATGCATGTATTTAAGATACACCCTGTAAATATTACAGAAGAATGACATAATTTTAGGTCACAAAGCTTCACTCTACTTAGGTGTTCATAAATTCCACTTATAAAGCTAAGAATAAAATAAATTCAGTTACATTACACATTATTAAAATGGAGCAAATGCAATGAAATGTATTTGTGTTAAGGCAAGGAATGGATCATGTCTATTGAGTAATTTTAGCTAAAACACACTTAGCAGTGTGCTTTCCCTGAGAATCTGTGTTGAAAACTTTATTTGGGAAGGTCTTGCCACTCAAATATGACCCAATCATTAAGATAATTAATGATACTTGATATGATGCTTTACACAGAAAACAAAACAGCAGAGGAGAAAAAGTGGCATTAATTTTTAATTGAATCTCCTGTGTTTCATATATAAGATGATTCACTTAGAAATCAACAGACAAAACCGCTCAGGATTTATCTTACGTGTGGGCAACCCACTCGGGACCCCCACTCAGGTAGTGGGAGCTTTTATCATTCTATCCTTTGTTTCTAAATGCAGAGCTGTTACTCTATGACTTTAAAAGGAAAGACTTACCTTGCTTTCATATTGCATGATCACTTAGTATTTCTGAGGTAAAAGATCATGAACTGAGTCAAGTGTATTAACTCCTAGTTGCATATTTATGATTTTAAGGTGAACTATAAGCTATGTCTTTTACAACACATAGATATTTCTTTTAATATATATATATATATTTGACTTCAATAAGCTAACATTTTATTAGTTATATTTATTATTATGTGGGCACTCTGCTTTCAGTTGTATGCACGTGCATACAGACACACACACACACACACACACACACACACACACACACACACACACGTGTGTATTTCCTTCTCCATATTTCTTCTAGGTGAAGGGAATGTTTTAAAGTCATTCTAACCTTTACTTAACAATGAACCCATGCCAGGATGCTCACTTGGTTGTTATATGCTGCATAGTAACTAGGTGACATAGTAATAGTGAGGACAACTGTTTGCTGAAAATCCCACTGAAAACTGAGTTCTGAGTCGTTCTCTAGGTGCTCCGTCCTGTACCTCTCATTTTGTATTACGGTTGTTGTGCCATGATTTTACTGAGCTACCTTTCTGACCACATCTTTTAACTTAAAATAACTCTTGCTGGTGATGAGCTCAGGTTGAGAGGATAAAGCTGTTTTCTCTAGTCTTCAATTAGACTTTTGGTCCGTGTGTGTGTCTGTTTCAGAATTGCACTGAACTACATCTTCAGTCCTTTCTATTTTTTTTTTTTAACACAGGGTCTCATTAAGTTGCTATGTTGCCCAGGGTTGGGTTTGAACTTAAGACCCTCCTGCCTCAGCCTCTTAGAGTACCGGGGTTACAGTCTTACAGGGGGTTTGCACACGAGGGCTAGGAGAAAGAAAACAGGAGAAGAAGTAAGCCACACTAGCACGCTCTAAGGCAAGTTAGCATGCTTTCATTCCCTACGTAATTGCCTGCTACTAGTGTGGCAGAAAAGAGACCCCCGCAGCCCACTCTACTCATCTTGGGTTTTCCACCGTCCCCTTTATCATCGTCGGTGTTTCCTGCCTTTGGAATCTTACAAGCCCGTCTTTTTCATTCTTGTCTCCATTATACCCACGTGAATGTTGGATCACCTCCTGCCGGATGTGGTAACACTTCCGCATCTATCACTGAAGTGGCCCATTATTCTTTTTGGGTGTATGCCTGTACCCACAGGTCTACTGCCACATGCCATCCATGTGCTGTGTCAGCCATGGTAAGGACATGACCCATCTCCCTTAAAGCCTTCTAATCCATCTTTTTCAAGAAAATCCCATCCAGCCCTGAAAATCACAATCAGAACCTAAACTTATGAGTGTATAACCCAATTGTTCCACCACTCTCCAAATATCACCCTTGCACACACACTCCTGGGCAGGAAGGCCTCCTGTCACCTGGGACTTCCTCCTCAGGGCTTTCCTCGGTCTCCTTTCACTCTCCCCTTTCTGCACTCTTGTTTTATTCATTTCATCTCTCAGTTGCTCAAACAGGACAACCTCTTTTTCATTTGGGAGTATGCTGGGGAGAGAGCAGAACATGGCTGTGCATGGGATCTTCCAATTGCCTGCAATCTTCCCCCCAGGTCATTGCTGCTTTTTTGTTTCATCCCTCAGGTCTTTAAACAGGATCAACTCAGGCCTTTCCTGATTTCCCTTTCTCAAACAGATTCGTCCACTTTCTCTATGCAAGCACAGCAAGACAATCATGTCTGTATTGACATACATATGCACATGCACACATGGACCATTGCCATAGTGGCCACTGGCTATTCAGAACATCCCACTTTCTTTTCCTCATTGAACTTGCCACGTATATTTTGGTTTTGCCTATCTGTTTGCATATGTGGTATTTGTCTCCTTCACTCGGATGTCAACTCCAGCATGTGTTTGCTCTATATGTAGTTACATCTTCAGAATCTGTCCCATTGCCACATGTGCCAGCAAAACACCAATTGTTGAATAAGACTGGCTTGATTTTATGTTAATTTTTTTCTACAAAAATGAAGCTCCTTAATAGAGAAATAAAAAAAAATGAAAGGAATTTCAGAAAGAAATACTTCAAGATTTACGGACACTTAATCATTTAAATCTCGTCCATTTCTCTTTAGAATACTAACTGAAGGACTCGGTATAATAACGATACTGTACTTTGGTCTGCATAATTGTACTTAATCCAAGACAAAGGAGACCTAGCCTGTGGGATCAGGCAGGATAGCCCGTGATAAAGGTGTACAGCAAGTAGTAGGCAGCCAGAACAGGTCGCTGGGCTCACGTGGGGAGTGGAAGAGGAAGAGTTTATCCAAGGCGGCTGTGGGACTAACTAGTCACAGGAAGCAATGGACCACACAATTAGGTAGAAAGCAAAAGAGATGACTTTGGCGTTCCTCAGCTGAGTTGATACATAGATTCTTCCTCTTGACCACAGGCATTCTGAGTGTTGGTAATATGCAAAAATTAATTTTCCTTGGAAGTCAATTTTTTTTTGAGAATCCTAAAACCGTAAGTACCCAGGGAAAGGAAAGTATGAATACACAATTTTTGAAAGGTCTTTGGTCACGATTTCTTGAACATTAGAACAAGGCTGATAAACAATTAGTTGCAGGCCATATAAGGCAGCTGTTTCTCTCTTGTTGTTTTTATTGAAGCCCAGTTGTAATTATCATTTACGTTTGTCTGCTTTTCCTCTACCATGATAAAATTTATGTTGTACTAGAACCAAATTATTTCCTAACTGAACACATAATAGCAAAACTCCAATCCCTGAATTAGAGCACGCAAATGAAACTTCATTACAGTAACGAAAAACCCAATTATCAAACAGCGTGAATTTTTACAGTGTACTCAATTCATCCAGAAATGTGTCAAGGTTTGCTTACTTAAAGCTCACACTTCACTTAAAGCTCACTTTCAGCCTATTAAAAACTTGCCTCTCCCCCCCCCCCCTTCTCCTCCATCATGGTATATTCTTATTGTCATCTAGAAATTCTTCTCTATGTTTTAAAGACTCCACCAGAATCATCACTGCTCCCTCAGGAAGGTATCTGTAACTATGCACATTCTCCAAACCATAACTTTTTCTCCAGAATTGCATATACTCCCAAAGAAACATCATTCACCAGAGAGTTAGGGAAAAATGGTATGAAATAGTACTAAATGCTCATTTAAATACTGTAGACCCAGGGACAGACAGCCATGTCAAAGTCCAGTTTATACACAAATTTCTTTTAAAATGATACATAAATTAAAATTCACATAAATCTTCTTTAAATTATAAAATAAGCTAAAAATATAATAGAGAAGTAAGCATTTACATTTTCTGGCTAAAAAAGAAATGGATATTTTATGGAAATGATAGCAAAAATGGGAACAAGTATTTAACCTTCTGAAAATTTCCCCAGAAAACATTTGAGTGTAAATAATTTTCTCCCCATTTCCAGGTCGATGTAGATCCATCTGATACTTATTTTTCCAGGTTTAGATTTTTTCTCTGTAACAGTGAGAAATAGATTATCAAGTAAACAACACTGACGTTGTAGGTATTGTAAATAATGTGTCCTTGAAGAAATTTCAAACTGAGAAGCATTCTCTTCATTTTCCTGTCTAGGGTGGTGTCTGGAAAACAGCAGATACTCAATAGCCTATTGAATAAATGATTTAATGAAGTAAAGTTTAAGTCTTTCTTTTAAAATTAATTTGAAAAATATATATTTATTGCTGGAATTTTGAATCTGGAATACATTTGTGGCTATAGTTTTGTCTTTTGCTTATTATAGAATTCCTTAACATCAGGGTACTCCCTAGGGGAATATTTGGACAACATGCAAGGAAGAATGCCAGCCTGCTTCAAATTTTTGTGTACGGTTCTACTGGCAAGAAGTTGCGAAAGGACTCACTTTCCATATTTGTTTTGAATATTTGCTTCATTACCTACAAGCCAAGATGTGTTAATAAAAGTAACGGTGCCAATAAGAATAGTCAAGGAGTCCTATATAACAGGATAGAGCCCATGGGTATATGGTCAACTCAAATATGTAGTCAATTCATATTTTTTAAATAGATGCCAGGGCAAATCAAGAAAGGCTAGTCCCTTTTAACTGTTTGTGATTTATTGAGCATTTGTGAGTTTCATAGGTCTTTCCCCCCATTTTTATTAATTTATATATGTGATAATAATGATTGTATTGAGCTTGAGGATACAATCCCTTTCCCTCCACTTTTTGGCTCTCCCGCACCCTCCCCATGTCTATCTCCCACCATCACACCCCTTTGGTTCTATGAAATGCCTGCAGTCTCAGCTTCCCATATTAGAGAAACCATGTGATATTTACCCTTCTGAAATTGACTCACTGGTCTCAAGTTGTGCCCACTTACCTGTAAAAGACTCAAATCTGTCTGTCTTTGTGGAGGAGTAGTACTGAATTTTGTAACTATACCATAATTTTTGCACCCATTGGTCTGTTGATGGATATTTTTGGGTCTTCAACATTTTAACCTTGTTAGTTGTGCTACTCTAAATATGCCCCAAAACAAATGTATACATTGCTTTAATTCTTTAATTCGCATAGGGCCCTAGATTTGAATCCCGGCACCACCTAAAGCTGGGTATGGTGGTGCACACCTGTAATCCCAGCACTCGGGAGACTGAGGCAGGAAGATTGCAGAGTACAAGGCCAGCCTGGGCTATATAGTGAGTTCTGAGCCACCCTGGACTATAGAGCAAGACACTGTCACAAAATAAAATAAAAAAAATAAAATGCAAGCTACAGACTGAAACAAAATTTCATCAAGGTACACATCAAAAAAAGGAATACATGTTTCGCATATATTTATATGTCTAAGAGTAAGACAACCCAAAATTTAAAATAAGCAAAATCATTGAATAAATTGTTGACAACAAAATTGTGCAGATAATAAGCTCATGAAATAAAACTTAATATTCTCCAGGTAACTAACAGTTACCTGGAAAATACAAATAAAAATCAGAGATTAAGAGATGCATAGCTAAAGTAAAAAGATTGTCAATAAAATTGTTAATTAGGGTGTGAAAAACTGGAACTCTCACATATTTCTGGTCGGAATGTGAAATGCTACTCCACTCTGAAGAACAATTTGGTAGTTTCTCATAAAGTTAACTACAACTTCCCAAGTCATATGGATATTCTAAAGGAGTACCTGAGATAAATAAAAGCGTAGGCCCACAAAATCACACACAAATGTTTGTGGCAGCTTTACTCACAGAGATTAAAAATTTGTAGTGACTATCTTTTGATGGACACTTAGGTTGGTTGCATATCTTAGCTGTGGAATAAGGCTGCAGCAATACAGAAGCACATGTGTCTGCAATGTATGGATCTTGCTGCCTTCGGACACGTACCAGAAGTGGGATTGCTGTGCTACACGGTTAATTTTTCTGAGAGCTTTTACTGTTTTTCATAATGATTACAATAACTTACATTCCCCCACCAACCATGGGCATGGGTTCCATTTTCTCTGTGTCCTTGCCCATATTTATTAACCTTTCATCTTATGGGTAACAGTCATTCTAATAGACGACAAGTGATACCTCATTGTGGTTTTGATTTTCAATGTCTTGATAATTATGATGTTGAGCATCTTTTATATACCTGTTGGCCACTTGAGTAGAGGTAATTACCAGAATTGAGCAATAGACCTTCAGCTATAAGATAATTTTACTTGACCTAATATACAACATAGTGATTACAGGTAATATTTATTTGAAATTTTCTAACAGAATATCAAACGGTTGTATCACAAAGAAACCAGAAGGATAAAAAGATAACTGTGTGACATGACAGGCACTTTAATCAGCTTGATCATAATCATCAATTCACAATGTACACATACATCAAAGTACGTCATTGTATTTCTAAATATACGTAATTTTGTTAACCAAACATTAATAAGGCTAGAAAATAACTTCATAAATTAAATTGGACTTGTATGAATTTTATAGTAATTAGTTATAGAAGGACCGCTCTTAAAAACAAACCAAATACAAATCACTAGACTAGATAAACAAATGTTAAATAATTGTGCTATACAGCTATATTCACTTATAAAATGAATCAAAGAAGTGATATGCAAAACCACATGGAGCAACATCGAAACATTTTTCTGAGTCAAAGAAGTCAAGAATATATAACATCTAATTATGGTAAATTCATTAACATTCATTTGGTGATAGGGGACAGAACAGCAGAGGGTAAAATTCACCAGAAAAGAGGTGGAAAAACTCCATAGGGTAATAGAAATGTCAAGTGATAATTGTATACACAAATTAAATTCACTGATTCTAAGAATTTGAATATAAGAACTCTATTGGTTCTATTTCATTTCATGCAGATTTTATTTTCATTTAGAAAGAATTCACTCAATTGATGTAATAGTACCCTTTATCACCACTTTTTCATGAATATCTGTCCAACAAATTTGTAATATTGGACTAATGTTAAAATATATTTATTTTTCTGTGAAGAAAATTACTTTAAACACTATTCCTTTAAATTTAATTATCTTGTACCCTCTAGAATTTTAATCCCTAGTTCATCCATCATTACCAGCACTATCCAATGACATAAAAAATTGTCCAGAAGTACTTTAAGTTTTTACTTACGGACTAATTAGATTGTTTAGATTTCCTTTGTGCAATAAGGAAATACACATTGCATGAACAGGAAGTGGAAGAGATCAAGAAGATCTCGAATTAAGCACTAGTAGTTGAAAAGTTCTGAGCGTCTTACCTTTTAACATCAGTGCTTTATCTTTCTGTTCCGCTGTTTACCACGGTACACCAAGCCCTGCTGAAGACTCATGGAGAGGGCTGCTGGATACAGGACCAGAGGAGCAGGGAGCGCCAGGAGTCGCATTCCCTCATGTGGGACTTTGTTGGAAGGTAAGGTTGCTAGGTAACAGTAACCCAGTTTGGTCGCCTAGCTGTATCCTGGCAACCTGGCAACAAAAGGGATAGGCCTGAGTTCTCTAGTAACCAATCAGGAAAATCCAGCATAAGGGAGAGGCAATAAGAAACAGAAAATAAGCATGGACCTCAGCTTCCTTTGAAGTTGGCTCCAGGGGTTGGGGGGAATAGCTCAGTGATCAGAGAGCTCTTGCCCAGGAAGCCCAAGGCCCGGGTTCCATCCCACAGCACCACTTGATAACTGTTCAAAATGGTGCATGATGCAATGGATGCTTTTGAAACCAATCATAAGATATACCATAAAAATAAAGGCTCACTTCTAAAATGACGTAACAGTCGATACCATATTAGTGACTCAATGTGGAGAAGGGGCAAGAAAACGTTTGGCCTTTTGCTAATTGGTGAGTACCTAGGTAACCAGCTTCTCTCATTACATAAGCTGCATGCATTGCTAGCCCAATTTTAAGCTAAATGAAATATTTCTCTAAAGAAATTGCCCCACTGAAAATACCCAGATGACACACAGCATTCAATCCAATGCAGGCGGCTTGTGTCAAAGGGCAGAGAAGTGGAGAGGGTGGCCTGGGAGTGCAGGAGCGCTCCCTGAAGCGTTGAGAGACCAGGTATTTACTTGCTGAAATAGGGCAAGGAGTTTTTCTTTCCCTACACAGCAACTGCTCCCCAGAACTCTGAGAATAGCAGCCTACAGTAGTTGTTAGCTGAGAGTTAAATGACCCTTTTCTGCATTCAACTGCTGAGCTCTCGAGACTTTGTGTTTCTTCCCAATCCTGGACAAACTTGAAAACTCATGTGTTTTGTAGTTTCAACCTAAGTTGAACTTCTTGAGTTCAAATTTATTTCATCTTGGCAAAATAGGCCTTCCTAGGTTCCTTCCTCCCCTCCCTTTTAATTTTCTTTAGTCATCTTAGGAAAGCTTTTAAAGCTGCTTATGGGGGAGGGGGTCGCAAGCAAGCTGGAAAGGCGTCTTGGACATAAAATAGCTCTTACAACACACAATCTTTTGATTATTTAAGTGTAAATGAAGCAGAAACATATGGATTTTATTTCCCATAAATCACACATGGTCCTAACAGATCAAGGGGAGAACGTGTTGGGCACTATGTGTTATGTTTAGTTGAACCAAAAACATCTGAAGAATATGGTTGGAGGCTGATGAATCCAAAATATTTACCCATCCCTGTTTATAACACTGGGGGCTGGGGAGCCTTTGATGTATGGCTTCAGCTAGACTGCTCACATCTGTTGAGTAGGCAACCAGCAGTCCAGCAGCCCGTGTGAACTTCAAGATAATGGTGCTCCTTCTTCTCTTCTGCCTCCAGACGCTTCACTCAGGCTTAGATCAAAGACGATGAGAGCTGCTGTGGTTTGATATCATTACCGATTCTCTCACTTAAAAGACTTGTGAGTTATCTCAAATTACGTGATATCCAATCATGTGATATCCAACTGTGTTTGTGCGGATGGGGAGGCTGCCAACCTTCACCAATAATCCGGAACTGACCCCTTGTGGCAGCAGCTTTGCCTCAAGGAATTCTGGCTTAGTTTTCCTGTGTAAACCACAGTTACTGGGCTTGCACAAGATCCCGACTTTTTCATTACACGAATAAATTGTGATAAACTTTATGGAGAAGGAGAAAGACTGCTGGTTAGTATTTCTGATCATCCTCATGTCTGTTCATTAATGCAAAGCCTGCATCTTAGTTCGCATACTGCTGATAATCTTTTCTAGTTTATGTAGCCTTGGCAGACTCTACATCCTGTGTGAAATAGATTTTTTTTTCTCAATAATAGAAGTAGAAACTCAAACAGGATGTTTGTAAAGTCTGGCAAACTAGGTCCACTGTGTGCCTTGTTCTCTTTTGCCAAATTATTGCTCACTTTATCCTTATCACCTCAGAAACAGTGAGTGCTCCTTTGTTAATCTACAGGTTCGGCTGTAGATCCTTGTTTCATACCTGAGGAACCTGGGGCTCTGGGACATGAAGGGACTTACCCTAAACTACAAGGTCAGTCTAAAGTGAAGCTGAGGTGGAATCCAGGTCTTTCTCTTACCCACTGTTTTTCTTTTATTGTGCCCTACTGATTTTCCTGCCAAATTGCCACACAGAAAAATTTGACCCCCCAAGAAGGATTGTTTCTTAAACATGCCTTTTATGGAATATCCTTTGCATATATTGAGTTTTATATACTACATTGAATTGAAAATGTCTAAATTTAAAGCAATGATAAAATTCCCTGTGGTAGATTAGAAAGAAACAATGAATACACTTAAAGTACAAATTTTGAAAATTAAAAAAAAAATATTACATTTGATGCATGAGAGTTTAGCCCTACAAATTCTGTGTCTCTGTGACCCATTCACCAAGGGCAATGTTTCTTAATCTTGTTTGTGATTTTTGGCCTCGACAGCTACCAAGACATTTTAGCTTTTTTTCCCCCCAATCCTGCCCCCCACTGTGAAATTTAACACTTGCAATTTTAATATCAAAGATACACCTTATACTTGTTTATGTACTCATTGGTTTGAGGGATCACGTCAATGTAATATCAAAGATTATGTTGCCCTGCCTCAGACCACCTTTCACTGCCCAGGTGGAGAATGCACGTCAAGGCACATATTCCCAAAAAGCTGACAGTAATGGCCTCTCATGATCAAGGTCAAGGTCAAGGTTATTCATGGTGAAAGTGACTAAGAGGCCTTAAACTCTATGGTTGTCATTCTCAAGTTTCCCTAACATATAAAGTACAGCACATTTCCCATTCACTGTTTTCAAGAAAAAAATGTATTTGTTTGAAAACGAAATAGATGTCTCATACTTTCTGTATACTTGAGCAGGTTTCTCATTGAGTTAGAACTAAAATATTTTTTTTGCTCTGAGTCTTGACAACTTGAACCAATTCCGCTGCAGTCTTCACTCCCTTGTCCAGCATCCCTAAGTCAGTACCCAGTCCAGCACGTGAACACAGCAGGCGTTCAGTTAACATTTTCTCACTAAGCTGGACACACACCATTTTTGTTAAAAGATAATAGTGATCAGTTGGTCAAAGATGACTAAAGTTTCAAAATGTTGACGCCAGATTAGCACTTATAGTTTTCTACTTACTACAAACATTTTGAAATAATTTTGCCTGTCTTTTAAGAGACTTGGTTTTTGTCCAAAGCATAGCATGTGAGCAATAAATACTTAATAAATACTTAGAGACTAGATTATTACCCAAATACTTTTAATGCTGGCTTAAATGACAGATTTCATGGCTGATAACAGTCCAATATTTTGCCTTCACATGTATATTTTTTGAAGGGTATTTTGACTGATTGTTTGAAGACAGCAAGTTGTCAAGGAATTTTTTTTCTCTATCAGAGATAGGATGTTTCTTCTCTGTGGAATTTTGTTTCCACAGCCCCTACTGTTTGGTCTCTTTTAATTCCCCTATTCCACTGGCTTAGTATTCTTAAAGTTCAAACAGACTCAAGTATCCCCACTCTTTACAAATGTCTACATTACACTGTCTTCTGAGAAAGAGTGTGCTAGGCCACACTGGCTCTATTCCTGACATATCTTCCTTAATTTCAACTACTCTCTGCCCCTCGGATGTAGGTTATAACCTTTTCTCTTACTGAAGGGTCATCTTAGAACATCACCAGCAACTTCCCAATCAGCTCATCTAACAATTTTTCCTAAATTTCATCTACAATGGTTATGATGCATTTCAAACTGCTACTGCTACCCTCCTACACACTAGAAATGCTATTCTCCATTAATTACTCTATTGATTCGGGAGCAAAATGTCTTTGGAGGAATTTCAAGATCCAGTAAGCATGAATGTGATCCGACCAAGAAGTAAGGAGTCCCAGGCATAGTTTCTGGTTGGCAGGCTCGTTGTCATCACCTTGACTGAATTCAGAGGCAGATGGAAGCTGGTTTGTAAGGAGTATTGCATTCTGACACCTAGAGAAAAAGAAAGCGAAGTATGCTGTTGCATGCCAATTCTTGTGCCAGGTAATGTGCTATTCTTCTTGAAGATACTTTCTAATATAGAAAATAGATTAAAGTAATAATAGGAAGCTTTACCAAAGATTTGGATAATACCAACAAGAATAGACTTATTTATTATGTAGAGGTTCTCCTTAAACTCCAAAAGCCTTCTTTGAGCTGTGTGGAGACCCATGCCACGTTCCTGTTGCCCTGGCCAGCTGCCTAATGAGAATGGATAGAGGGTGCATGGTAAGAGGTGAGGATGCCAGGAAAGATAACATTGTTCAGACACCGCCCCCCCCCCCAATTCTGATCGTTTATGTGTCAAGATCAAGCTTTATAGGAAAGTCATCTTCTGGAGCAGTGTTCTCACTTGGTGGTGGCTCCTCTATCCAGAGACATTTGGCTATGTACAAAAGGAACTGTGGTCATCACATACCAAAGTAAGTAAGGGAGAATGCTTCACATAGGTGAAGGTCAGATATACTGCTAAATATCTTAAAAAGCATAATTCATCTCAGCCAAAACAGACTTACTTTGTTCAAGATGCTAGTAATGACAAAACTGGGCCTCGTGTTCTGGACGCCATGAAACAGTCTGTGAGTGAGAGTGATTTCTTTCTAGAATAGGATGAACCATCAAGCTCTTTCCAAGTCCATGTGGCTTAACTAAGGGCTTCATTACAAATGAAGCAGCAGACACACAGAGCCCACACGCCTTACCCAGGTTTCTGCAGTCAGTCCGTGAGGCCACCTCGGCAACATGAACAGAAGCCCCGCCCAGCTCGTTACACGGCCCATGCTCATGCTCTGCTTAGTATCACCTACCTCGAGCAGCTGAGCTTCGGACATCCAATAGTAGGTGACTGAGGCTAAGATCTTTTTTGCAATATAAAATTCAGCTAGAGAAAGTGCACAGGCACAGAACTGAAGCCAAGTCATCCCCGTGACAACAGTAATGGAATTAGAGTGGGCAGGAATGAAGCAAAGGGCTGTCTGATATGTGAGAAATGCAGACAGTGAAGTGTATGGCCAGAGACGACTTACAGGAACGTGGGAAGACGGGGTCAGCTGGGTTAGTCAAGGGTATTTGTATCAGACTCCATGAACTCCTAGATAAAACAAAGAATGGCAGAGTCTCCGGAGCGGTGGTGAGTCCAGCTAAGTGAGTTCAATTTTCACCAAACTCTATCCTCATACTCACCCTATTTGTTACATCGTCTGGGCCTAGAGTAACACAGACCTGCCCTTCACAACCGCCACCCCAAAAAACTTTCTCTTTTTCCTTCCTTCCCTAATGCTTCTTTTCAGACCAATTATTCAATAAAGAATCATTGTGTTTTTAACTTTTTAGCTATCAAGATACTGTTTATACCTCACCTTATCATTATTAATAATATATTATTTCTCCAATAGGAAATCAGATTAAGAATTTAATATTTTTTATAATTGCAAGGACATTGCTTTAAAAACACATCAGGTGTCTGAATCCTATTCCATTTGTTGATTTACTCATTTTGTCTATTTATTCTAAACTGAAATCTAGAGAAAGAAAACTATCCACTCACTATAAAGTTAGTGAAGATAAGGTTTTTGTTGTTCTGTCTTCTGTCATTTACTTTCTTGAATGCACAGTTTGTATCTGTTTTCTCGCACGTGTCTATGTCTCTGTCTTGATGCCTACACATTTAAACACAATATAAAATTGGAAAATTAAAAAATGAGTTCTCTTTTTACCCAACTCACCAAGTTCCTATTCTGTAGCCTTATTCCAGCAACAATGTCTACTATCAAATTTTTGTAAATTATTTCAGAGAAATCTGTGCGTGTATGGATGCATAGCAATGCATAACTATCATCTCCTTCCCACTCTTCTTTGTGGTCACCACAGCTTCTATTGCTCAAGATGAGACATGACAAAACAGATGACACATTTGTCCTGTTGAAGGAAAACTCAGTGACTCAGACACAAATTGTTCCAGGCACCTTTCATCCTCATTACCAGGTGCCGTTGCCAATGTCCAGTGGTGACAACCTGATTTACCGCAAGACGCAGCGGACCCAACTCACACTTGATGAGAATCTGAAATCAAAGACTGAAAAGAAAAAAATAGTCATAGTTAACATTTTCAGTTTCTCAATAAAACTTGATGTTTTTCCTTGTTGAAAATACTATTTTCTTTTTAGTTCAACAAACACAATATATCTAAAAATCATAAAAAGATTTCTCCCAAATCACCAACTCATTGCCAAATCTTTAAATATAAAGATTAAGCTTCACCAAATTTCTGAGATCTCTGTACAGTGTCTCAGAGAAAAGAGCCATGGAGACTCATTGTTTTCACTGGCCGAATTAGGCTGAATGGGATCCAGAATCCAGGTATGAAATGCAAATTTGGCTCATTGTGGCATTGCCATTTACAAGAACCAGTATTCAAATAAATCAGAAATACATTTCTCTTGGCTCTTATAGAGCCCCTTAAATAGTGACTCCAGCCCTCCTAAGGTTTTTGTTCAGGTTGCCTGAAAGTGGACAATTTTTGTAAGTTTTCTTTGGCTTCCATGGCATGGACTTTTATTGAAAGTCACAGTTGTTTTAGTGGGCACCAGTCTGCCAGCAGATCTCTGCAGGGGCCGCCTAGCCAATTCAATGAGAACTATGTGCACCCAAAACATGCCAAGCACTGTAAAAAGCGACCTGTCCCCCAACTCTTTGCTGTCCTGCATATGACCATGCATATTTACTTTCAGTTAAAGGACACATTATTGTGTGTGTCTGTGGCATTTATGAGTTAAACAGCCATTTTGATATTCAAAAAATTTGATTTTTGGCAAATATGCTAGTTTCTCCTGGGTTTTCTCCATTCAGTAAGGCAATAATGCAATAGATTTGTCAGGACAAATATATTTGACATATATTTTCATTGGATGGAATGAAATAAATATTTTGGGGGGGGGGGAAGAAGTAAGAATGCAGCCTAAAGTTGATTTTTTAAAATGTCCTTGAATAGCCAATGAATCTGTTAATTTTTAAAAATATCTTCACATAGTCAATGAGTCTGATTATACATTAAATTGTGCAAATATATTCACAGCACCACATATAAATCATCACATACTCACCAGGAAGTCAAACCACTATTGGAGTCAAAACCTTTGCATCAAGATTAAGTACTAACCCTTGTATTTTACTACTTTGTATGATTGGAAAGCTTCTCACTATTTCACTTTATGAAATACTTAAGACTTAGTTTATTAATGGCTTTCTCTTGAAACAGTAAAATTTTTATTCTAAAAATTAGTCTAAAATTCCCTAAGCCAGTCATTTTATATTTTTAAACAACCCTTTTCATAAATTTTTTCAATAAGACCAGAAAATTAACACTTAGCAGAGGAAAATAATGTACATGAGAATATATTTTATTAGCTGTTCTGGGGGGAAGAAAGTGTTTCATACTGACTAGACCAGCAAAGAAACCTGTTATTTTACAATCTTCACCTTCCCTTCAATTATGCTAGCTTTAATGTTTTTCCTTTTGAAATCCCATGGGTCAGATGGTGCTCTTAAACCTCAAGATTATAAAAACAAAAAACCTTTCCAAAATCACATGGGTAAAGTCTCAACCTGCTGTTAAAAATACTACTTATAAAGCCAGTGCTTCATTCTCTGGGCAGCGTTCATAGGCTGTATGAACTCATAGAGTCACGGTGGGCAGCCCTGAGCTGCAGGGATCACAAGCATTTGGTAGCACTCTGTCCATGGAAAAACACCATGAACGACACTAGGAATTACCCACCCAACAGCCATTCTCTACCTCATTTGGCCTTTCCTGTTCCCACCAAATAGGCTGAAAAAGAAAGATTATTTTCCCAACTTCCCTTTCACTTGAGGGTAGACCTGCCTCCAAGGTCTGGCTAAAAATACATAAGAAAATATTTATGACTGCAGTGTTTTTCAAACTTTACTGTGTATTGGAACCACCTGGGGTCTGAAGAAGCAGACTTTGATACAGTTATCAAAGCAGGATCTGCTACATTACATGTTAATATGTTTACAAGTGATAGATGATGCTTTGATCTGAGGATCACAATTTGATTTTCAGAATATTAAAAAGATTTTTGGTTCTTTGATTTAAACAGAGGTATTTAAGGAAAAAAAAAAAATCCTGCTTCTTGTTCTTCTCCCCAGCTTCCTCCTTCTGAATCTGATTGAAGGATGAGAGTGTAAAGCTGTGTCAATATCTTGTACTCAAGAGTGATGGAAACCAGTGTGCAGAATAGATGAACAGAAACTACCTAGATCCTTGATGATGTCATGACTTCCCTGCGATTGTAACACGGGAAACTCCTGTTAGACTTCTTGTTTTAGTGGGATAATAAATGCTATGATGGGAGAGAGCCAAGATGGAGAACGTCGGACTGCTTTGTCAGCAACTCCTCGTGAACTCAGAAGATGGAAGTTCAGTAAAGAAAATTCCTTAATAGCTTAGCTTAGGAAAACAGAGGATCATCTACCCCTGAATGGCAACCAAGGGACCAGCAGAAAAATGGAAAAGATCACCAGTTAGATGAGTACAGCTTCCCAGACAAACGTGGAGTGGGGGCTTGGGGCGTGCTCACAGTGGGCAGGTGCACCTGGCCATGCAGCCCTTGGATTGCAAGCTGTGAGTGAAGTGGGAGAATTACAGCCAGCGCAGCACCTAAAAGGTGCTAAAGAAGCTAGTGGCAGTGTGCCACCTACAGAAAGGACCCTCCGCCGCAGCACGATGGGTTCCTCCGTCATTCAGCTGCAGAAACAAGGAGGGCCCTGTGGCTAGAAGGCCTCAGAGTTTTAAAAACTGTGGGCTTTAAGTGCAGTGTGGGAGTTGCAGTCAGAAAACCCGACTAGGCAGTCCCGGAGCGGTGATTCAGACATGCAGTCTGAGTTGTCCCAGGATATAGCCCGCTGACAGGTCACATTCCAGGGAACTCAAGAACCCTCCTTGCTGGTGACTGAGAGGGAAGAGCCCCAGCAGTGAAGAAGGGGAAAAGACTGTGGACCTCCTGAAAGATTTGAGCCCTATAAAAATAGTGCTCGGAAAGTAGAGGTCACATCTCCCTACCCGGCAGTACAGGACCTGCTAGAGACACTTTCAAGCCACACGTCTTTACACACTGAGACATGGCAGAGAGGGAACTTGGCCCCCTAGGGTTCAAGATTAAAGATCTTGTATATAGAGTCTTCCTATTCAAATAACATAAATGTGGACTTTGGACTCACTTCAGTGGTTCTTTGTAGGTGTCTTTCTTTGTTTGTTTGCTTGTTTCTTTTCTTCCTTCCTTCCTTCCTTCCTTCGTTTCTTTCTTTCTTTCTTTCTTTCTTTCTTTCTTTCTTTCTTTCTTTCTTTCTTTCTTTCTTTCTTTCTTTCTTTCTTTCTTCCTTTTTGGCAGGGTCTTTCTTTGCAGCCCAGGCTGGCTGTGGACATATGACAATCCTCCTGTCTCAGCATCTCAGCCTCCCGAGTGCTGGGATTACTGGCATGCATTACCATGCCTGTTTATATAGTGCTGGGGAATCAAGCTCACGTATTTAGTGCTCAACTGAGTTGACTTACTGCTTGCTAGGCAAGCACTTCAGTCACTTTAACTGCTGAGCCATTCTTCCAGCACCATGTTTCTTATGTTCTTGTTATTGCTTCTTACTTTCTTATTATTTCTTGTTATTTGTTTTCCATTTCTTTCACTCTTGAGTCATTCTTTATACCTTTTTTGGAAAGCCTTTCTATAGACTCTAGAGACATATTCTCTCCATTTCATTTATAGCTCTTTCTGTTTCTTCTTATTTTTGTCTTCATTGCTGATATATACCCACTGTCTTTGGGTCTGGGGTAGGCGCTCTGGCTTGCTTTTCTCTCTCTGATATACTCTTCTCTATTTTACCTCCAAAGCTAACCCTCAGTCTCAGTCCCCTATCTTTAACTCACCAGTCTTACTAATAGTTTTGATAGGTATTGATACTCACTGCCATATGGCTTGGCCTGTTGGTAATCAATAATTTTTTGCTATTTAGGTAAAAATAGAGCTTTTAAGCAGATTTCTAATATTATCAATAGTAATATAAAGACAGTTTGTATAGACACCTCCAATAATAGTTAGATCACATCTGTGGTGTTAATAATGGGGTGGTGCCCTAGTTGCCGTGACTTAATACCCAACATCCACAAATACAGGGGAGGAAAGATGTATTTTAACTCACAGTTTCAGAAGGTCAGAGTCGATTCAGGGGTGGCTGGCAAGAGTGCAAGCACATGGCAGAGGCAGAGGTGGTGGCAATACCTCACAACATCACAAACAGAAAGCTAAGTGCCATCAAGTCCAGTCTCTCCCCAGAGGAAAAAGTTGTAACAATCTTTCTTCTTCCTTCCAGTTCGAGTTCTCAGTTGGGCCTCCCACATCCATGTGGGTTCTCTTCCCTCATTTGCTGGCCCACAAATCACTTGCACTCTAATGCAGGCTGGTTCCTAACTTCCTAATCCAGGGTGATTCCTAATTGCCTAATCTAGGCGTGGTTCCTAAACTCTAATCTAGGCATGGTTCCTAATTGCCTCAATTTGACATAACCTCTCAGTGGTCACACCTTCCTCTTCTTCTTCCTTCTTTTCTTTCTTCCTTCTTTTTTTCCTTGTGGGACCTGACATGGATTCCTGTTTGAAATACTGTGAGGAGCTGCCTCTGTCTCCTCCTCTTCCACATGCTTCCACTGTTGCTGGCCATCCATGAATGGACTGTCACTTTCTGAAACTGTGAGCTAAAGCAAACTTTTCCTCCCCTAAATTGTTTATTTTAGGTATTGAGTTACAATGATGCAAAAATAACTAAGACAGAAATTGGTGCAAAACAAGTGGAGTCATTGCTATGACTTTACCTGATGATGTGATTTGGAAGCCTCTGGAACTAATATGGGGGAGGAGTTTGCAAAAGTCTGAGAATGCCGCTTGAGGAAGCTTTGGAGTGCCCTGAGCTGAGCTCAATGGGAGATGCTGGTTGGAGCTCAGAAGACAAGAATGATGATAATATGTGCATTGGAAAGGCCAGAATCAGTGTTCTGCCTCTTCCAGATTTAAACTCCACCACACTTGTAATCCAGTCCACATATCTGTGATCTATTTCACTCCTCTAAAACACGCCACAATCTCCTAGGAGCACATGATTCCATAGACAAATAATAAGATCCAAATACATGTGGCTTCTGGGGGACATTACAGATTCAAACAACAATAATAGATGAGTGGTGGAAATCAGGCATATGAGAGATTACAGATTACAGGTGTGTTGCGGATGGCAGGTATATGGTAGATTACAGATTAGAGGCAAGTAGTGGATTAATATCTTAAACTCGCAAGGGGCAGAACACTGAAACTGGACTCAGAAGGGGAAGACCTCTGGGACAGGAGCTGGTGGGTTATATGCTGTTTGCTTTTTTTTTCTCTTCCTTCTGGGACTTGACTTGGTTTCCTGTTTGTAATGAGAGGAGTGACCTCTACTCCACCTCTGCTACTTGCTTCCACTGTTGTCAGCTGCCCATGAATGGACTGTGATCTTCTAAAACTGTGAGCTAAAATATATGGCCCCCCCACCCCCCAGTTTGTGCATGTTGGGTATTAAGCAACAGCAATGAAAAAGTAACTAAGACAGATGATTATATGAGTTGATAACTCATTATAAATTAATAGCTGATATGTGTTAAGTTTTACTATTGAAACTGACATATTCCATATAAAAATGGCATAGTGGTTGAGGCTTATTAACAGTTGATAACTTTGGGTGTTTTGGTTTAGCCTAGGTAAAAAGTATGGATGATTAGTAGAAACTTTTGAAAAGTCAATATTAGGTTTATTTAGATAGATACATTGGTAACATAGACTGTGCTTTTAATGTTAAGGGTAGAATGCTTATAGTATTAATCTGGATATGTGGTTTTGTCAGTAAGTTGTTAGTCTTAGATAATAATGTTACTGTAGATTATCATTCATGTTGTTGACGGTGGCACAGATGTTGGTCTTGATGTTCAGTACATACCAATAGTTATCTTATCCTTAGGCCACTGTCTTAGTTACTTTTTCATTGTTGGGGCATAATAACCAACATCCGCAACTTAAGGGAAGAAACATTTATTTTAGTTCAGTTTCAGAATGTCTCAGCCAATTTATTGACATCCAGAAGTGATGGAATCACATGGCTGAGTTACATCCAGAGAAAGCTATTGTGCACATCAGAGCAGACAGGAAGCCATCTGAAGGATAATGGGCAGCACGCCCTTCCAGATCTTGTCCCAGTAATCCACCCCAACTTGTTCAAGCCCCAAGTTCCACTTTTTATGACCAGGATCCACCTTTTAAAAACAGTACATGGTTCCATATGTATTTCACAGCATCCAAATTCATGAGGCTTTTGGGGGACACTCCAGATCCAAACCAGAACATTCTGCCCCGGCCATAAAAGACACGTTTCCACCTCCTCATGCAAAATGCATTTAGTCCTTCTCTAAGAGTTGCCAAAGTCTTAACAGTTTCAGAACTGCTAAAAAATTGAAATCCAATATCTTCTCTGATACTCAAGTCAAACTCAATTGTAAGACCTTGTGAAAATCAAAGAAAAGTTAAACATTTACAACCCAAAGTGTCACAGGTGAAACATTCCCATTCCAAAAATGAGGAAGAGGATGATAGAAAACAATCAGATCAAAACAAGTCCTAGAAGTGTTAGGGGAAAATCTAAATCTTTTACTTCCGTGTCCAACATGCAGAGTAAACTGTGGTGAGCTGTGAGCTCCAAAAAGCTTGAGGGACCCCACCCTTATATGACTGCCACTGGCTATAACCTCTATAGCTTCTTTCTTGAGCTGGTTCCACTCCAAGCCTGTGGCCTTCCTCTGTAGATGATCCATATTCCTGGATTTTCCAAATTTCTTTCATCTCCAACGCACTTTTGGCTTCACCTTCAAAATTTTATATGACCTGCCTAGGGGCCCATGCCTTAGCCTCCAAGGCCTTCCTCTGAAGTCTGGGTGGAAGTCTCTACGACCTCACAACTCTTGCATTCTTAATTTCTGTGAAACCGGAACCGTGTGGATGACACAAAGGTCAACTATGGGCTTGAGCAGTAGTCTAAATTTTTAGATGGCTGAACTCCAGCCAACGCATCTCTTTATGTCCATACAGGGTTCCTGGGTATTTTTCTCAGAGCAAGGTCTTTTGCTTCTCTACCCTTGAATCAGTAAAGTATGAGGTCTTTTTGGAGATGAGTTTTGAGATGTCCTAAAAACATCTTTTTTTTTTTTTTTTTTAAATCTTGACACCAAGTACTTGGCTTCTTTTCACTGCTAATCTCTTTAACAACCTCAATGGCTCTTCTGCCATTTTCTCCTGCTTCTCATTAAAAATGTGGCTAAAATCCACAACCAATACTCATGTGACAGCCTAAACATTGGGATGCCTTGAAATTTCTCCCACTAGATTAAATAGTTCATGTCTCTTAGTTTCAGTTAAAATCTCTGGGTTAAGGGCAAAATGCCAACTTTTCTTGGCAGAGACTAAAAGAAGCTCCAAGAGAAAAACAGGAAGTAACCTACATAAACAAACCCAGCAGAATAACTGCACACTCAGCACAAACTTTAAAGTCCAGGAGACTAACAAATGTGCGACCTTATCTTTGGTGAAAAATAAATAATAGTAGCTTAAACTGGACAGAAATTTATTTATGCCTGATTTCATAGTCTAAATATAAACAGTCTATGAACAGTAGGCTGTCTCATGATGAGCGGGGCCACGCCCTCTGTGCAGCCCAGTCCCACCATCATGCTTCTTGGACCTGATGATCTATGGCAACTACTGAAGTCCCCACCATTACAGAGAGAAGAAAGAAGAAACAGAAGGGCTCTCTATCCCACTGAGGCTCGTGTGAACCTCGAAGGACCTTGTGCCCAGGAAAAAAGAAAGAGAA